>CM043703.1:51275726-51478226 GCA_023935145.1 Bretschneidera sinensis | reverse complement strand
ACTCAAAATCATTAAATCAAAACATCTTGTACATAAACCCATTTTGATTCAAGAACAAAACATTTTCTTAAACTTTCTTCATAAATCTTACTTTAAAGAACTTAAATCTTTAATTGATGAACATACATAACAATCAAAGTAAAGGAAATAAGGTTCTTACCCAAGATCTTTGTTAAAATCTTCTACCATTTCCCTTTCTCTTTCTCTTCTCTTTCCCTTTCTTTTTCTTTTTCAATCCTTCTTTCCTCCACTATTTTCTTTTCTCTTTCTCTCTTTTCTCCTATATCTCTCTCTCAGATCTCACAAACTTCAAATTCTTAAAACTTTTGATTTTTGAAAATTTAAGAAAAATTCTTAATTAATTAAATCAATTTAATTGAAACTTTTTTAAATAAAAAATTAAATAGTTTATTAAAATCAAGTTTTAATTTTTAAGATAATTGAAACAATTTCAAAAAATTTTGAAACACTCAAAAATATGATTTTCACGCCTCGACAGTCGACTATCCAAGGGCATAATCGATTATTTAAAGTCTATGTCCAATAATTCATCAGGTCTCGATGGTACATTCTATTATCCCGTCCAAAGTTTTTACCCAATTTTTTAATCAGGTCTATAAGGGCATAATCGACTGTCCCCTCGGGGCTATCAATTATCGCTTTGATTTTTGCATTTTTTTGACTATTGTTAAGAGAATATTTCTTCCCAAAAAATTTCCTTTTGATTCAAAATCATATTTTGATCAACTATATTGTTTATAATCAATATCTATTGATTTAATTCGTTTGAAAAATAATCTACAACAATTTTATTATCATCTTATGATAATAAATCATTCAAGAATACTTTCTTGAATTTCTTGACCTAGGATTTCTTAAACCTTGTAGACTGAGGTTTCAACCCAAGAGGGGGGTGCATTGGGTTTATAAAAACTTTAGCTAATTAATCACAAGTTTATAAAAACAGATAAATCCACAAGCATATAAATAAGTAATGTGCTGTAAACAAAAGAGTTTAAGGAGTAGAAGATGCAAACTCAGTTTATAGTGGTTCATCAATATCGGATCTGTTTCGACCCTATGTCCACTCTCTTCAAGGAACCTCCTTAAAGCAATCCACTAAAACTCTTAGTCATGCAACTTCACAGGTGTTGCACAAACCTTACCAGCTGTCCCTTCCTCTTGGAAGCTTATCCCTTCCTCTCGGAAGCTAATCTCTTCCTTTCGGAAGCTAATCCCTTCCTTTCGGAAGCTAATTCCTTTGCAATAAATATGAGTTTCTATAAAGTAAATGGTAGAGAGACAACAATGAAAGCCTATACAATAGAATAATACCTCTCTTTCAAGGTAAAGCTTGAAGAATGGCTTAACAATAAATATTTCAAATATTTTATGTATTAATGAGCAAAAACTTGATTGAATGTGTAATCTCCCTTCTTTAAATGCTCATTCAAGTGGGTTTTTATAGCCTTGAACTAATATGCCCGTTTTGTACTGACTTGGAATGTTTTGGTGCATTTAGTGCTCAAGTCTCGCATCTCAACGGTCATATTTTTGAATTACCAGTCGACTGGGTCTAAGTACCAATCGGCTGGGTCAAGTGAAAAGTCCCACTTTAAAGGCTATGTATAGTACCAGTCGACTGAGTAGTTCCTACTAGTCAACTAGAGACATTCTGTCAAAAATACTAGTTCACTGGTATGAAGCACCCAGTCGACTGGGGACACACTGTCCCATATACCAGTCTTCTGGTATAAGTACCTAGTCGACTGGGTTTCCCTTTAACCCAGTTTTTCATTCTTTGAAATGTTTTTGACTTATAAATGTTTAAATGAATAGTTTTGTTAAAATGTTTTTTCAAAATGAGACATAAGACAAGCTAGTTACTTGAACAAGTAAGATTTACAGCTTGTTTCAATACCTTATTCCTATACTAGATCTTCTGTCTTCACTTGGTGTTTGATTCGGGTTGAGTTCTTGCATCTTCATTCTTGGCTGTATGCTTTTGTCATTTAAAAAACTTAGATAGCATTGATAGTATTATTAGAGTTGTGTTTTGTCATCATTAAAATTTAGATAAGAGTCAACAATCTCCCCTTTTTTGATGATGATAAAACAAATAAGATAAAACAGTTTTAAAAACTAAGTGTTAGGTTTTTTTGAAAAATTGGGCAGAGTTTCCTCTATTTTTTTTTTTAATAAAACCAACCTGTAAACAGTTCATATACATTTTATATGCAATTTAACTAAGCAACCTAACATATAGTTATATATAACAAGTGTTTTGGAGCAATGCTCCCCCTAAATCTATGCACTATTTTAAGTTTACAGTCATTATAGTCATTTTTCTCATATTTCTCTCCCGTTTTGACAACAACAGAAAAGGGGGTGGTCACCAAAAAAATAAGCCATATAGATACCATAGACATTAATATAAGTCATAAACAAAATTGCATGCGAAAATTTGGCATAATTCAAAGCTAAGAGTACTTCTCGAAAAGAGCCAGAAGTTTTCATACATGCAAAAGCAGTTACAGCATATATCCAATCAAAGAACTATTTATATAAAGCAAATATATTGCGTAAAAGTAATGCAAGGATATGAATCAAAAGGTAAAATGAAATATAGACACAAAACGTAAATATCCATACATACTAGGCTTCTAAGAGCCGAAACTGAAAGGAAAAATAAAATAGAGGATGAAATGATGTTCATGCCAAGAACAACTGAAAACTACATCTCTATATACAACAAAAAGAAGACAAAAAGCAATTCATGGAGCGGAAGAGTCAGAGCTGTCATGAATAAGATCTTGAAGCTCATCCAGGGAACCCTAAGTACGTTCACGGTGCAGCTTGAAGTCATCTCGTAGAGAGTGGAGGTCATGATGCATGGTGTCGACCGAAGAGCTCAAGCTCTGGAATCCGGACTGCATAGTCAGCTGGAAGCTCGTGATAGCCTGAAGAAGATCATCATTCCCAGCTGGACCAGCACTCAAGTCACCCATAGGTGGTGCTTAGTCATCAGCATCCATAGCAGTATCTGCAATATCTGGACCCTTGTCCTCATCATCACTGCGTACTCGCCTATCCGAATGTTTTTCCCAGCCTTTGAATAAATCAAACCATCTCAGACTGTGCATACCATCTTCTTCAGCGAAGAGACGTTGATGATGTCCTTGAGTCTGATGTCTTGAGCCTCGTAGGCTGGAAGAGGAACCCGGAAGTGCTAGAGGATAAGTGTGATGAGCATCCCATAGGGAAGACATCCGGAGTCACTCGCTTTGCTATTTATCATGTTGGCGAGCAGTAAGGGGTAGATATTGAAGTGGTGGCTAGTTTTAAGGCACCAAATCAATACCATATCTATCTTAGATAGATAGCCCCGACTCCTAAGTCTCTAGTGGATGGTCCAACTCACTATGAGGTTGAACAATTTCGAGTCGAGAGGCATGTCACTACATGTGTGAAATGTAGTGGGTCGAAAGACATAGTTAGGGTTACCCCTAACTATCTGACATGCCTCCTTATAATCAAAATTATCTGGCCATCTGTTTAGACTCCATTGGGTCCCTCCCACAGGGATCCTCAGGATACTTATCAAGAAGTCAGTGTTAGCCTCGAACTCCACACCCATTACACTGGTTCTGAATCGCAAAGCCAGTGAATTGGGTTTCACCAAGTTCTCATAGAATTGGTGAATCAGTCTCGGGTAAAACTTCTGGTGAATCTTGACTAGTGGAGTCAAGTTTATAGTATTAAAAGAAGGTAAAATGTCAAAATTACCATGATGAATAGATTCAAAATCGACGAATCTACCTGTCATGATCTTTTTGTGACGGATGATAACGGTATACCTTTCTTTTGCAGCAAGGCTGGAGAACAGAGAGTCATCAAGCTTTGTTCTTGTCTTCTTGCTTAAGGAGCCTGCCACTCCCTTCCTTTTCGAGTCCAGAGCCGTAGATTTGATGAACCTTGGCCTAGTAGGTGCATGAGGTCCCCCAACAGTGGTCTTGATGTGGATTTTATCGAACATTTTTGGAGAAAAAGGTTTTTAGGGAAAAAGGAGATTTTGGTGGAAATTTGAGATTTCAACCGTAGAAAGTTGAAATAAATGGTATGGATGTGTAGATCAAGGTATGTATGAAGTGTTTTGAGTATTTTTTGATAAAAAATATCAGATTTTTTAGAGAGAGAAAGCTTAGGGTTGCAACAATGGCGTGAAAAAGTGAAAAATCTAAATAGACTATTTATAGAATCGCGATACCAGTCGACTGGGTTAGGGTACCAGTCGACTGGGTCCATTGCAGTATTGAAAAATTTTAACATACCAGTCGACTGGATCGGGATACTAGTCAACTGGATAAACTGGAAAAGAGATACCAGTCAACTGGGTAGTTCATACCAATCGACTGGGTAGTTAACTGAATTTCAAAAAATGGCTCCAAACAAGGTCTTTGATTACTAGTCGACTGGTATAGACTTACCAGTCGACTGAGAAATTAGGCAGAGACTTACCAGTCGACTGGTATACCAGTCGACTGGACCCTTAAAAAAACTTTCAGTCTTGAGTCTTAGCACGAAATTTGTTTATCCCTACCATCTTGAGTGAGGGAAATATTAAATAAGGTTTAATACTCTTTCACTAAATGTCAAGTATGAAAATGATGAATGATGATGCAATCAGACATATAGTTTATCATAATCTAACAATCCCATTAACAATCTAATTTTGCAGAAACTAGCTTCACTTAGAGGTTTTGTTAGAATGTCAGCTATTTGATCTTCTGAAGGTATGAATTCTAGTCTAATATCACTTTTTTTAGCATGGTCTCTTACGAAATGATATCTAATTTCTAGAGTGCTGAATAGGGTTTTTGGTTAAGTTGATAGCACTTGTATTATTGCAATGTATTAGTATACTTTTAAAGTTCATGCCATAGTCTTCTAGTTGTTGCTTCATCCACAACACTTGGGCACAACAATTTCCAGCTCCTACATATTTCGTCTTGGCGGTTGATAGTGCAACGGAGTTTTGTTTCTTGGAGAACCAAGAGGTTAACATTGCACCTAAGAATTGGTATGTTCCACTTGTGCTTTTTCTATCTAACCTACACCCCGCAAAGTTAGCATCTGAATATCCTACAAGCTCAAAAGATGAATCTCTAGAGTACCATAATCCTAGGGTTTGAATTCCTTGTAGATATCTAAGGATTCCTTTTACTGCAACTACATATGATTCGTTAGGATTAGCCTGAACTCTAGCACACATGCATACACTAAACATTATATCAGGTCTACTTGCAGTTAAATAAAGGAAAGCTCCTATCATGCTTCTATAACATTTAGTATCTACACACTTACCTCCTTCATCAAGATCAAGTTTTGTAGATGTGCTCATAGGAGTACCAAGTGGCTTTGAGCTTTCTATCCCGAACATCTTTAGTAGGTCCTTAGTGTATTTTGATTGATTGATGAAGATGCCTCCTTTTATTTGTTTGATTTGAAGCCCAAGAAAGTAGGTAAGCTCTCCCATCATGCTCATTTCAAATTCACCTTGCATGCACTTGGCAAACTCTTTACACATAGATTCATTAATAGCACCAAATATAATATCATCAACATATATTTGGGCTTGTAGAGTGTCATTTATGTGAGTTTTTATGAAAAGGGTTGTGTCTACTTTTCCTCTTATAAAATTATTGTCAATCAAAAATTTACTTAGTCTTTCATACCATGCTCTTGGAGCTTGCTTCAACCTATATAGAGCTTTAGAAAGCTTGTAGAAATTATTTGGAAGAGTAGGATTCTCAAATCCAAAAGGTTGCTCAACATATACTTCTTCTTCTATAAAACCATTTAAGAAGGCACTCTTTACATCCATTTGAAATAATTTAAACTTATTAAAGCATGCAAAGGCCAATAACATTCGAATAGCTTCTAATCTTGCTACGGAAGCATAGGTCTCATCAAAGTCTATTCATTCTTCTTGATTATATTCCTTAGCAACTAGTCTAGTCTTGTTTCTAGTCACTATTCCATTTTCATCCATCTTATTTCTAAATACCCATTTAGTTCCTATTATTGTATGATTCTTTGGTCTAGGAACTAGATTCCATACATTGTTTCTTTCAAATTGATTTATTTCTTCTTACATAGCAATTATCCAATCATTATCCTTTTCGGCTTCTATAAACATCTTAGGTTCTATTTGAGACAAATAGGCTACATACTTGCAAATGTTTCTAATTAAGGAACGAGTTCTTACCCATTGTGAAGGATCACCAATCGCGTGATTGATTGGGTGATAATTTATATACCTCCAATCTTTGGGAAGACTATCCTCTTGTTGACTTGTAGATGGTCGGTCCAGTTTGAGAGTTTCTATCTCTTGATTTGTTTGAGGTGAGCTCTCATTTAGGTTAACAATGGGAGTAGGTACCTCCGTTCTTGGAATGAAATTTAAATCATCATTGAAAGAAACTTCTTTACTACTAATTGTGTTAGGCTTATCAAGGGTTACATGTATAGATTCTTCTACTACTAGAGTTCTCTTATTGAAGACTCTATAAGCCTTACTAAAGGTTGAATATCCTAAAAATATCCCTTCATCGGTCTTAGAGTCAAATTTACCCAAGTTAGTTTTATTGTTATTTAGGATGAAGCATTTACAACCAAATGTAAGAAAATAGGAGATATTAGGCTTTCTACCTTTCTATAATTCATACGGAGTTTTGTCAAGTATAGGCCTAATTAAAATTCTTTTTAAGATATAGCAAGAAGTGTTTACCGCTTCCGCCCAAAAGTGTTTTGGTAAGCTATTTTCACAAAGCATTGTTCTTGCAAATTCTTCTATAACTTTATTTTTCCTCTTAGCAACTCCATTTTGTTGAGGAGTTCTAGGAGCTGAAAAGTTGTGATCAATTCCATTTTCATCATGCAAAAGATTTCAAATCCTTTGAAAGCTTCATCCTTGTAAGCAATAAAGGTAACAAATGTGTATCTTAAATAGTCATCAACAATAACAAGAGCATATTGATGGCCACCTAGATTAATGGTACTTATTGGACCAAATAAGTCCATATGCAAAAGTTCCAATGGTCTAGTAGTTGACACTACATTTTTTGGTTTAAAAGAAATTCTAGTTTGTTTTCCCATTTGACAAGCATTACATACTTTATCTTTTTCAAATTTGACTTTGGGTAGTCCAATGATTAAATCTTTTCTTGAAATGATTTTAAGCAAATTCATGTTCACATGACCAAGCCTTTTATGCCATAGCCATGGGTTTTCACTAAATGCGGGAAAACATTTTTCATTTTTGGAATGCAATGATTTTAAATCAACTATATAGACATTTTCATGTCTATGGCCAATAAACTTGAACTTGTTATTCTTAATGTCTATAACTAGACAATGAGAGGTTTCAAATATGACTTTGTTTCCGTTGTCACATAGTTGACTAATTCTTAGTAGATTTGGCTTAAGGCCTTGTACTAGCAATACATTATCTACGGTTGAGAAATCATTGCCAACTTTTCCATGCCCGGTGATCTTTATTTTTGTGTTTTCTCCAATGGTGACAAGTCCGCCATCTCTTAGAGTTAGCTCATTGAATACACTTTTATCACTGGTCATGTGTTTTGAGCATCCACTATTAAGCCCTCCACTTCTTCTTTCGATTCTTCTTCTTTGTTGCTCATAGAGGCTTTAAGAGCAATCACATTTTTCTTCTTCTCATCATCATTGACAATGAGATTCATTTCTTCCATCTTATATGTTAATAGTGACCCGAGAAGTGTTTCGACATCAAGTTTATCAAGATCTTTGGCCTCCTGAATGGCCGTCTTCTTTGGTTTCCAAGTAGGTGGTAGAGATCTTAAGATTTTTCTCGCTAGTTCAAACTCCTCAATGATCCTACCAAGAAGCTTCAAACCGTTAACAATAGTTGTGAAGCGTTAATGCATTTGAGAAATTGTTTCGTTAGGAGACATTTTAAAAGATTCATATTCGGATACTAGCATATAGATTTTTGATTTTTTAACCTCACTAGTTCCTTACTATGTAACTTGCAGTTTATCCCAAATCTCCTTAGCCGAAACATATACGAAAATTTTATTATATTCAGATATATTTAAAGCACAATATAAAATACTTGTGGCTATACTATTGAGAGACATCATTCTACAATCCTCATCATTGAACTCAGTTTTGAGTTTAGGCATTGTATGATCGATTTCTCCAATAGTTATTTCCTTTGTATGAATTCTAGGTCCTTCCTCAATGACTCTCCATAGATTATAATCTTGTCATTCGACAAAGATTTTCATCATGTTTTGCTAATAGTTATAGTTGAAGCCATTAAACAAGGGAGGCCTAGTGTAGGAATGTCCCTCAGAATAGCTATTCGATGCCAACAGATCAAATCAAGGATTTTAAGCCGAAAATTGAGAACAAGGCTCTGATACCAATTGTAGACTGAGGTTTCAACCCAAGAGAGGGGGTGAATTAGGTTTATAAAAACAGATAAATCCACAAGCATATAAACAAGTAATGTGTTGTAAACAAAAGAGTTTAAGGAATAGAAGATGCAAACTCAGTTTATAGTGGTTCAGCAATATCGGATTCGTTCCGACCCTACATCCACTCTCTTCAAGGAATCTCCTTGAAGCAATCTACTAAAACTCTTATTCGTGCAACTTCATGGGTGTTGCATAAACCTTACAAATAGTCCCTTCCTCTTGGAAGCTTATCCCTTCCTCTCAGAAGCTAATCTCTTCATTTTAGAAGCTAATCCCTTTACAATAAATATTAGTTGCTGTAATGTAAATGGTAGAGAGACAACAATGAAAGCTTATACAACTAAATAATATATCTCTTTCAATGTAAAGATTGAAGAATTTCTCAACAATAATATTTTAAAGTTTTTGTGTATTAATGAGCAAAAACTTGATTGAATGTGTAATCTCCCTTCTTTAAAAGCTCCTTTGAGTGGGTTTTTATAGTCTTGAATTAATAAGGCCATTTTATACTAACTTGGAATGTTTTGGTGCATTTAGTGCTCAAGTCTCGCGTCTCAACGGTTATATTTTTTGCATTACCAGTCGACTAGGTCAAGTACCAGTCGATTGGGTCAAGTGAAAAGTCCCACTTTTAGGGCTATGTATAGTACCAGTCGACTGGGGACACACTGTCCCATATATTAGTCTTCTGGTATAGGTACCCATTCGATTGGTTGCCCTTTAACCTAGTTTTTCATTCTTTGAAATGTTTTTGACTTATAAACATTTAAATGAATAGTTTTGTTAAAATACTCTTTCAAAAGGAGCCATAAGACAAGCTAGTTACCTGAACTAGTGAGATTTAGAACTTGTTTCAATACCTTATTCATATACTAGATCTTACTATCTTCACTTGGTGTTTGATTCGAATTGAGTTTTAGTTCTTGCATCTTGATTCTTGGCTGTATGCTTTTGTCGTTTAAAACACTTAGATAGTAATGTTAGTATTATTAGAGTTGTGTTTTGTCATCATTAAAATTTAGATGAGGGTCAACATAACTTTTATAGTAACAATTTGCAATCCTTAGATTTCTAAGATCAAATCTGTTCAAGCCATAACAATAAATTACTGCGTCCTACATAAATCATAAGGATGACTCTAATACCACTTAAAGGAAATCAATGTAGAAAACACATTCCTATAAACCCTAATCACCATATGATTTGAATAGAACATATATCAAAAAAGAACATTCAAGGATATAATCGTTACCTTTGATTCAATATGCTCTTGACTCCTTGAATTTGTTGTAGTAAAATTCTCTAACACACCTGAATTTAAATTTTTTTGTGTTCTAGAATTCACAACAATCACAAAACTATGTGTCTCTAAAGATAGTCCAGACAAGATAAATCCTGAATTAGGACTTCTCTCTCTCTTTTGTGAAAAAAAGAACTAAAACCCTAGGAGAAACTTGTGTGTAGATTATGTGCTAGCAAATTTACGCACATTCATAAACTATTTATCGTGTCAGAGTTAGATGCAACTGATAATTAATTTCAAACTAAACCTGTAGAGGTTGATATTTAAATTAGAATATTTTAAGTAACTGGACAGTACTTCGATGCATATTTATCTTTTCTTGTTTGAATTAAAGTTGTAATCTTTTCACTTGGGACTTATGGAATTAGAAACAAATTTATAAAATAAGAATTTTGAGTAATAAATTTTGTTTAGGGGCAAATTTCAAAATTTTAAAGTGTTTAGAGTAGTTTGTGAAAGAAAGGAAGAATGGAAGGGTAAAATTGTAATTAAATAAAAAATTGAAGTATAAATAAGAGGAGAGAGGGAGAGAATCCAACATTTGATGGATTTCTCTAGAAGAATCGAGAGAGAAAGAGATGAGAGGAAAAGAGAGAAAAAGAGGAAGAAAATGAAAAAGTATGGAAAATTCTTGCAAAAATCAAGGTAAAAACTTGTCTCTCTTTGCTTCTAATTATGAAGTTTGTGTATTTAGCTAAAGACTTGAATTGTTTGAAAGATGATTTTGAAGTTTAGTTGAAGGAAGCTTGAGAAAGTGTTTGTTATTGAAGAAAAAAATGAAATTTATGCAAAAATTGTTGATTTGGGAACTTTGAGTTCAAATCTTCTCATGGGTAATGTAAAGTTTAGATTTTGAACCTTAAGAACTTGTGTTTTGAAAGATTTAAGTGTTTCGTGAATAATAAAAAATGTTTTGGATGGGAAAAAGGAAGATTTTCGGGGGTGTTCTAGGCTTTAAGTCAGGTGAACAGTACTATGATGATCCCACAATCGATTGTGCATTGGATAGAAACTCCAGAAGGCAATGACAATCGATTGTGCAAATGGATAGTCGACTGCCTAAACATTCTGGAGCTTAGACAGTCGACTGTATAAACCCAATTTTCAACTTTTTCAAGTGTTTTCACTTATTCTTTTTAGTTTCGAGTTTTTCAAGAACCACTTAATATGATTATATGATAAAAACACAAATTTAATGATCTTAGAAAGATAATTTTATATTTCATTTAATATCAAAAGTAATATTTTGTCGAAACCAACTATATAGAAAGAAAATTATTTGAAATATTGAAGATGGTTTTACTCTTCACATGTGATTTTGAAACAAGGAAGGATTATACCTGTGTTTATTTTTTTTTTTTTGATATACTAAGTAGTTTATATAAATTCGTTAGGTATGAATGAATTTTGAGTTATGGAAAGTTGGTGTTTATGTGTTGATAATGAAGGTTTTAAGAGTTTTACTTAAAAACTCTAACTTTGGAGTAGAAGTAAAAAAACATTTATGTGGGTTTTGTAAAGTTAATAAGTCTTGATGTTAGATTGGTGTTAGTAGTGATGGATTTGTACATGGTGAGAATTTTAAGTTGATTATAGAGAATTTTGTTAGTTGGAATTATAAAGTGTATTATGGAGTTTCTTAATTGTTATGTTGGGTGTACTGTTAAAATGGAATCATTGGGGTTTGAGGTATAAACTTCATGGAACTAAAGAAACCTCTTTGATTAAGAAACTTCCTTGTTGAATTCAAAGGTTTTAATAAAATACTTCTAAAAGCAATTCGAAATTGTTAAGTAATTACATTAAGTTGGAAATTGGAGTTTGATAACTATGTAAATGGGAAGTTTGCTAATATATTAATTTATAAACTTATAAAATTATAGAACTTGCTGAAAGTTTAATGCTTGTTAGTATTAAAAAGGGAAGTCTCTAAACTAGAAGGTTTAATGATAAAGTAAGCTTGAAAGGAGTACTAGATCGAAAAGTATGGCTTTTAAATTTAATTAAGTGGTGGGAATGAATTATTTTATGAAATTTGAGATGTAAAGACTACTAGGTTGGTATGATTTCTTTGATGGTTGAGATATTAAATTGAAGGTAGAAGTTTGTTAAATAGAGAAGTTAGAAAGAAGCAAGATTTAGAGAATCTAAGTAAAGTAAGTAACTAAGTCTTAACTCTTGGGGAGTTTAAGTTTGCTTATGACTTACCTTGAACTTTGCTTGGGAAAAAGTGAAAGTCTCATGTTTAGAAGTTATTAGGTAGAGTTTGTTTTGAAATGAGAAAGAAAAGGGTAAGTAAAGGTAAACTAAGGAGAAAAATGGTTTTTGTCTGTTTATATTTGATGTTACTTGTAAATATGAACTTCTTGTATTTCTTGAATTGTCATACTAAATGATATATACTTTAGGTGCGGTGGAAGAGCATAGGAAAGGCTAAGAGAAAGCCTAAGAATAGCACTTGGTACTATTAAAGTGAGTTTCACCTTACTCTTAGTAAGCCTAAAACAATAATTAATCATGTAAATACATGGATAAAATTTTATTAGTCTATGAATGTATAAAAGAATGATGATAGTAATATCTTGATATATTTAAAATTGTTGTGGATGGATTGATTGTGATATGTTAGTTGTGGATTTGGTATTGAAACTAGTTTTATAAATCATGCATTTTATGAATATGGTTGAAATAATATTTTGAAAAAGAATAATGTTGGAAAAGACATGATCCTACCTAGAGTTAGTTGTTACCTAGGTGAAAAAGATCCAAATATGATGTGAACCTCGCCTAGTGTAGGTTGTTACCTAGGTGAAGGGTATGATGTGAACCTCACCTAGTATAAGTTGTTACCTAAGTGATGGGGATGGATGGACCTCACTTAGGGTAGGCTGCTACCTAGGTGGAGGAAATGATATGATTCCTCCTAGAGCAGGTTGTTACCTAGGTAGAGGGGATTTGATATTTGGAAGAATGTGAAATGTACCGGTATATGAGGAGACGTCCCCGTTGTGTTATAATTAACTCAAGAAATTGTAAGAACTTTAAAATGGGAAATGATTGACCATTCTTGACATTTCCATTGCATGACATTTTATTAGAATGCTATTATCGATTTATGATTGGAATTACCCAATGAAGGGTATGTAATATTTAATTATGTTATGAAGGTGTATCTTGTATGATTATAATAATCTTCTATATGTTTTTATAAAATGAAGAATAATTACTACATTTGTTTATATTTCATTTTATTTATTGTAAAGGTTGGAAGTATTTAACTATAATGTGGTTGATTTAACTACTCCGAGTAATATGATAACTTACTGAGCTCTTTAGCTCATTCCTTTTTTCTTTAATCTTACAGTAAAGTTTTTTTTTGAGGCATTGAACTTCGCAAGTGAAGGAGTGATAAAATAAGAATTTTTATTAGGTGGGTTACAGGCAGGAGTCTACTCCTTATCTTTTGTTTTTATTGGATAGGCTATGTATATGCCTCCAATTTTTGGGAAAACGTATAATTTAGTTTATCTTAGATGTAGTAAATGGAAAAGTTGTATATTTTGTAGATCCTTAGTTGTAACCAAAATACTATGTACAAAGCGTAAAGAAATCATGGTAGTGTACATGTTTATGAAGTAGTCTTAGAATATGATAGTAAGAATTGGATAGCAGGTTATATCAGTTTCAAATGCTCGATTTTCAAAGGTAATGATGCCATTTCGAATGGACCCATGATGTTCTTTCAGGATGGGCCGTTACATAATGAAAGTGATGGATTGTGTTGTTATGATTTGGTGATGTGAATGGTTGATGATTTCTTACTTGCATATCATTTCATTTTGAATGCATTTTGCATTATAATAATTGTTTGACAATATGTTATTGAGGAGCGAGTGATAGGTGAGACCGATAGGTCCCTTCCCATAAGGGGTGTATGGGTACCGAAGGATATTGGACGTATAAGACCCCTCCTGAAAAGGGGGGTTAAAGGGGATCCATTGTGATTTGATATAATATGATGATTTGATGTACTAATACATTGGGAGACGTCTCCATGATGATGAGATTAGCCCAGTGAAGGGTAATGTTATGATTGTGCTCTTTAGTGCATTGCATTGCATTTCATGGATGCATCGTGATAAATGCCCATAAGGGGCATGTGTTGTGATTAGCCCATGAGGAGTGTGTGCTATAATTAGCCCATAAAAGACATGTGATGTGTTAGGCTCAATGAATGGCATGAATTTGATGTGCAGTGTGATAAGGATTGCATGTTTGAAATTATCATAAGGGTATAATCGAATTATTATATTAATGGTGTTTCTTTTTATTAAGAAATTGAAAGAGATAATTGGAGGAAACTCAAGAAGTATATTACTTGTATTTAGCAAACTTAATAAATTGTATATTATAGTTATATATTAAATGATAATTTCTTCAATACGATTACCATTCGTAAAGTGTTTCTCACTAAGCTTTTTAGCTCACCCCTTTTATTTTTACTAACATTTCAGGTAGATTCGAAAGGTTGTTGACAAAGTTGAAATGAGCCTTAATATTCTTCTACGACATCCTCGTGTTTCTTGGGTCGTTTGGAAGTCTAATTCTTGATTAGTCTATTCTTTGTAAAAGCATTCAAGTTAAACTGTATTGAGAAAGTTATTTGTATTTGTGCCTTTGTAAAAGTATTAAGAATTGGTTTATGGTACTGAAACATTTCATGTTTGCAAAGTTATGTGTTGATAGATTTGAAATGATTGTTAAGATTGTGGTTTGATTTGTATGTTTACATCTTGAGTCAAGATGCTCAATGTTAAAAGGTAATGGAGTCGTTTCGAGTAGGGCCCACTCGAGATGGGTCATTATAAAACCCTTGCAGTTATTTCCTAATTACACATTGCCTCTTTTGTGTGTGATCCTTTAGGTTTAAACTAATCTGGTTATGGGTCATAACTTTTATATAATTGCAATTAAAACCCTTTCAAATTAATTAGAACTCCTAATTTATTTTGAATCAAAACTCCTTTTGATTCTCCCTTTAGTAAGAATTAATTAATTGTCTATTAAATTATTTTTAGGTCTCCTACAATCAAGAGTGGCACCTAGTAACATATCATGGCTACCGAGACAGTGTGAATTTATATGTGAAACCTTGAACCCTTCTGTTATTAGTTAACTTGCAATTCAATCATTTCGTCATACAATGTCTCGATTAAGCTAATTTGAGTATGAAATTATTGTCAAACTCTTAGCATTAATTTTATGTGTCTAGATCTCAAGAATATAATTCTTATAGTGAAATGAGAAACTTATTTCTAATTCTCACCTAGCAACATATCATGGCTACCGAGACAGTGTGAATTTATATGTGAAACCTTGAACCCTTCTGTTATTAGTTAACTTGCAATTCAATCATTTCGTCATACAATGTCTCGATTAAGCTAATTTGAGTATGAAATTATTGTCAAACTCTTAGCACTAATTTTATGTGTCTAGATCTCAAGAATATAATTCTTATAGTGAAATGAGAAACTTATTTCTAATTCTCACCCAGCCTTGGCCAAGGAATTTCCCGAATTATATCTTAGTAGATCACATAAGACATTCTCTCATTTTACTTGGGAGTGATAAATCCTTTATTGTACACTCAAATACCTCTTTATGAAACTCATTATACCCAATTACTACTAATTAATGATCCATAAATAGAACCATATTAAATAGCATCAAAGTATAATAAGTCGAATACAATATAACTATGGTGCCTCGGATCTAAGGATCACATGCACAACTATAACATAAGAACAAACTATTGATAGGCAAGTAAAACTCCATTAGATGTTCTTAAGTCGAGCCATGTTCAGTGAACTCATTCTCCAATGAGCATCCACATACTTGTTTTAGTATCTGCCACACAAGTGACATTAAGATCAGTCATCCTCCCAATTGAGAAAACATAGTATGTACCAATCTAACCGGATTAATAATCGCCCAATTAGCATCCTATGACCAGGAACATTTAAGATAAAATCCTTCGAGAAGACTATGTCTCAAAATTCTCATCATAATCCTATCTCCATTGCTTACTCTATGGACTTAATCATAACAATGTAATTAAACAAGTATTCATGATAAATAAGCTTTCCATAAATTATGATAACAATTTGAATAAGATTATTTTACAAATAGTAACCCTAGATATCAAATGTCATTGGCTTATATGGCGTACTAATAATAGGGGGACCAATTTGTTACAATTGTTAAACTTCAGGGACCAAAATTGTTATTAACTAATAAAATTAATAAGGGTAAATTATAAATTCATTCTTATATTTTAGTCATGATTACGACCCATTCCACTAGTTTGTAACTCAGACAACTCAATCCCTCATATAAAAAATCAACTAACTTAAGATGGTGAACTCAATACTGAGAGAAGTAACACTCCAATCATATATTTATTTTCGTTTCTCCATGTTTTTCACCCCTTCTCCCATTCTCTGTCTCCATCTTTATCTTTCAGCATGAGCCTCCCTTTAGATTATGTTGTATCCATTTAGACCCTCTGTTGTGCTTTATCGCTATGCAATTAGAAGTAGTTTATTTCTTCTAAAAAAAAAATTGATAATGGCCTTAAAAATATGTTCATCGCTGAAACTAAGCTCTTTCTGTTTCCCTTCATCTAAAAACTTTCAAGTTAGGAATATAGTAAACTAAAACACATCTAGTTAATTGTGTCAAGCATGTGTTATATAAGAAATCTAGTTGTTCCTTTCAATAGGGTTTTATTTTGGATTTCAATTTGTATGCTATTAGTCTATTACAGCCCTATACCGATATTCATATGATCAATACAATATATATTGCACTTCAATTGAGAAAAAACGGAAGGCCAAAATTGAATCTTTGATGGAAGAAGCAAATGGCTACTTTTGCTATTCAAATTGCCAGATCAACATTTAAGATGCTTTTTTGGACATAATTTAATGGGAATTGATACTACCAAAATATGTCACTCCAATAGGAGGAGGACACGTGGATTATCGTGAGCCCTGAATTCAAAGAGACACGCGGACAGTTCAGGCCCAGACAGTTGGACCTCCAGGTCATGACCGCCCTTCAGGGCATCATTGCCTCCAGCTGGGCCTCCAGGTCATGACCGCCCTCAGGAACATCTTGGCTCCAGCTGGGCCTCCACGTCACCACCGCCCTCCGGATCATCATTACCAACCAAGTTGGGACGTCAGACCTAAACACCGTCTTACACATAGACGGCTCTGGAATAAGCCAACAAGGCAAAAGCCCTACTGAACGGTTCTCAGCTTCCTAGCTGGGCCTCATAGGCATCATTACCCTACCCAGTTGGGGTATCCTGTTACAGCTGCCCCGACCCATCATCGCCTCCGGAACTCTATAAAAGGATTTGGTAAGCGGTCCAAGAGAAACAGGGCTTTTCAGCTTTAAACACTTACAATCTTAAACTTTTACTAACTTAAGCATCGGAGCATCCTCGGAGGCATCCCCTCCGTCGACCCCAATAGCAAATCTCCCTTTCTCTGTGCAGGTACTTCTACAACCATCCAGCTCAGCAACACTCATTTTTTGGCATCAACAGATTGGCGCCGTCTGTGGGAAACCACATCTCTCGCTGACAGTAACAGCGAAGAAGTCAAAAGAACTCATCTGTTAGCATGCCTCCAAAAACACTCGCCAGAGATCTAGGCGCTCGCGCGCTACGGTCGGGAGACAGTTCTTCAGCCGAACCCGACGTTCACCCGAATGAAGGCACGCTCCAGGCGCAATTCACAGAGCTTGCACACCTGGTGGCCGATCTGGCTGCCGAAGTTCGTAGGAGACCTCAGCAGACGCTGCCACTCCCATCGCTGGAACCAGGTCACGGTGTTTCCACTGACCGCCGCCCACCAGCGGATGTCTGCTCAGCGACCCACTCACCTTCCCCAGCTAAGTTCAGAGAGAGTCCCGTGCCCAATAACAGCGAAGGGTTTGGCAAACGAATCGAGGACATAGAGGGACGCATCAATGAAGCGTTTAAAGAACGCGGCCACAGTATTAGCGATGATCTCGACGTACAGGACCCACCTTTCATACAAGAAGTCCTTGATGCCCCTCTCCCCCACAATTTTCGTATGCCACAAATCAAACTTTATGATGGATCCACAGATCCCTTAGATCACCTCCGGCACTACCGAACCACAATGACCCTCCATAGACATTCGGACCCTATAATGTGCAGAGCGTTTCCATTAACCCTAGAGAAAGCGGCTGGGACGTGGTATTCCCGCTTGAAACCGGGGGGTATTCGCACCTTCAAAGACCTAAGTTATGCCTTCGCCTCACATTTCATCAGCAGCAAAGGACCCAAGAAAACTTCGGAGTCTCTGTTTAACATTGTCCAGTCAAAAGGAGAGAAGCTTCGCGCCTATATTTCCAGATTCAACACTGCAGCTTGGGAGATTCCAAACCTTGATCCCAATGTTCAGCTCCTGGCATTCAAAAATGGATTAAGATCCGGATTCTTCAGCTCAAAACTCATCAGACGTCCGCCTATGGACATGAATGAGGTCTTGGCCCGAGCCGAAAAATACATGCTAGCAGAAGATGATCAAGCATTCCGAAGAGAACGCGAAGGAGATACGGAAAAGAGGAAGAGAGGCCCCACTAGTCCCAGCCTTGAACCCTCTAAGCGGCCGTTCCGCGAGGAGAAACCCAGAACCCTCAGGCCTTTCGAGGATAGGTCCCGAACTCTTGCAACCTATGGAACCAGAGCCAGAACTCCGAGGCAAATCCACGGCTATGTATCACTGAATGCCTCCAGAACCAACATTCTGATGCAGATTCATGATAGGGACCTCTTGCAATGGCCTCCAAGGCCGCCAAACCTCAACCCGGATCGCAATACTTGGTGTAGGTTTCACAAAAACTTCGGCCATGATACGGAAGAATGTAAGGCCTTAAAAAATCAGATCGAGGCCCTCATCAATCGAGGGTATCTAAAAGAATATGTTAGGCCACGACAAGAGAAATATGATGAACGATCGCATAGAGGCCCTGAACGTTCTTATGAACGAAACAGACCTACAAGGGCAGCCCAGAAGAGCCCGAGGCCAAGTTATAGAGAGCCCAGCCAGAAAAAACCGGAGGTTCCCGTGGCGAAGATTATCAAAACCATTTACGGAGGGCTCGTTGCTGGAGGGGGATCCCGTGCTCGCAGTAGGTCTTATGCTAGGTCAATAGCCTCTGTTGCTGGATCTCAGAAAAGACCTAGGACCGGAGAGATTATTTCTTTTTCGGACGAAGACTTGGAAGGAGTGCAGATCCCACACGACGATGCTGTCGTAATTTCACTCATTGTGGCTAACCATGAGATAAGACGAGTCCTAGTCGACAACGGGAGCTCGGCCGACATCCTCTTTTATGATGCCTTTCACCAAATGTAGTTGGGCGATGCACATCTGGAGCTGGTTTCCACCCCCCTCTATGGCTTCTCAGTGGGACCGGTCTTTACAGAAGGCAGCATAACTCTCCCGGTAACTGCGGGAACGGCACCTCAAACAACAACAGTACATTCCACTTTGTTAATCGTCCGACAACCCTCTTCCTACAATATGATACTCGGACGACCCACACTGAATAAACTCCGAGCTGTTGTCTCTACCTATCATCTCAAAATCAAATTCCCCACGACAGACGGAGTAGGCGAGATCAAAGGAGATCAACAAACCGCCAGATCCTGTTATCTCAGTGCAATAAAAGGAAAAAAGACGGAAGCCCTACCACTCGAACTGGATGACCTTAGGGATGAAGCAAGCAACCTACGAGGTAGGCCCGGAGAAGATGTACTCACAATCCCCCTTGGCGAAGATAGCACCAAAACTGTGCAAATTGGTTCCAACCTGTCCAGCACTTCCCAAGAATCTTTATTAGCCCTTCTCCGGGCAAACCAAGATCTATTCGCCTGGACTGCTGCAGATATGCCAGGAATCAGCCCTGACGTCATCGTACATCGCCTGAGTGTCGACCCGACCCACAAACCAGTTATTCAGAAGAAAAGGTCGTTTGCTTCCGAGCGACAGGCAGTTGTTCGGGCAGAAGTTGAGAAATTACGTTCGGCTGACTTTATCCGAGAGGTGAGCTATCCGGATTGGGTATCTAATGTTGTAATGGTAAAAAAGGCCAATGGCAAATGGCGAATCTGTATAGACTTTTCTGATCTAAATAAAGCCTGTCCAAAAGACAGTTTTCCTTTGCCTCGGATTGATCAACTCGTGGACGCAACATCCGGCCACGAGCTGATAACATTCATGGATGCTTACTCCGGGTATAATCAAATCCTCATGCACCCGCCCGACGAAGAAAAGACAGCATTTATCACAGAACAAGGCCTCTATTGTTATAGGGTCATGCCATTCGGTTTGAAAAATGCCGGGGCCACTTATCAGAGGTTAGTAAACAAAATATTCAAAGAGCAGATTGGTCGTAATATGGAAGTATATGTGGACGACATGCTGGTTAAAAGCGTCAAGGCAAAAACCCACGAGGCTGATCTCCAAGAAGCTTTTACTATCCTTCGTCATTATCATATGAAATTGAATCCTACAAAGTGTGCCTTTGGAGTTACTGGGGGGAAGTTCCTCGGCTTCTTAGTCACCCATAGGGGCATCGAAGACAACCCAGAAAAGATTGACGCCATTCTTCGTATGAGTCCGCCTCGGACCGTGAAAGAAGTCCAGCGACTTACTGGAAAAATCGCGGCCCTCAGCCGGTTTATGTCAAAATCAGCCGAGAAGTGCCTGCCCTTTTTTAAAGCCATTCGTCGGATGCAGAACTTCGTGTGGAACGAAGCTTGCCAAGAAGCATTCAGGACGCTGAAAATATATTTGGGGACACCACCCGTGCTTACCAAACCAGTAGTCGGTGAAGAACTTTTCTTGTATCTTTCGACTGGGCCCGAAGTGGTAGCCTCCGTTTTAATACGAGAAGAAGAGGGCGCGCAAAAGCCGGTGTATTATGTCAGCAAAGTACTCCATGATGCTGAGACAAGATATCCCCCGGCAGAAAAAATGGCGTATGCTCTGTTAACTTCGGCCCGGAAGCTTCGACCTTATTTTCAAGCCCATACCATCACTGTCCTCACCAACCAGCCTCTTCGACAAATACTTCACAAGCCAGACGTTTCTGGTAGAATGGTTAAATGGTCGATAGAGTTGGGAGAGTTCGACATCCGTTATCGGCCTCGGACTGCTATCAAAGCACAAGCCCTAGCTGATTTTGTCATGGAAACTACTTTACCGGAGGAAGACTCTCCACAGGATGTTAGTCAATCGAATTCCTTTCTGCATTGGACTCTTCATGTGGATGGGTCCTCTACTGACTCTGGAAGTGGAGCCGGGCTCATTCTAAGCGGTCCTGACAACTTCTCCATTGAATACGCCCTGAGATTTAAGTTTCCAGCGTCAAACAACGAAGCCGAGTATGAGGCTCTACTCGCCGGCATGAAATTGGCCAAGGTAATATCTGTACAAAACTTACATGTATATAGCGATTCCCAACTGGTGGTAAACTAGGTGAACGGCGAATTCGAGGCCCGAGGAGAAAAAATCGCTCGCTACCTAGCAGCAGCAAAGGCATTAGCCGGGCAGTTTGAAGTCTTTTCTCTAAACCAGATTCCACGGGCAGAAAATGCGAAGGCCGACTCATTGGCCCGACTTGCTTCGTCTCGCCAGCTCGAGTCCAGGCGAGCAGTTTACCTCGAAACCCTAGCCGTGCCGAGTATCGACGAAATAATGGTCTTACCCGTGACTGGGGAGAGAACATGGATGAGTCCTATCCTGGAATATCTACGTGACGGTATTCTTCCCGATGATAAGGGCGAAGCCCGAAAGATTGTGTCTCGAGCCGTCCGATACGCTATTCTGGATGATCACCTGTATAAGCGGGGGTTGACAACGCCCTTCTTAAAGTGTCTTGATCCGACCGAAGCTAACTACGCCCTTCGAGAAGTCCACGAAGGTATATGCGGAAATCACCTCGGAGGACGTGCCTTGGCATTCAAAATCCTCCGTCAAGGATACTATTGGCCGAAGATGAGGGAAGCAGCCATGGAGTTGGTGACCAAATGCCAAAGCTGTCAACGGTATGCCATTGTGCCACGACAACCAGCGAACCTTTTGACACCAATCGTCAGTCCACTCCCTTTCGCTATGTGGGGAATGGACCTTCTCGGGCCCTTTCCCGGAGCGACCGGCCAGTGAAGATACCTCATAGTTGCCATAGATTATTTTACAAAATGGGTAGAAGCCGAACCCTTGGCCAGCATCACGGACTTCCAAGCCCGAGCTTTCGTATGGAAATCAATCGTGTGTCGGTTTGGAGTACCACAAGTATTAGTAACGGACAACGGCAAACAGTTTAACAGCGTTCGGTTCAAAACATTTTGCGATGAATTACACATTGACCATCGTTTCTCTTCGGTTGGATATCCGCAAGCAAATGGACAAGCCGAAGTTACCAACCGAACGATCTTGCAAGGCATTAAAAGGCGAATAGACCAAGCAGAGAAGCAGTGGGCAGACCATTTGCCCAACATACTTTGGGCATATCGAACCACGACTCGAGCACCTACCGGGGAAACCCCTTTCTTCATGACTTATGGGTCCGAGGCAGTCATCCCCTTGGAAATAGGAATACCTTCCTTACGAGTTCAGAATTTCGAAGAACGAAGCAATGAGGAAGCCCTTCGCACGAACGCTGATCTTTTCGACGAAGCCCGAGACAAAGCCCAAATTCGACTCGCCGTTTACCAGCAGCGAGCCACCAGGTACTTCAACTCAAGAGTAAAAGTAAGACGTTTCTGTCTTCACGACCTCGTCTTGCGAAAAAATGCAGTATCTAGGCCCCGAGATTCAGGCAAATTAGTCCCTAATTGGGAAGGGCCTTATCGAATCAAAAAGGTATGCCGCCCCGGTTCTTTCGAACTCGAAGAGTTGAACGGAAAAGCCCTTCCTCGTACTTGGAATGCGGCACATCTTCGACGTTTTTATCAATAAATAAGTGTTACACATATGTAAGTACTCTTGTTTTATATATATGAAAAGATTTTACTTACATCATTTCGTCCAATACGAAACAAAAACCTTAAAACCAAAATTAAGTAGGGCGCTAGCGGCCTCAAAATACAACCCTAACGCACAGACCGGGTCAAAACAACAAAAAAGGGCTACAATGGATCGCCCTGAACCTAAACCCTACTGATCTCCAATGGCAGGAGATCCCGTGCCCGAGCGCCCGTCACGATCCTGTCCGTCAGCAGCCTCGTCATCCGAAGCCGGCAGCTCCTCATCCTCCGGCCCAAGCAGGTCCAACGCGGAGAAATCAAGCTCTGGATACATGGACTCGGCCTTCTCCTTGGCCTCCATGAACCCCGTAAGGTACTGCTCGCCGCCCTCAAACACCACGGCTAGGCGATAGGCCTCCGAGCTTTGGAAGGATGCCAAGGCCTCCTCCACGGCAACCCTAGTATGGACCTCAGCCTCCTCTGTAACCGCTCGAAGACGAGCCTCGGCCTCCTCCGCTGCGGCTCCAAGGCGAGCCTCGACCCCCTCAACGGCTGCCCGAGCCGTGGCTTCAGCCTCGGCTTTGGCCCGGACAGCAGATTCTAAAGAAGCCTGCAGCCGGCAAACAGCCTCGTTCCTCTCCTCCAGCTGGCGTTGGGTTCGCCCAAGGAGCTCCGCTGTCTCTATGCACCGACGAGTGGCCGCGCCCACCAAAACACCCATCTGATACCAGAAGCCAAGTATGGAACAAAAGTCGATGAAAACAACGTAAAGTAAAGCGAAAGCGAAATCTAACCTGGGAAGCAAGAGCCTCAGTCGCCGCACATAGAGACTCCGTGGTCTTTCGACCCAACTCAGCGAGATCACGAGGGGGAGTTCCCTTAAACAGATGTTCTCTCGCCACCCGAGGATGTGCGAAGACGGAGTCGTCTGTCCGGATGGCCCAATTGGGCATAAAGATCGAGGCTTCCGAAGCCACCCCTTGGCTAGGGCCTGAGATAATGGGAGTCCCTGCAGTCGCTGGGATCGGAGCCGGGGCACTGCTTGCTGGAGGTGTCTCTGACTGGGTCGGTGGCCTCGGAGGAGTCCCTAAGTCAATCGGAGCCGGAGATGGGGCTCGTGGCCTCTTCTTCGGCCGCGAAGTCGAAGCCGATTGCTTCTCAGACCGAGCGGATCTTCTCTGCTCCATCGCCAATTTCTTGGTATGCTCACGAGCACGGGCAGCCGCTTCCATCTCTGAGCAGAGCATACAAACAAACAAATGAAGGAAATGGCGTTAAGTATAAATTGCAGGATAACAATGCAAAATGAGAATAAAAAGAAGGTAAACTAAAGCCTTTACCACTCTCTAGCGAAGGCTCGGGGCACGAAGAACAAAGACCTCGCCGGGCCAGTTCTTCATTATCATATAGGACCCCAACGTCCAAAGGCGAGGCCAGCATGGCATTCACTGTCTCTTGCTCATACGGAAGAAGGCCCGCCTTTTTGCATTTCCCAGTGCGGTCCATACTCCACACACGAGGCAAGCCGAAGTCCTCGGCAGATCGGATGAAAAAGAAATTCTTCTTCCACCTCTTGATAGATGAAGGGGTCTTCTTTAGCAACCTCCTCTTCGGCCGAGTACTGAAGACCACCCACCCTGTCTGGCCATGCCGGCTGATCAAGAAGTGGGCCTTAAAAATGTCCATCGTCATTGGACGACCCACTTCTAAGCAA
The DNA here is from genome assembly GCA_023935145.1 of Bretschneidera sinensis. Taxonomy (NCBI): domain Eukaryota; kingdom Viridiplantae; phylum Streptophyta; class Magnoliopsida; order Brassicales; family Akaniaceae; genus Bretschneidera; species Bretschneidera sinensis. The sequence continues at coordinate 51,453,612 of CM043703.1, read as the reverse complement.
ACACAGATAAAGGCCATGATCAGTCGTACCGAGTTTGGTACCAACCGACATAGCGCTATATCAAAATATTTTAAAATTGCACAGAAGTAGGGGTGGAGGGGAAACCGAAGCCCGGCCTGCATGTGATGTTCATACACGCAGAGCTCGAACGGAGCTCGGTCAGGGAGGACATCACAGGCCCTCTCCCCCACCCTGGCCAGCCGAAGACCGTACTCGCTAGGAATGCGGTAGGTCTTCCTAATTACCTCCAAATCTTCCTCCCTCAATTGGCTAGGAATGTCGTTGGCTGTATAGTACCATTCCTCCCTCTCCTCTCCAGCCGAGGTCTCCCTAATATCGGTCACAGCTCTACGAGTTTCCTCACTAGACGAGGACTTTTCCTGATACTCTCTCCCAACCCCCGAAGGAATATAGGGCACTAGTGCCATGGGGCCTGCCCTTGGCGTACCCAATCTGAGGGCATCCCCCCCAGAAGAAGACGAGGACGCCTCTGCGCCCTCGGAGCTGCTACCACTCGTACCATCTACACTACTCCTACCATTACTACTACTAGGCCTATCGCGGTATGTATCAAACGAAGAAGACATGGTATGAAAATAAAAAAGAACATGAACTCACCAACGTCCTAGAGCTTTCCTCCCAAGGTCTCGCGATTGCAACGATCACACCAACCTTCTCACTGAAGGGATGAGGACGAGGACTCACAAGCTTCTTTGGACGAGGCCGAAGGCTCTCAGGAAAGCAACTCTGAAAACAGAAGGAAATTCTGGCAGGTGTGTGGAAGAAGAAGAAAACAAAGCCCCTTATATAGCAGAAGTATCACGGCCAACGAGGAGCATTTAATGCGGTCGCAGGAATCTAGGGGACAATTTAGAACTCCCAAACGACCCACACTCTTTCCCAGGGGACGTTACGTCCCTCGAGGCGGCCGCCGTTTTCCCTAAAAAGGGTAACATGACGCGGCATCCATATGGTGAGACCACGTGTCTCTATCGCCGCCGTCCTAGACACGAGAAACTTTCACGTAGTTCCACGTGTCCTCGGACCCATGGTATTCTCGGCCGAGGAGATGGATTGCTCCACTGGTCCTCGGCCCTCTCTCTTCAAGGTCCGAGGAGTTGGATTGCTCCACGTGTCCTCGGACCCATGGTATTCTCGGCCGAGGAGATGGATTGCTCCACTGGTCCTTGGCCCACTCTCTTCAAGGTCCGAGGAGATGGATTGCTCCACGTATCCTCGGACCCATGGTATTTTTGGCCGAGGAGATGGATTGCTCCACTGGTCCTCGGCCTTCTCTCTTCAAGGTCCGAGGAGATGGATTGCTCCACGTGTCCTCGGACCCATGGTATTCTTGGCCGAGGAGATGGATTGCTCCACTGGTCCTCGGCCCACTCTCTTCAAGGTCCGAGGAGATGGATTGCTCCACGTATCCTCGGACCCATGGTATTTTTGGCCGAGGAGATGGATTGCTCCACTGGTCCTCGGCCTTCTCTCTTCAAGGTCCGAGGAGATGGATTGCTCCACGTGTCCTCGGACCCATGGTATTCTTGGCCGAGGAGATGGATTGCTCCACTGGTCCTCGGCCCACTCTCTTCAAGGTCCGAGGAGATGGATTGCTCCACGTGTCCTCGGACCCATGGTATTCTTGGCCGAGGAGATGGATTGCTCCACTGGTCCTCGGCCCACTCTCTTCAAGGTCCGAGGAGATGGATTGCTCCACGTGTCCTCGGACCCATGGTATTCTTGGCCGAGGAGATGGATTGCTCCACTGGTCCTCGGCCCTCTCTCTTCAAGGTCCGAGGAGATGGATTGCTCCACGTGTCCTCGGACCCATGGTATTCTTGGCCGAGGAGATGGATTGCTCCACTGGTCCTCGGCCCACTCTCTTCAAGGTCCGAGGAGATGGATTGCTCCACGTATCCTCGGACCCATGGTATTTTTGGCCGAGGAGATGGATTGCTCCACTGGTCCTCGGCCTTCTCTCTTCAAGGTCCGAGGAGATGGATTGCTCCACGTGTCCTCGGACCCATGGTATTCTTGGCCGAGGAGATGGATTGCTCCACTGGTCCTCGGCCCACTCTCTTCAAGGTCCGAGGAGATGGATTGCTCCACGTGTCCTCGGACCCATGGTATTCTTGGCCGAGGAGATGGATTGCTCCACTGGTCCTCGGCCCACTCTCTTCAAGGTCCGAGGAGATGGATTGCTCCACGTGTCCTCGGACCCATGGTATTCTTGGCCGAGGAGATGGATTGCTCCACTGGTCCTCGGCCCACTCTCTTCAAGGTCCGAGGAGATGGATTGCTCCACGTGTCCTCGGACCCATGGTATTCTTGGCCGAGGAGATGGATTGCTCCACTGGTCCTCGGCCCACTCTCTTCAAGGTCCAAGGAGATGGATTGCTCCACGTGTCCTCGGACCCATGGTATTCTTGGCCGAGGAGATGGATTGCTCCACTGGTCCTCGGCCCTCTCTCTTCAAGGTCCGAGGAGATGGATTGCTCCACATGTCCTCGTACCCATGGTATTCTTGGCCGAGGAGATGGATTGCTCCACTGGTCCTCGGCCCACTCTCTTCAAGGTCCGAGGAGATGGATTGCTCCACGTGTCCTCGGACCCGTGGTATTCTTGGCCGAGGAGATGGATTACTCCACTGGTCCTCCGTCCACTCTCTTCCAGGTCCGAGGAGATGGATTGCTCCACGTGTCCTCGGACCCATGGTATTCTTGGCCGAGGAGATGGAGCACTGGTCCTCGGCCCAATCTCTTTAAGGTCCGATGATATGGACTGCTCCACAAATCCTCGGCTCATTCTCTTTTGCCTTAGAGCACATCTTCGACCCAGCTCCATGTCTCCACAGAGGGCCTAACGCCAACCCAGTCATGCTACTTCCTTAACCACAGTGCTGCACTTAAGGAAGTGGGGGGCCTCTGATACTACCAAAATATGTCACTCCAATAGGAGGAGGACACGTGGATTATCGTGAGCCCTGAATTCAAAGAGACACGCGGACAGTTCAGGCCCAGACAGTTGGACCTCCAGGTCATGACCGCCCTTCAGGGCATCATTGCCTCCAGCTGGGCCTCCAGGTCATGACCGCCCTCAGGAACATCTTGGCTCCAGCTGGGCCTCCACGTCACCACCGCCCTCCGGATCATCATTACCAACCAAGTTGGGGCGTCAGACCTAAACACCGTCTTACACATAGACGGCTCTGGAATAAGCCAACAAGGCAAAAGCCCTACTGAACGGTTCTCAGCTTCCTAGCTGGGCCTCATAGGCATCATTACCCTACCCAGTTGGGGTATCCTGTTACAGCTGCCCCGACCCATCACCGCCTCCGGAACTCTATAAAAGGATTTGGTAAGCGGTCCAAGAGAAACAGGGCTTTTCAGCTTTAAACACTTACAATCTTAAACTTTTGCTAACTTAAGCATCGGAGCATCCTCGGAGGCATCCCCTCCGTCGACCCCAATAGCAAATCTCCCTTTCTCTGTGCAGGTACTTCTACAACCATCCAGCTCAGCAACACTCATTTTTTGGCATCAACAGGAATGATTGATTTGTGAAGTACACATTAAACTTTTAGGATGAGTTATTCAAGTTGCAAACTAATGGACTGAGTTGGAATCAAGATTAAAATATAATAATGTATTTGTAATTTACCCAATTAATAATAATAAATTGAAGAAACAAAGAACTGAATACAGTTGACTTTATAGGTGGAGTAACTGCAAATGTACGATAGATAGAGGAAACTGATCGGACTCTAAGAGGTAGGAGCTGCTTTTGCTTCCAGATCCAAATCAAGATATCAGGTTCCTCACTATCTTTCTCAATGTTCAGTTCTGCTTTCATTGTTTCCGGCCATTTATTTGACTCATGAAATATTCTTAATTAATCACAGGTCACTGAAATTATAATGCCGTTAAAACAATGCTAGATCCATATATCATCGACTGGTTATTTGTTTCCTTGAGACTATTATTCTAAGAATCTAAATTCCTTGAGACATTGATAGATCTATAGAAATAATGTTTACTTCTGCTTTCGTTGTGGGATTGTTTTCCTTTTTTGTTTTTATTTTTAGATTTTCAAAATTTTGATTTAAAGGGGAAGGACACCAAAATCATTTCTGATATAGGCTAGAATTGAGAAAAAGTGAGAAGAACTAAAGAAAGAAACCTTGAAATATCTCAATGAAGAGATAGTGAGATACATCTCTGATGCTTACTGGTTTTCATATGATAAAGTGAAAACAAATAACATATCTTTCTACTAAGATTTAACAAGTTGAATTTTACTCTGGTTGATGTTTATTTTTCTTGCATTTTCTTTTATTCTTTCGTTTTTTTTTTTTTCTGATATTGAGATATAAGCATATCAGGTAAGAGTTTCAATACCATTTATTATGCTTTGTTTTGCAAAACTTTTCACTATCTTGAAATGGAGTAACCAAATATTTGAAAAATGAAATCTCAAAATGTTATACCCTTGGTGTCGGTATAGGATATGTCGATTAAAGTGAGAAGTAGTCCCACATATATTTGATATTTTCGAATGGATAGGGAAAGAGCTGAAAGGTAAGAAAGTTAAGAAAAAATTATTATTATTATTATATACTTGCATTTCAATTCTCGTCACATGCATGTTAATTTTCTTTAATGAGATTAAATCGTTTAAACAAATTAGTGAGATTTACTCTATAAATAAGTTATTAACAGAGGAAAGAAAATCATTACTCTATATGAACAATTAATTATTCTGTAATTAAATTCATTAAATTAATAAAAAATAGAGATTTATAAGCTTAATTTTAGTCGAAAGTTCTATCACAAGAAAAATTAAAAGACAAAACATCTCTAACAGTATTTAAAGTTAAGTAACATGCATCAAACAAGTTTACAAGTTTTTTCTTAAGAAAAAGAACATGACTACAAGAAAACTAGGTATCATCGACAGACCAAATCCGTTGTTGATGTCTTCACTAATAGCAATTTTTCTGTGACAGATAGATATTTGTTGCTAAAAATACTTTTAATGATGATTTTTCGTCGCTAAAAGTTATTTGAAAAAGTTGTCATTTTTAAAAATAATTTAATCAGCGACAATTTTTTCGTCACTACTAATATTTTAAAAAATATATTATTTTTAATTTAATAAAAATTTTGTTTTTAATTTAGAAAATAACAGCCAATGTTTTTATAATTTTATTTTTATATATATTGTTTATTCAAAAATGTTCAAACCACATCAATTCAACAATCAATAATTGATATCATCAAATGCTAATTATAATAATAATAAATATTTACAAAATACAATTCATCATGATCAAATAAAAACTATTTCGAAAATAAACTTAGTTTGATAACATTCTCATGAAAAAAAATGCATCATGAATCCGTAAGGTCCTGATCATCAACCTTGTCTACCAAAAAATAATCGTCTTGGTCCGCTACAATCGAACCTGTAGGATCCTGTAGAACAAAACAAGATCCATATGATATATATTCATTACATATAAATGAAAATGAAGCTAATATCCTTTAAAAGTTGTAAACATTTTCTATGTAATCCAAACCAGTGATCTAACATGGATTTCATTTGTTCTGACGAGTTACATTAGACCCAACGGACATGTTGGTACAAACTCACACTTTTGTTAATCAGTGATCCAAAATAAGTTCTATTTGTTCTCACGAGTTACGTACGAAACCACAAAATAAAGAACACATAATGATGATGTTCCCGGAAAATACAAGAAAGAGAACTAGACCTATTTCAACTTAATAGATATTTAGGAACCATGTCAGAACTCATTCTCCCTCTCCTCTTTCTTCTTCTCTAATAGAACACAATAAACCAAATACATAAAAGGATATGGATCTGAACCAGAAACACAAAATAGAACTGAATAGATCTTAGTGAAAAAGGAAAGTTTTGTGGGTTTTTGTTGTTTTAACCCTTAACCCGACCTAGATATGTTTACTCAACCCAGATCCAAGTCATATTTGCCCCTGTTTTGATGAAGCCAACCTAATCCGAGTTGTTTGGTGGATCCAACTCATTGATTACAAATTTTTTGTCCCAGTCAAGACGAAAAGTTTAAGTCTTGTTAATTTGGTGTCTCTGAATCTTGTTTTTGGATTGTTTTGGTCAATTGTCATTAGATAGCGTCAACATGGTGACCTAAAAGTTTGTCGTGGATGTGGAGCCCTAACCTGTTTGTTATGGATTATTATATTTTTTAGGTCTTGTTTTATTTATAACAATTGGAGTATCTCCAAACTTGAGGGAGAGTGTTAGAATGTAAATATATTTATGTAATTCTCTGTATTATGTTTTCTATAAATATTACTACTAACCTTAGGGTTAGTATGCTTCTGTGTTTTTGGCTACCCTTTCTCTCTATACTCCCGGTCTCTCTCCTTCCTCATTGTATAAACTCTAAATCCAAACTACAACAATTACATATAAAAGGAAAGGAAAATATCATTACATAAAAAAATGATGGAATTTCATTTAGAAGTGTTTACTTACAGTGGGTGGTAGGGGTTGAGGTGGATCTATATCAATGGGAGGTGACACCACTAATTGATGGTGAAACTATTGCATTTATCTGTTGAAAATTTCGTTCATCTCCTGTTGTAGCTGTCGCTTGGTCTGTATCTATTGTTGCAACTGCTAGTGCTCAGCCTTGAGCTACTATCGCTCAACCTCAAGTTGCTACTGCACATACTCCCTCATGCTAGCCTCGTCGAAAAGGGGTGGCCGTGGAAACTATGTGGAGGTGGCACTAGAGGACGAATTGCATTCTGTTGAGCCGTTAAGAATACTACGACCATGCATCATCCTGACATAGCTATAGAACCATCCTATCTTTACCCACCAGCTGACACCTATACCATGGTGTCCAATTCAGGCTGTGAGGATGTTTTCCATATCCTCACCATATTTCTTATGCATGCTCTCATCATAGTACTCTTATAATACAAGGTAATGCATTTGATTAATAACTTTATCCTCTCAAAGAATATTAATAAATGACATATTAATTATATATATAGTGGTTTGTTGTGACCTCTGATCAATCTATTTACTATTCATCCGTTTTTCGCTTGTGGGTCTTGTCAAATAACTCACGCAAGGTAGGTGATCTCCTGAGTTTGCACATGGTAATGCAATTTGTCAATAAAAATGAACTTAAAATTGTAATCATGTATATTTTGTTGAAAAAAAGATAAAGCATGCTGCTTGCAGAAACATAACATGATATTAATTATTATTATATATTTAACATATCAAATTAATTTAGCTATATAGAGATACTAATTAAACTAACTAATAGAAGTTAGATATATATAGGAGTTGAAAGAGATAAATCATACCATGGCCTCCTTGTAAGTGTCTATACTAATGGATCCAGCAACATGGTGCACTACCTCATCTCATGCCTGCCTGTTTTGAGGTGCGGCTTCAAAGCAGTAAGTCCATTCATCTCCTGTCCACCGACAGACTAACTGATCCCAATAGTCCTGTCTTATGTCGTGATCCTGCTTTCCACCCTTCCATCCGATCCATATTGATTTGTTCTTGCCCTTCTCTTTTGTGACACCTGCATGCAACTTGTCATCAACCTGTTGCTGTGGCGGGTCGCAACAATTCTATCATGGACCTTTTTTACCCGCTGTTCATCGTCCAGAGTGAAAAACCTATAACGGGCTTGAAAAGCAACTAAAACAAGATTACTTACCGATGATTTATATAAAGCACATATAGTGAACATATAATAGAAAATAAAATAACTATACCAAAAAATCATGAAAGCAGGAATCGTTGGCTAACAAGTCGAATTCTGAATATGTGTTATAAGGTCCGTGCATGTACTTCCTGACTGTGTTAATGACGTTTTTAGTTACCTTGTTGCAGCCACGAAAAGAGCTACAACATATAACAATTATAATCTATACTATATTTTAATTAAAAAAGCCAAAATCCTTGAACATGCAATCTAAGATAAGATGCAATGCATGATATATGCAAATAAAATATATATATATATATATATATATATATATGAGAAGTCAAATTCATAGGTTAAAATTAATGAAAATTTATGCGGAAAATCAAAAAAGTCTCACTTGTTTTTTGAAGTTTCCCAAAAATTCCAAATACCAAATAACCTGTAAAATCAAGTAAAATTCAATCTAATCCAACCCAATCCATTATATAACCCATCTGCCAAATACTTTTATCCACCTAATAAACCAAGTCAAACTCGTCGTTCTCAAAACAAATCCAAAATCATACTCAAGACATAGTAATTGAAAAATCTCAAGAATACAATCCTCAATCCAATTTTCATAAAGTCAACCATGGTAAAAAATTAAAACTCTTAAACTAATTATTAAATCATACAAGAAGTAGTTTGCTTTCTAATGATTTATTATTCCATCCACCAAGATTCAATCCACCTAAGTGATTTTATTATTCCAATTCAAGAACTATAATTAACTTAGAAAAATAATTTCCCTATAATTACTCACAAATGAGATGTAATCCACCTTAGTAGACCCCTAAATCCCAAATCCCTAAATTAGACTAGTTAATGCAAACACTAAACCCTAAACCATCTCTAAACTGCAAACCTTAAAACTAGCTAATTAATTTTAACAAGGTTTTCAAATAAATAACATGTACAAATCTCATTTCCTTTGATTATTTTATCCTCTCTGCAAATTACATATTCTATAAAGTTATGGATTTAATTGAACAATAATTTCTATATATTGTCTCTAATTAACCAAAATTTTACATAACCCATAAATAAATAAAAAAACCTAAAACAAATAAATTTTACATAACCCTAAAACCTATAAACTTTATATACCCTAAATTACATATACATAAATTAAAAAAAAAAACATTATAACCTATATTTAAAAAATAAAAAATAAAAATAAAACCTGTAAAATTTATATAACTCAAACCACAAATTTCATATTATGTGCATTCAAAATATTGTAAAATAACTTTAAAACATAAAATACATTTCAAACTTAATCAAAATTAGATGTTATGGTCTTACCCACATTGGCTGCTAAGAGCTTGTGACGACAATGACGATAGAGGATGAGGAAAAACAGAGAGAAAGAAGGAAAAAAAGATTAAAAGAAGAGAAATGAGGAATAAGATAGAAATATGAGTGAGAGAGTTCATATCAAAGAAACAGAGAGAGAGAGAGAGAGTGAAATAAAGAAGAAGAAGAAAGAAAAATGGTGGGTGATAGGGATTATCCCTATCAGCGATGGTAGGAATTAACTCCCTCATAGATGTGTTTTATTTATTTATTATTTTTATCACTAAAGGATTTTTTTGTCGCTAATAAGTTTTTTTTTAAAAATAGAAGTTTTGAACGGGAATTTTTTTTTTAATCGAATTATCAACGATGGATTTAACACTTTCACGTGGTATTTCTTGTAATGATAATAGTAATCAAGTGATTTTAAGAGCACTTAACCTTAATTTAATATTATATTCAATATAAATTTGTATTGTTAATAATTAAAATAAGACATGTCTACTAAATGTTGAGTAAGATAGCTGATATCAGAGTCAAATAAGTTAAAGCTTCTATTATAATTTTTTTTAGTACAATGATGATCTAGTTTACCTCTACTCACTCAATTCATGACAACAACTCTCCTTCTCCATGAGAAATCTCCATGAGAATGTAGTTAACATGAAAATCCAATCTCAAAACTTTAAGGTGACCAAATACTTATAACTTGAGTAATAAATGTGTAGAGTTTGGTCTTCTTTTCCTTGTATGTTGTATATATAGAGAGAGAGAAATCCATGCCACACTTTTTTAAAAAAAAAAAAAAAAAATTTGTTCATGCTAGAGATGTGAATGGACTTATCATAAGATGAATAATATAATAATAAGAAAATAAGAAGTATAAAAGTAAAATTTGATTACAATGAAAACAATTATAAGAGACAAATGTGGGTCTTGATTAAAACCCTTTAAAAACAAATGGGGGATTAGAAAATTTTAAAAGATAGTGGAGATAGGGGCAAGGGTGTAATTTGTAGTCTTTAGAGGTATAAATAAGGAAAGAGAGAGAGAGAGACCTCACTTTTCGGGTCTTTTCTTCAAGTTCTAGGGAGTTCTAACTCTCTCTTTGTTGTTCTTCTTCTTTAGGGTTGTGGGAGCTAACAAATTGCTAGAGTCTCAAGTTAAAACTTATTTCTCTTTCATTTTAATCTTTCGGTAAGCTTAATAACAGAAGTTTTGAGCTTAATATCCATGATTTTGAAGTTACTTAAGTAGATTTGAGAAAAAAACTTGGTTGTTTCAAAAGAAAATAGGTTTTGTACCAAATTTCATGATTTGAGCGTTTAAAGTTATAATTTTGTTGGGGGTAATGTAGAGTTTTGGTTTCAAACCCTTAAGAAACTTGTGTTTTGAATGGTTTAAGAAATTTATAGAAGGATTTAGAGATTTTTGAAGGAAAAGTGTGGTTTTTGGATGTCCTTTTGCTGGAAAATGGAGGTGTAGTCGACTACACTCATTGTAGTCAACTACAAGAGGCTAGTGGAGAAATTTTGGCTACAGACCAGGGCTGTAGTTGACTATAGGGAGCTGTAGCTGACTACAAAAGGTGGTTGGACCTGCTGTAGTCGACTATAGTAGCTTTGGTTTTCAAGATAACACCTATTTTCTAGCATATTTAAGTTTTAAACCCTCCCAAAGCAACTTAAACCTATTTAAATACTTAAAACATGAGTTTATAACCTTAGAAAGATTATTTTTTTATCACATTTAAGATTAAACTCATGTCATTTTGTGGCATGAATGGGTAATATCTTTATGTATGCTTCTTGGATTATTATAATAAATGATATATTCTTTAGGTATGATTGAAGAATGTACCAAGGGCAAGGAAATAGTCTGAGATTTTGCACTTAGTGTGATAAAGGTGAGTTTCACCTTATTCTTAGTAAGTGTGGTAAGTTATAAAATAAAAACGAAAAGTTAAAAACATATGCAAGTATGATAATTATGAAATACAAACTAATAAAAGTATGAATGAATGAGTAAGAGATAAATATTGATATATCTTGATGTGTTTTGAAGTAAAGTTGTGATATGATTGAGTTGATGAATTTTATGTCTGAGAATTTATTTACGATGTGAATGTGCTTTATGATATATGAGCTTCTAGATGATTGTGGAATGAAGGGAGTGAACATGTGAGGATAGGGCTTGCCGACAAGGGGTGAAAGGGTACTGAAGAAACATTGGAATTGTAGGACCCCACATAGAAATGGGTATAGGGGATCTTAAGTTAATTGCTAAGAGATGTACCGGTACATAGGGAGACGTTCCTGTTGTGATATGTACATTGATGAGAGTATGAACTTAAGATGATTTCACGTGAGACGCGAATACCTTGAGAATAAATACATGATATATATATATATATATATATATATATATATATATATATATATATATATATATATATATATATATATATATTAATTATAATTACTTAAATTGTGGCTACAAAAATAAAGTTCAATCATAAGGAAATAAAACTCTTGAAGACAATTACTCTGAGTAATGTGAATGCTCACTGAGCTTTTTAGCTCACCTTCTCTCTTTTTAACATTTCAGGAAAGTCTGCAGAAGGCCTTGGACCAAGTAAGTGAGGAGACAATGAAGAAGAAAGAGATGTTAGGTGGGTTTACGTGGTTGACATCCTCACGCTTTTTGTTATAGGAGTTTAGATGTCATGATCTAAATTTTTATAAGTTTATGCCTTAAGAGGCACTTTTGTAAACTCAATATGATATATTATAGAAATTGTTGTAGATGTAGAGACCAATATTTTAAATTTGGAGTTTTCACCTTGACGTGTGAAAGTGTGTACTTGTTCAATTTTGAGTAATAAATAAATTATACTTGGTTGTGTAGAGCTCGGAGACAAGTAAATAAAGAAAGATGGTATTAAGAAACTTGTGTTGGGGAGTTTTTGAAGTTTTTAGAAATGTTTGGGTAAGTAATGAAAGAGTTATAAATGGGAGGATAGTTTTATGTTTTAGAGAAGTCTTGCAATAGAAAATAAAAAGAGGTGTAAGTGAAGGGATATGTGTGCAATTGAGGGAGAATTTGGCTATATAAAGGGAAATGGAATCAGATTTTTCCTTGGAAGGGTCTAGAGAGACCGAGAGAGAGAGATAAGAAAGAAAAAGAGAAAAGAGAAGAAAAGAGGAAAAATAGGAAGAGAAAGAGAAAGAGAGGAAGAAGAACAAGAAGAGAAAAAGGAAGAAAAATGGAAGTTTTTGGCAATGCTTAAGGTAAAAACTTTTGTCTTACTTCTTCTTGTTAAATCTTTCATGTTTAGTTAGTTAAGATTTGAGTACGAGTTTTGAGAATCCAAGTGTTCTTGAGAAAAGTTTGAGAAAAATGGGTTTATGTACAAAGTATGTTGATTTAATGATTTTGAGTTCAATTCCTATCTTGGGTAGTGTTAAATCTTTGATCTAAAACCTTTAAGAACTTGTATTTGATTTGATTTGAATGTCCCATGAGAGATAAGGGTTTTGATTTGAAGAAAAATGTGTTTTTGCTATAAAATTTTCAGATTTCGCGACCAGACAGTCGACTGTCCGTTGAGCATAGATGACTGTAAAACTCTTTGGACATTGGATAGTCAACTATGAAAGTTTTTGGGCAGCCTACATTCGATTGCCCTAGCCCAAGATGGACAGTCAATTGTCCGAGCCCTTGAACTTGTTTTTCAGTTGTTTTCTTCATAGATAAGTGACTTTTGTTAGAGTATTTCAATTCTAAACTTCTCCAAAGGTACTATAAGTTTGAATATATGATAAAGTTTTAAAATTTAAGATCTCAGAGGGGTTCCTTTGGTTTTAAAACATATTAGAATGATTTTTATAAAATTCTTAAATAGAATGAAAAAGGGTTCATAGATTTCTATTTGCTCATATAAATTCCATGATAGGCTTTGGGTGTTAAATGCTTGTATGCTTTTGAGTGATTATACTAAGTATATATGTGTTTGTTTAGTGCGATTGGAAGGAAAACTCAAAGGCTAGGAAGTAAACCTAAAGTTGGATCTTGGCTCGACAAAGGTTAATACAACTTCCTTTTAGTAAGCATGTTAAATTGTATAATAGAAATAAAATTATGAAAATATGATATGATATGATTTTATAAATCATAAATAATAGAATTATAAGAAAAGTGGGTACATAAGATTTCAGTACATAAATGATAAAGAGAAATGTTATGAGAATTTTATACACACACACACACATACATGTTGAGATACAATTTTAAAAAAGATTTGATGTGGTTGTGTTTAAGGAATTGTGATGTATCTGATTGTAGTGAAAGTGGTTGATTTGGTTGCTATGAGATTGTGATGAACGTGATTGGTTGGATTAGTATGAAAATGTGATGTACTTGATTTATGAATGTTTGTCTGCATACTCGTTGCTTGGTGAATGCATTGTCATTCTATATATATGGTTAACATATTAAAAGAGAATATCCATGTTGTTGAGGACCCGACTCAGAAAAGGGGTAGAGAGGGATCTAAGATATATATATGTGCTAAAAGATGAGAGTACCAGTAAGAGCTAGGAGAGAATCCTAGTAAGGGGTAGAGGAGAATTTAAATTATGAAAGGACCTTACCCAGTAAGGGGTAGGGGAGGATCTGACTTTTATTATGAAAATTGATATACAAATATGTGGTGAGATGTTCCCGTTGTTAAATGATTTGCCCAATGACAAGGTGTTATAATGGTATGAAATATGAAACTATATACTTGATTTCATATCTAATTACTGACCTCTTGATGAGTATCCTAAGGATTCTTGTGGGAGGGATCCAATGGAGCCTAGACGGATAGCCAGACAATTTCAATTATGAGAAGGCATGTCGGATAGTTAAGGGTGACCCTAACTATGTCTTTCGACCCACTACATTTCACATATGTAGTGACATGCCCCTCGACTCAAAATTGTTTAGCCTCATAGTGAGTTGGACCATCCACCCGAGACTCGGGAGTCGGGGCTATCTATCTAAGATAGATGTGGTATTGATTTGGTGCCTTAAAACTGGGCACCACTTCAATATCTAGTGACTCCGGATGCCTTCCCTAGGGGATGCTCATCACACTTATCCTCCAGCATTTTCTGGTTCCACTTCCCACATCCGAGGCTTAGGACATCGGCCTTAAGGACATCATCAACTTCTCTTCACTGAAGAAAATGGGATGCAGAGTTCGAGACGGCATGATTTATTCAAAGGTTGGGAAGAACATTCAGAGAGGCGAGGAAGATAGCAGTGATGATGAGGACGAGGGTCCAGATGTTGCAGCCATTGCTATAGATGCGTATAATCGAGCACCACCTATAAGCGAATCGAGTGCTGGTCCAACTGGGTACGGCGATCTTCTTCAGGGTGTCACGAGCCTCCAGTTGACTATGCAGTCCGGATTCTAGAGCTTGAGCTCTTTAGTCGACATCATGCATCATGACCTTTGCTCCCTTCGGGATGACTTTGAGCTGCACCGAGAGCATATCGAGGGTTCCCTGGCTGAGCTTTGGGATCTCATTCGTGACAGCTCTGACTCTCCCACTCAATGAGTTGCTTTCAGTACCTTTTTTTGTTGTATATAGATGTAGCTTTCAGTTTTTCTTGGCATGGACATCATTTCATCATATATTATATTTTTCCTTTCAGTTTCGCCTCTTAGACGCCTATTATGTATGGATATTTACATTCTATGTCTATATTTCATTTTACCTTTTGATTCATATCCTTTCTTTACTTTTACGTCATATATTTGCTTAATGTGAATCGTTCTTTGATTGGATATATGCTGTAACTATTTCTGCATGTATGGAAACTTCTAGCTCTTTTCGGGAAGTCTTCCTAGCTTTGAATTATGCCAAATTTTTGTGTACTAGTTTGTTTATGCTTTATTTTAATGTTTATAGTGTCTATATGGTTTATTTTTTGGTTTACAACCCCCTTTTTCTGCTGTTGTCAAAACAGGGGAGAAAGATAAGAAAAATGACTATAATGACTGTAAACTTAAAGTAGTGCATAGATTTAAGGGGAGCATTGCTCCAAAGGACATGTTGTATAAGACTAGATCTTAGGTTGCTTGGTTGGATTGAATATAAACTATCTTTGAAATGTTTTACAGGTTGGTTTTATTCAAAAAACAGAGGAAACTCTGCCCAATTTTTCAAAAAAAAACTAACACTTAGTTTTTCAAACTATTTTCTCTCATCTGTTTTGTCATCATCAAAAAGGAGGAGATTGTTAACCCTTATCTAAATTTTAATGATGATAAAACACAACTCTAATTATTCTAACAGTTTTATCTAAGTATTTTAAACGATAAAAGCATACAGCCAATAATCAAGATACAAGAACTCAACCCGAATCAGACACCAAGTCAAGACAGAAGATCTAATATAGGCATAAGGTATTGAAACAAGTTGTAAATCTCACTTTTTCAGGTAACTAGCTAGTCTTATGGCTCATTTTGAAAAAGTGTTTTAACAAAACTATTCATTCAAACGTTTATAAAGTCAAAAACATTTCAAAGCATGAATAACTGGGTTGAAGGGCAACCTAGTCGACTGGTACTTATACTAGAAGATTGGTATATGAGACAGTGTGTCCCCAGTCGACTGGGAGCTTCATACCAATTGACTAGTATATTGGACAAAATGTCCCCAGTTGACTAGTACACTTGACCTAGTCGACTGGTACTCTTCACAGCCTTAAAAAAGTGAGACTTTTCACTTAACCCGGTCGACTGGTACTAAGACCCAATCAACTGGTAATTCAAAAAATATGACCGTTGAGACGCGAGACTTGAGCACTTCATGCACCAAAACATTCTAAGTCAGTACAAAACGGCCATATTAATTCAAGGCTATATAAACCCACTCAAACGAGCATTTAAAAATAGGAGATTATACATTCAATCAAGTTTTTGCTCATTAATACATAAAAGCTTTGAAATATTTATTGTTGAGCCATTCTTCAAGCTCTACCTTGAAAGAGATATATTATTCAGTTGTATAAGCATTCATTGTTGTCTTTTTACCATTTACTTTACATCAACTCATATTTATTGTAAAAGGGATTAGCTTTAAAAAGGTAGAGATTAGCTTTCGAGAGGAACAAATAAGCTTTCAAGAGGAAGGGACTATTTGTAAGGTTTGTACAACACCCGTGAAGTTGCACGACTAAGATTTTTAGTGGATTACTTCAAGAAGGTTCCTTGAAGAGAGTGGATGTAGGGTCGGAACGAATCCAATATTGTCGAACCATTATAAACTGAGTTTGCATCTTCTATTCCTTAAACTCTTTTGTTTACAGCACATTATTTGTTTACAAGCTTGTGGATTTATCTGTCTTTATAAACCCAATTCACCCCCCTCTTGGGTTGAAACCTTAGTCTACAATATATATACATATATATATATATATATATATATTGTTTTAATTCTATGTCATAATTATCAAATTACTTCTTTACGTTTACTTTAAGAACATGGGTATTACAGTTGGATAGCTAAATTGAATACTTGAATGCATGGTTATTTATTTATTGCTCATATGCATATTTCATATTATTGTTCATATGCAGGAAAATAAAAGAATCGGAAAGGCATCCGATCTAAATGAAGATAAAAGAATTGTGGCAGCCGGTATATACTGAAAAATAAAAGAACCGAGAAGGCAGCCGGTATATACTGAAAATAAAAGAACCAAGAAGGCAGCCGGTCTAAATGAAAATAATATAACCGTGACAGCCGGTATATGCTGAAAATAAAAGAACCAGAAAGGTTGTCAGTCTGAGCTAAAACATGTCAACATGTGGGAAGACGTTCCCAAATGATAATATAAAATGATTTGATAATTTAAATTCATGCATTGCATTTGTTTTAAATATTGATTATTATTGCTTGAGATGCTAAAGTGTCATTCTTGATTATGAATTTATTGATAGATAAATGAGTCTCATAGGGAGATAAATATGATGAGAAAGAAATATGAAAGTATGATATGATAAGAATTATCTGAATGATTGATCATATACTGTAAAGCTCGTAACGAGGTAAATAATGAGGTTGAATTGATAGTCTCAAGATGATTAAATATATGAGAAGAAAGTTGATATATTTGATGATTAACTTAAGAAGAGATTGATAAATGATGAGGATTATGATATGAGTAGTGATAATAGAATGCTATTATCGAATTATATGAGATATTGATGAATGAATATTGAAAGACTATTTGAACAATTGAATTATAAGACGTGACTGGAATTATACAAATTGAATACTTCGAGTAAATTTAATTCACTGAGCTTGTGAAGCTCATTCCTCATTGTTAAATAATTTCAAGTAGCAGGTAGGACAGATAAATTGTTGAGCTGTAATTCATACTGAGTGATTATCTATAAGTCTCGTGGTCCACATCCTTAGAATAATGGAAAGAAAAAAAAATATTTGTAAAGATCCATGCATCATATGTTGTATATATTATTTTAGTTGAAATTTTAATAATATAACTCCCTTGTTGAGGGTTGAGGGTTGAGGATTGATGCATATACATATATATATATATATATATATATATATATATATATATATAGACACACACATATTCAGTTGGTGTACGTTTTTTATATTATTGCATATATGTGTTGTGCTGGGATTTAAAAAATGTGACAACACCGTCTCGGGGGTGGCCAACCTGGGATGGGCCATTACAATTTTAGTATCAGAGCATTAGGTTTTATGATTCTATAGACTGTATAAAAATTTAAAGAAGTGGAAGAATTAAATAAACTACAGTGCAGAGTCTGAGGATGACACATGCTAGAGCTAGAGGTAGATTTCTGACCAGAGAGGGCATGGTAGGCCCCCAATTTTTAGACAAGCTGAGGTTGAGATAGAAGTTGAGTCTGAGTTTGTGATTCCTAGAAAGGAACATGTTGATAGTATAACTGATACTAGTATGGGTGTGAGAGAACTTAGGGTTAAAAAGATGAGCTAAGAGAATCTCTTGCTCATGCTCTTGAGAAAATGAATGTAATAGATGATAGAGTTTATTGTCTATAGCATAGACTTGATGAACAGGCTAGAGTAGTGCCTGAGGTTGTTGTAAATCCAGTAATGGTAAATGTTCAAAAGGGGAAAGGTGAGTTTATGCACGAGATGCAGGGAGATTGTTTTGTTAAATATATTAAGTTGAATACTTTGTTGTTTGAAGGATATATGAATCCTTTTGAGCTTGAGCTATAGGTGAAACATGTAGAGAGATTATTTGGTATTTTACCAATGACTGACAAGCAGAGGGTCACCTTTGCTTCATTTGAGTTAGAAGGAGAAGCTTTAGAATGGCAAGAGGATACTATTCCCAGGGTAAGTGCATATGTTGATAGACCCTTAACCTGGAATAGGTTTAAGGAGGTTTTCCTTGATAAATACTTTCCTTATACCTTTAGAGCCAAACAAGAGAGAGATTTTATTTATTTGAGGCAAATGTATTGACTATGATTCAGTATGATATGAGATTTATGGCCTTGTCGAGGTTTATACTGGAGATGGTAAACCTAGAGGAGAAGAAGTGTAAGAGGTTCATAGATGGACTATATTTTGATTTTAAATCAAAACTATCTTATCGAAGGCATATGAATTATGTTAGGTTGGTGAATATAGTACTACAGATTGAGAACGATATGATGGAGTTTAAAGGGAGGAGGGATTGGATGAAGAGGTCTAGATTTGAGGGACCTAGAGGTGGTAGTAGTATAAGTGTGGAGGGTGGGAGACCATCCCAAGGTGACATACTAGGTCGAATAAACTATTTATCTAGCAACTCCTGAAGTCGAATTTTCAACTCTCTCAACTTAGCTGGTGCCATTCTATAAGGTGTTATAGATATGGGTACTTATCCCAGAATCACCTCAATAGAGAACTCAATCTCCCTATTGGGAGGCAAACCAGACAACTCGTTAGGGAACACATCAGAAAAATCTTTCACTACCAAGATTTCTTCTAACTTCCTAATCTCCTTTCTAGAATCTACCATATACGCCAAATACCCCTCATAACCCTTATTAAACCATTTGCAGTCAAGGCAGAAATAAAACAGTTGGCAAGTATCTTACGTTCTCCTTGAAAATTAAATTCCTCTTGTCTTGATATCTTGAACACTACATTCTTCTTAAAACAATCTACCTAAGAATGATATGCAGATAACCAATTCAGCCCCAGAATTAAATCAAAATTTGTCATATCTAAAGGCAACAAATCAACTTCTAATTCTTTACCAGCCAGACTAATCACACAACCCCAATAAATTTTCTTGATAATAACCCTATCCCCAAAAGAAACCTCAACAATAATAGCATGCATCAAAGGACTAACACTGGCATCAATAGATTTCATATAAACACTGGATGCAAAAGAATGAGTTGCACCAGGATCAATCAATAATCTAGCAGGTCTATCAAGAATAGATATCATACCTATAACAATATCAAGAGTGATCTGTGCATCCTGTTGGGTCAACGTATAGACTCTGCTGTCTTTGGACTGTAACTGACCACTATGTCCTCTCTCAACTACTGATCCTCTACCTTTGCCCTGCATACTCCCTGATCCACCACCTCTCTCTACCTGTCCTCTCACAACACCTCTGTTGTGTGTGTATCTACCTAAATTAATAATAAAATAATCGAACTCGTTTTACTTGCAAGTGCACAAGGTCAATAGTAGCATAGTGTGCAAGTGCGAGATCATCTCCACAGGGATTGGTGAATTTCGTTTTAGAATCAATTTCACAGGGTAAAATGATAGAAATACGTATTGAGTGTGAATTAATAATAATAAGAATATAGGGCTTTGATATCCACCACTAATCATACTTTCCCAATGACTAATGTGCCAATGCTCTAGCCCTACCAGGAATACCTAATGGTTGTCAACCTAAGGGCTTGGTCCGCTTTTTAAGCTATTGATCTCCCTAAGCATGGTGTATACTCTAGCACTTTTCTCTCTTAAGGGATTCAGCATGGTGTATACTGAGTTGTTCCTTAAGAGAGCATAAGGTCTGCGGAAATCGACAACCACATGAGATCTAGAGCATGTTGTATACTCCTGGTTTCCAATGTTGATTAACCCAAGAATCCGGCGTGGATTTCTTTTATTACTATTGTCAGACCCAGGACTTGATCATCCAAATTGTTTTAACTAACTGATCCATACCACATGCATACGTTGATCAGGCACACACATATGAGAAATTCAGTAAAACATGCATTAATCAATTAAAACATCATAACATGGCTATTTGCAAAGGCAATAAATAATTATATATATGGGCAAGCATAATTAGGGCTTCAATCGAGCCCTATTAAGAATTTAGTTACATATGTTGTCTATAACAAACATCATCATAACATAAACTAAAATAGAAAAATAAAACCTGAAGAATACTATGGAGACGAATCGTCAATTCCTCTCCAAAGCTTACAACTTCAAAGCCAAATCCAAAAGTATGTTTTCTGTGTTTTACAAGCCTATATATAGGGTTCTAAAGGTGCTTTGAAACCCTAATTTCCAAAATAAGTCCGGAAGAAATCTTTTCAAAACTGGCTCTACCGCCTCTCTGTGCGTGTGCGCTCGCTCGTGCTCTTTTGTGCTCGAGCGCAGGGTTACACTTGAGCCTTCTAGGTGTGCGCACGAGTGCTTGTGCGCTCGATCGTGGCAATGTTGCGCTTGATCGCACTAGTTGGTTCCAGATATTCAGTTTTCTTCCTTTAAAGCTTTAAAATGCTTTCTTTTCTTCACAGGCCTATAAAAAACACATAGAACACAAAAATGACGTAGAATATACTAAAATATATAAACAAAGAGCCCAATAATTGTAAATTAAGGGGCTTAAATATTAATATTTAAGCACTTATCACACCCCTAAACTTACCTATTACTAGTTCCTTAGCAATACAAAACGAAAACTAATTGAAAAGCAAAATCAAAGATAAATTCATCATTCATGATTTTTGAAATTTTGGGTTGCACATAAAACTATGATGTTCGTTCATGAGTAGGGTTAAAATATAAACACATCTTTGCAATGAATAAGGGTTTAAAATTCTAATTACTTACACAATGCTGGTTTAAGGCATCACAAGTTCGTCTTAGTGTGTGTGAATTAGCACATAAAAGACGAAGCTTCCAAATAATTTTTTAATGTATAGTGTTTCGATGTCTTAACATTCATCAGATTTCCTATCAGAATGAACACTAATGGTATAGTTTTATTTATTTTCTTTTTCTTTTTATCATGAGATTTTTGCCATGTTAAGTTCCATTAAGCTTTCTAATTGACCTGTGTAGTGAGTGTTTAGCCAATGACTCCCAAACTAGATGGTTTTAGGGCATTGAGTGTAAAGACACCTCTAAAGACTTACTAACTCGAGTCAAAAAGGCTACGAAACTAACTGGTCTTAATGCTACCAAGTAATAATTCCCACCTTTTGACGTGAACACTCACTGCATACTGAGGTAGGAGGTCCAGTTACTAAGTGGAAAGTTTATTTAATGATCATTATATGCATAATTCCCACCTTTTGACGTGAATACTCACTGCTTACTGAGGCAAGAGGTCTAGTTACTGAGTGGAAAGTTTATTTAATGATCATTATGAGCGTTTTATTTTCTCTTTTTGCATGATAAACATTTTTCTTTATTTTTCAATGCCAAAGTGTTCTTCTAACAAGTTATCTGATTGCATTTAGGTCATGGAAACATATACATAAAAATTATATGTCATACCCCACACAATTGTGTGCTAATGCGCTCGTGTCAGATTTAGATCAAACTTATGAATTCTTAAGTGCCTTGAGGTAGGTAATTAAACTTTTTTTTAAAACTCTTATTACTAGATTATGTGTTATATATTTTAAGCTTACTGATGAAGTTTTATCATAATACTTATTTTAAATCAACCAAAATTTTCAAAACAACATGAACATGCATTTATCTTTTTCAAAAATAATAAAAAAAAAACTTGGACATAGTGTGTGAATGTATCTCCCCCTACCCCCAAACTTAATGTACACATTGTCCCCAATGTGTGAGTGACATAGAAATATCTGACCTAGGAGATGGAGAACTAGATGGCTGGCATGGCTTGTAGCACACCCCCAAATATGAATGCACTATGTTCCTGAAAAAGAAAAACAAACATTGTGCCGAAAAACAAGAATTATTAATAATAAACAGTTAAATAAATAAAAATAATAACAAGATAAGATAATACTATAATGAAAAGGATATGTTGTGGGGTGCCTCCCATGAGCGCTAAATTTTACGTCTTCAGTTAAACGGGGTATCCTTTCACTGCTAGTCGCCAGGTGGTGCAGTCGAAGAGGTACTGGGTGCGGGAGGTAAGCGATCGAGGATGGTCTAGAGCATCACCTCCTGTCGTGCAAACTGTGCCTCTAAACCATCTATCCGTGGATGGATCAATAGGATCGCCTCCCTGTCCTCTCGGCGGATGTCCGAGAGCTCATAGTTGAAGGAGGACAACTCCTTTAGAAGGTGCTGGTACTCTATGGACCCCATGTCTGGCTGGTCTTCCTCCCAAGTAGGGCTCTTTGTGGGGTGCTCGGTGTCCGTAGGATCATCCACTATAGGCTTATCAGTAAGAATATGCTCTCGGGGTCCTTGGGGCATATGGGACTGGCTCAAGCTCCACTGGCTCCTCCCAAAGAAAGGGTGGTCGTTCACTGGTCCGTCGAGAGAGGAGCCCTTGATCCCCTTCTTCTTGAAGATGTGGCTGAGTAAGAAGGGGAAGGTGAACCCCTATGCATTAGCCGTAGTGGTCTGATGGCCGTGCATGTGGTCCCAAAACTTATGTATCTGGCTCCATATGACTAACGGAATAGAGTACTAGTTTCCCCGATGAAATGCGTATAGGGCATGTATGAACTGGTCCCTCCTTTGAGTCTTGTGCCCCAAGGGGCACACATTGCGCTGGAGGATGGAGTCCACTAGCCATAGTCGGGGAGGCAACTTCGACCTGCTACCCGCATTGTTGTGTCAGTCAGTGTACTGGCCCTCACATATATCCTCAATGATGTGGGGCAAGGGAAACAGGTCTGGCTGCTCCTCTATATGGGTGTCCTCCAGAGGGAACTCATCGTAGCAGTGAAGAGCAGCAGCGATGTCAGCAGTAATCAGCTCGATGAACTTACCCTAGACTGAGGAGGATAGGATCTCTGGTCTGGTGCTGTCATAGGATAGGTTCTCATAGAAGCTGACCACAAATCAAGTGTAGGCCATCGAGTAAACAGGCTTGAACAGCCACTTGAGTCCCCAGGCCTTGAGTTCTTGGACCGCCCATCAAGTGGCGTCCAAGCTCTTGAAGTCTGCATCGATATTGAATGTAGTCTCGAACAAGATTTCTCATTGCTCAAAACTAGGCTAGGAGGATTGGGAACGACTGCTGGAAACTAAGTAACTGGATGCTACTTGTTTAGGCATTGTGGTATAGCTTCTGGTGTAAATGCAGGCGATCACAAGTTTAGATGCGCTCAATCACACTGAGTGATGTGCGCTTGATCATAAGAGCTTGGTGCTCAATCGTAATGGTTTAGGCAATGCATCGAATAGATTATGTGCAACAAAAGCTGGAAGCTGTGGAAACCACACGAAGAGGATAAAATAATGAGCATGAGTTCAGAACAATACAACCATATCATACTTTAGTGGCCTCAGTACCACTAACCTTAATAGAGGCACTTGAGCTATATGGTTATCAAAATGGGGATTGCTCAAACACTCTCTATAGTAGCTTCAGTGCTACTCTCTTTGAAGGGGGCAATTAGAGCCCACCTCATGTGGTTCAAGTGCCCTTGGATTAACTGAATATTGAACAGTTTGAAGTGCCAAGTCCTCGTCTCTAGTAGGCATGTTGAGATAAAGGTATGGTTTGACTTTGTGTCCATTGACTGTGAATGTCTGATTGCTATTGGAACCATGAATCTCCAAAGCACCATGAGGAAAGACCTTGGTGACCACATACGGACCATACCATCGGGACTTTAGCTTGCCTGGGAATAGTCTTAAACTTGAGTTGTAGAGCAACACCTTTTGTCCCATGTGAAACTCTTTCCTCACTAGTTGTTTGTCATGATAGGCTTTGGTCCTTTCTTTGTAGAGTTTGGTATTCTCATACGCATCATACCTTAATTCTTCTAGCTCATTTAAGTGCAGCTTCCTCTTCCCACCCGCTTGTTTCATATCAAAATTGAACTGTTTAATAGCCCAATATGCTCGATGTTCTAGCTCCACTGGCAAATGGCATGCTTTACCAAAAAATAAGCGGTATGGGGACATCCCAATTAGTGTCTTGTAAGCTGTCCTATATGCCTATAGAGCATCATTTAGTCGTAAAGACCAATCCTTCCGATTAGGATTCACAGTCCTCTCCAGGATGCTTTCAATTTCTCTGTTACTTATCTCCACTTGGCCACTAGTCTGAGGGTGATATGGAGTTCCCACCTTATGGGTGATCCCATATTTTTTTATGAGTGCGGCAAAAGAATGATGACGAAAATGGCTACCACCATCACTGATGATCGCTCTTGGTGTCCCAAACTGGGTAAAAATGTTATCCTGTAGAAACTATCCGCTGGCATCTATCACACGAGCTGCAAAACGAGAAGGTGTCTTTAAATAGATTAGGCCAATAAAAACCATATTGTAGTACCTTAAGTGCTGTTTTCTTGGCCCCAAAATGTTCTCCACAAGCAAACTGATGGCAATGCTGTAATAAGCTCAAGTGCTCCTCTTCTGAGACACACCTTCTTATGATTTGATCGGGGCAGAATTTAAAGAGGTAAGGGTCATCCCAATGGTAGTGTCTAGACATAGATATCAGCTGCTTCTTTCCTTGATTGGTTATACCTGAAGGAAAAACCTTAGCAGATAGATAATTGACTATATCAGCATACCATGGAAGTGTTACCTCTAGTGCGAACAATTGTTCATCTAGGAAGTTCTCATTCAAAGACAGCTCATTTTTATCATTCTCATAGGGTAGCCTTGATAAATAATCTGCAATCACATTCTCACTGCCTTTCTTGTCTTTCAACTCCAAATCAAATTCTTGCAATAGGAGTACCCATTTGATTAACTTAGGCTTTGCATCTTTCTTAGAAAATAGATATCTCAAAGTAGCATGATTAGTAAATACAATAACCTTAAAGCCAAATAGATATGATCTAAACTTCTCTAAAGCAAAAATAATAGCTAACAATTCCTTTTCAGTGGTAGAATAGTTAAGTTAAGCATCATTTAAGGTTCGAAAAGCATAGTAAATAGCATGAGGTACCTTAGTGATTCTCTGACCTAAGACAGCTCCCAAGGCGAAGTCACTGGCATTGCACATCAGCTCGAATGGAAGATTCCAATCTGGTGCCATCGTTATTGGGGCGGAGGTGAGTACATCCTTTAATGTGTTGAAAGCTGTCATACAGTTATCAGTCCATTCAAACTTGGTATCTTTAGCTAACAATGCACATAGAGGTCTAGAGATCTTGGAGAAATCCTTGATGAATCATCTATAGAATCCAGCATGTCCAAGGAAACTTCTGACTTCCTTGACTATTAAAGGAGGAGGCAGCTTTGAAATGATATCTATTTTAGCCTTATCTACCTCAATACCTTTTGTTGGAGATGGAATGACCCAACACAATGCCTTGTTGGACCATAAAGTGACATTTCTCCCAATTAAGCATTAAATTGCTCTCTTCACATCTCTTTAGGACACTCTCTAGATGATTTAGGAATTCATCAAAATTGGAACCAAAAACACTGAAATCATCCATGAATACCTCAATGTATTTCTCCACCATATTGGAAAATATGCTCATCATACATCTTTGAAAGGTGGCTGGTGCGTTGCATAAACCGAATGGCATCCTTCAATAAGCAAATGTACCAAAAGGACATGTGAAGGTAGTATTTTCTTGATCCTCAGGTGCTATTGCAATCTAGTTGTACCCACTGTACCCATCCAAGAAGCAATAATAGCCATGGCCAGCTAATCTCTCTAACATCTTATCAATGAATGGCAAGGGGAAGTGATCTTTTCTGGTCACTTTGTTTAATCTTCGGTAATCAATACATACCCTCTAACCAATTGTTTTTCTTGTAAGTATGAGCTCCTCATCCTCGTTCTTCACCACTATGATCCCACTCTTTTTAGGAACAACTTGGACCGGACTTACCCATTTATTGTCTGAGATGGGGTAGATAATGCCAACATCTAATAGTTTTAATACCTTGGCCTTTACTACCTCTTTCATGTGTGGGTTAAGTCTTCTTTGAGAATCTTAAGTGGGTTTTACTTCATCATCAAGGTAGATATGATGCATGCATTTAGCTAGACTTATCCCTTTTATGTCAGCAATGGTCCATCCAATGGCAGATCTATGCTCCTTAAGAACTCTCAATAGTTTCTTCTCTTATCCAATACTTAAATTGGTAGCCACAATCATAGGTAATGTCTTCTTTTCTCCTAAATAGGCATAAGTTAAATGTTTTGGTAGCTGTTTCAATTCCAAGGTAGGTGCCTAGACAATAGAAGGGAGAAAAGTAGTATTAGTAGGTATGAGTGATTCAAATGGAGGAGCAAACTTACTTGGATGTTTTGGAGAGGTTGTTGTGCATTTATCTACCTAAATTATTAAGCAAATAATCAAACTTGTTTTACTTGCAAGTGCACAAGGTCTACAGTAGCATAGTGTGCAAGTGCGAGATCATTTCCACAGGGATTAGTGAATTTCGATTTAGAATTAATTTCACAAAGTAAAAAATAGATAGAAATAAATATTGAGTCTAGAGTAATAATAATGATAGAGGCGTAGGGGCTTGGTATCCACCACTAATCATGCTACCCCAACAAAACAATATGCCAATGCTCTACTCATGCTATGAATACCTGCCGGTTGTCAACCTAAGGGCTTGGTCCGCTCCTTAGGCTATTGATTTCCCTATGCAATGAGTTAGGCATGGTATATACTCTAACTCTTTTCTCTTTTAAGGGATTCAGCATGGTGTATACTGAGTATTTCCTTAAGAGAGCATAAGGTCTGTGGAAATCGATAACCATATGAGACCTAGGGCTTGGACCGCTCCCGGTTTCTCATGTTGATTAACCCAAGAATCCAACGTGGATATCTTTTGTTACTATTGTTGAACCTAGGACTTGATCATCCAAATTGATTCAACTAACTAATCCATACCACATGCATACGTTGATCAGACACACACATATGAGGAATTTAAATAAAAACAGGCTTAATCAAATCAAAAATCACAATATAAATATTGCAAAGGCGCCAATACTGAATTATTGGTTAAACATAATTAGGGCTTCAAACCAAGCCCTTACTAGGGTTTAGTTACATATGGTTATGATGCTAAACATATTCATAAAAATAAAGGGGAAGGAATAAACTCGAGAAAAGAGTTGTTAATTCTCCTCCAAAGCTTACAACTTCAAGCAAAATCCAAAGGCAAAATCAAAAAGTATGTTTTCTGTGTTTTACAAGTCTATATATACGGCTCTAAGGGTACCTCGAAACCCTAATTTCCAATACAAGGTCCAGAGAATTCTTTCCAAATCTGGCTCTGCCGCCTCTAGTGTATGTGCACTCGATCACATGGGTCTGCGCTCAAGCCTTCTAAGTGTATGAATGAGTGCCTGTGCGATCGATCATAAGATAGGTGCACTCGAGCGCACCTCTATTGGTTTGCAGATCTTCACTTTTTGTTCCTTAGAGCTCCAAAATATCTTCTTTTCTCTAAAGACCTATGAAAAACACATAAAACATTAAAATGAAGTAGAATCTATTAAAACATATAAACAAAGAGCCTAACAAGTATAAATTAAGGGGCTTAAATATGACTATTTAAGCACTTATCAGAGGCCTCAAGGAGGTGCACAACTTTGATGATGTCATCAGTAACATCTTCAGGTTCTTGCTCAATATCCACTTTTGTGAAGCTATGGGTAATAGTGGTCTCCAATGGATCAATGTGTTGGACCTGAAAACCTTGCACAACAAAACTTTGCATCATACATACATTAAAGCATTCCATGTCATCTTGAGGTAGTTTTAATGCATCAAATATTTTAAACTCTATTTTCTCACCATTTACCTTCATACTTGCTATACCCTTTTTCACGCAAATCTTTGTATCAGCAGTTCTCATGAAAGGTCTTCCTAATATGATGGTCAGAGGTAATGGCATAGGGCATTCTTCCATATCTAACACAATAAAGTCAGCAGGTAATATAAACTCACCTACCTTTACCAAGACATCCTCAATAATACCTCTAGGTCTTTTGATGCTTCTATCTCCCAACTGCAAAGTGATTGAGGTTGGTTGAAGCTCCCCCAAACCTAGGGTTTCGAATACTGTGTATGGTAGTGGATTGGCATCGGCTCTTAAATCTAGTAATGCCCGCTCAAACAACTGGTCACCTATCCTGCAGGGAATAGTGAAACTACCCGAATCTTTCAGTTTTGGTGGTAGTTTTCGTAATAGCACAACACTTACCTCTTCAGTTAAGGCTACCGTCTTATGTTCTTGAAACTTCCTCTTATGAGTGCAACAATCTTTTAAAAACTTAGCATAAACAAGTATTTGTTGAATTGCATCTAATAAAAGAATGTTTATTTCAACTTTCTGCAAGGTTTCAAAGATATCAAGCAATTTATTTTCTTTCTTTTGTTTAACTAACCTTTGCAAGAAGGGTGGTGCATTCACCTTTTCCATCTCACTTACCTTTGATGCTGATGGTTTCTCTATAGATGATTTTGCAGACTCATCAATTCCTACGACCTTACCATTTCTGAGGGTAGTGACAGCCTTCAGTTGCTGGTGTCCCCTGGGATTAGGTAGTGTTTGAGCTGGAAGCTCACCTTGCTTTCTAACACTCAGTTCTTTGGCCAATTGTCCCATTTGTACCTCTAGCTTTTGAATGGCTTGTTCATGTTTTGCTATGGTTTGTCTTAGTTCAGTTCGAAACTGTCTTTCATCTGCCATGAACTGATCTTGTGAAGTCATTAATTATTGTTGCTGAGTTGCTAATTGCCTCACAAGACTTTCGAGGTCATTTTTCTTTGTTTCGGGAGCTGAGTGAGTAGTTGGCTAGGAGTTCTTTTGCTGCCCTTGATGGTTAAGGGCATTCTGATTGTTGCTCCCGGAGAAATTTGGGTGGTTCCGCCATCCAGGATTATAAGTGTTTGCATAGGGGTTGTTCTTAGGCGGATAGTTACTTGACCCCACATAGTTTGCTTACTCTGGGTCTATAGATGAGTACAAAGGACATATCTTAGTATTATGATCAAATTGAGAACATATAGCACATACCTGGAGTGGTGTAGTTGGTGGATTAGGTGAGGCATTCTGAGCAGTCATGGCTTTAACAAGCAAATCTAGTTTCCTCTCCACAACAGCTATTTGGGTAGAGGATCCTCCATTTAGGGTTACCTCATACATCCCTTTTCTTTTGGATCCATGTTTACCTAGAGAGGAGAACTGCTGGGTGTGTTCACTTAAGGTCTCGAATAGCTCCATGGCTTCTTCACTGCTTTTCTCCATCAGCACTCCACCACAACCTGAATCCACAATACTTTTATTAGTATCACTTAAACCTTCATAAAAAGCTTGTACCAGTTCATCCTGAGGTAGATTGTGATGTTGGCATTTGAGTAGCAGCTCGTTGAAGTGTCCCCATGCCTCAAAGAATAGGTCTCCATCCTTTTATTGGAAGGACTGAATCTCCTTCCTCATTTGCCTCGTCTTCTGGGCTGGAAAAACTTTCTTAGGAACTTGCTGGCCAACTCCTCCCAAGTATGGATAGAAACTGCAGGCAATGAATTGTACCACAGTTTAGCATTATCTTTTAAGGAAAAAGGGAAAAGAATTAACCTGATTCCTCCTTAGTCTAGGCCCCGAATGTTCTGGAACTTGTAGAGATCGAAAAATTCCCGAAGGTGCAAGTGTGGATCCTCATTAGGTGTACCCCTAAAGTGAGTCAATGAACTGAGTATCTACGGAGATATGTAATAATTGCCTTCCGCCTCAGGTTGATACGCAATGCATGATGGCTGGTTGATGTTCCTTGGGATGAAGGATTGCTTCATCGGCCTCCTCTCAGGTGGTTGTTGGTTTTCTAGTTGTTCTGCCATTGATGCTTCTTCCTCGAATTCCTCTTCTACCTCCTCATAGTTTTCTCTAAGCCTTCGTCGAATGGTCCACTCAAGCTCTGTATCGAGGGGAAAGAAAGTTGGATGCCTGGATCGAAGCCCTTGCATGAATCAGTGAAAACCGCTTCAGTGCAGCAGTTCAGTATTGCTGCTCGGGTAGCCTCTACCTCAAATGCGCTCGATCGCATAGTATTGCACTTGATCGCACAAGGTGTTGCGCTCGAGCGTAATATCACATAGAACTTCTGCTGTAATGCCTGAAACAGAAACAAAAAGAAAAATAGATTAGGTTTTTTTTTTTTTTTATTTTTTTTTTTTTTGAGGCAAAATAAAGGTGAAAAGCATAAACTTAAATTTTTGATAAAATAAACTAAAAGAAAATGATTAAATTAAACGAAAATAATTCTAAAAGAAAATTTAGTGCAATCCCCGGCAACGGCGCCAAAAACTTGTTGTGCGTTTATCTACCTAAATTAATAAGCAAATAATCGAACTTGTTTTACTTGCAAGTGCATAAGGTCAATAGTAGCATAGTGTGCAAGTTCGAGATCATCTCCACATGGATTGATGAATTTCGTTTTAGAATCAGTTTCACAGGGTAAAATGATAGAAATAAGTATTGAGTGTGAATTAATAATAATAAGAACATAGCGCTTTGATATCCACCACTAATCATACTTTCCCAATGACTAATGTGCCAATGCTCTAGCCCTACCATGAATACCTAATGGTTGTCAACCTAAAGGCTTGGTTCGCTCCTTAAGTTATTGATCTCCCTAAGGAACGAGTTAGGCATGGTCTACACTCTAACTCTTTTCTCTCTTAAGGGATTCAGCATGGTGTATACTGAGTTGTTCCTTAAGAGAGCATAAGGTCTGCGAAAATCGACAACCACATGATACATGAGCATGTTGTATACTCCCAGTTTCCCATTGATTAACCCAAGAATCTGGCGTAGATTTCTTTTGTTACTATTGTCAGACCCAGGACTCAGTCATCCAAATTGATTTAACTAACCAATCCATACCACATGTATACGTTGATCAGACACACACATATGAGGAATTCAATAAAACAAGCATTAATCAATTAAAGCATCATAACATAGCTAGTTGCAAAGGCAATCAATAATTATATATATGGACAAGCATAATTAGGGCTTCAATCGAGCCCTATTAAGAAGTTAGTTACACATGTTGTCTATAACAAACATCATCATAACATAAACTAATACTGTGGAGACGAGTCGTCAATTCCTTTCTAAAGCTTACAACTTCAAAGCCAAATCCAAAAGTATGTTTTCTGTGTTTTACAAGCCTATATATAGGGTTCTAAAGGTGCCTTGAAACCCTAATTTCCAAAATAAGTCCGAAAGAAATCTTTTCAAAACTGGCTCTGCCGCCTCTCTGTGCTTATGCGCTCGATCGCGCTCTTTTACGCTCAAGCGCAGGGTTGCACTCAAGCCTTTTAGGTGTGCGCACGAGTGCTTGTGCGCTCGATTGTGACAATGTTGCGCTCGATCGCACTAGCTGGTTCCAGATCTTCAGTTTTCTTCCTTTAAAGCTTCAAAATGCTTTATTTTCTTCAAAAGCCTATAAAAACACAAGAACACAAAATGACGTAGAATATACTAAAATATATAAACAAATAGCCTAAAAACTGTAAATTAAGGGGCTTAAATATGAATATATAAGCACTTATCAACCTCCAGCACGTTCATCAACAGATTTCCCCACTGGATAATCTACACTAACATTCCATTCCTCACCACATACAAAACATTTCTTAGTAGGGTAATTCCGAGACAAATGCCCTGTCTGATTACATCTAAAGCAAACACTTGGCTCTCGATCATACATAAGATTACCACTTCGCCTTGGTGGCATACTTACTCATTTACTATAACTCCTAGTTCCCATAGCATGTCTTCCAAATCTAAGGGTCCCACCAGTTTTACTCTAAGCTACAGAAGCAACAGATCATGTTTTCCTCTGACTCTATACTATAGTTCTTTGTGATAAGGAACGCCTCCTCTGGGGTGGTCTCCCACCCTGCACACTCATACTATTACCACATCTCTTATATTTCCTCTCCTCTGTATTCACTAACTTAGGTAAAAATCTCGACAGGGCTATAAATCTACTATCATACTCAGCCACAGATAAAGTACTTTGCCTTAAATGAATAAAATCTCTCTCCCTGCTGTGCTCCAAATGTATCGAGAAAATACTTCGCAAAGAACACATCCTTAAACTTATGCTAAGTTAAGGGTTGTTCTACTTGTGTACTCAATCTAGGTAGAATATCCTTACACCATTGAGAAGCCTAAACATTCCAGCATAAATGAAGCAAAAGCAACCTTCTGTCTATCTGTCACCGGTAAGACTTCAAAATATTTCTCAACATGTTTAATCCACTGCTCAACTTCCACAGGATTTACAGATCCTCTAAAAGATTAGGGTTTAAACTTAAAAAATCTCACAAAATAATCAATTTGCATCTTATGTGCAAACACACCCTCTCCCTCATAAGCCTCTTGTCTCACCA
Source organism: Bretschneidera sinensis (assembly GCA_023935145.1). Classification (NCBI taxonomy): domain Eukaryota; kingdom Viridiplantae; phylum Streptophyta; class Magnoliopsida; order Brassicales; family Akaniaceae; genus Bretschneidera; species Bretschneidera sinensis. The sequence goes on along the minus strand of CM043703.1, from coordinate 51,420,688 downwards.
CATCAGGTTCTATTCTACCCATTTCCTCTAATCTCCACTATAAATTATCAACCCTTTCTTCTACTTAATTCATTCTCTCTATAGCACGATCAAGAACTTCTCTCAACTCATCCCTCCTAATATTAGATTCTCTCCAACCTCTACTAGTACTAATTGCACTAGCAACCTGTTCTCTTGCATGAACCATAGACTCAACCTCTCCCTCTACTTTAGCTCTTCTAAATATTGGTGATCTACCACGTCCCCTTTGATTCAGAACTCTACCTCTAGATCTAGCACATCCATGTGTCATCCTCAGACTTTGCATTGAAATATAGTTTATTTAAATCTTCCACTTCTTTAAATTTTTATATACTCTACAGAATCATAAAACCTAATGCTCTAATACCAAAATTGTAACGACCAATCCTGGGTTGGCCACCCTCGAGACGGTGTCGTCACATTTTGAAATCCTAACAAGACACAGATATGCGACAATATAAAAAACATCGACTGAAATTATATACATACATAAATCCTCAACCCTCAACAGAGGAGTTATATTATTACGATCCCAACAGCACAATATATACAACATACTATGCATGAATATTTACAAATATATATATATATTTTTTTTTTCATTAGTCTGAAGATGTGGACCATATCGCTTACAGATAATGACTTAGTCTGAATCTCAGCTCATCAATCTATTTGTCCTGCTTGCTACCTGAAAATATTTAACAATGAGAAGTGAGATTTACAAGCTCAGTGAATTAAATTTACTATAAGTATTCAATTGTTCAAATAGTCTTCTAATATTCATTCATCTATATCTCATATAATTCGATAATAGCATTCTATTATCACTACTCATATCATAATCCTCATCATTTATCAATCTTTTTTTCTCATATATTTAATCATCTTGAGACTATCAATTCTACCTCATAATTACCTTTTTACAAGGTTCACAGCATATAATCAATCACTTAGATAATTCTTATCATATTATACTTTCATATTTCTTTCTCATCATATTTGTCTCTCTGTGAGATTCATTCATCTATCAATAAATTTACAATCAGTAATAACACTTAAACATCTCAAGCAATAATAATCAAAATTTAAAATAAATGCAATGCATGAATTTAAATTATATTATTATTTGGAAACATCTTCCTACATGTCGACATGTTTTAGCTTAGATTGGATGCCTTCCCAGTACTTTCATATTTCTTTCTCATCACATCTGTCTCTCTGTGAGATTCATTCATCTATCAATAAATTTACAATCAATAATAACACTTAAACATCTCAAGCAATAATAATCAATATTTAAAACAAATGCAACGCATGAATTTAAATTATATTATTATTTGGGAACGTCTTCCCACATGTCAACATGTTTTAGCTTAGACTGGATGCTTTCTCGGTTCTTTTATTTCATTTAGATCGCCTACTGTCCTAGTTTTTTTTTTTATTTCTAGCATATACCAATTATCACGGTTCTTTTATTTCATTTAGACAAGTTGTCTTCTCGGTTCTTTTATTTCCAGCACATACTGGCTGTCACGGTTTCATTTAGACCGGCTGCCTTCCCTGTTATTTTATTTCTAAAGCATATACCGGCTGTCACAGTTCTATTATTTTATTTAGACCAGTTGCTCTCACGGTTCTTTTATTTCTAAAGCATATACCGGCTGTCACAGTTCTATTATTTTATTTAGACCAGTTGCTCTCACGGTTCTTTTATTTCCAACATATACCGGCTCTCACAGTTCTTTTATTTCATTTATACTGGCTGCCTTCCCGGTTCTTTTCATTTCATGCATATGTATATGAACAATAATATGAAATATGCATATGAACAATAATATAAAAACAAACATACAATCAAACATTCAATTTAGCTATCTAACTCTTTCTCAAAATTATTATTTTTATCATATTCATTAAATTATCTCCTCATATATCATATCAAATTATCAATCATAGCTTGTCAAGAATTTCATTTGTCCCTTCATTATATATTTAATCAACTCATTATTTCAATAATATTACTTCTCATATAATAAATCTTTAACTTATCACTTATTCCTATCATATCCATCAACCAACTTTCATGTATCATCTAATCATAGTTTAATAATTAATTTAAATATCATCACTTTATATTTCATAGTTATCTCGATTACTAAAAGTAAATCTAATTCATCACATAGCACTTAAAGCTACCCGTGGATCACGTCCTTGCCTTTCCTACTCCTTTCAGCAATTTCACTCGATTGTTGATCGTCAACACCTGACATAATATTTATATTAAAAATTTTAATTTATTCTTCAATTCTTCTATAATTCATACTCTTTAAATTTCTACATCAAATTCTGGGAAATTTTGATGTGTGCTAAATTTCAAAAATAAAATTCAAATTATTACCTTTTGTTTTTCTTAGAGCTTCCCTCGAATCTCTTTAAAATTTTCCCATAAACCTCTTCAAAATTTTAATCTTTTAATTTTTCTTTGAGTCTCCAAGTGCTAAAAGAATGAGAGTAATTTGAATTGATGAAAGAAGAAAACCAAACAGGTTTGGTAAGAAATATTAAAATAAAGTAAAAACTATATATATATATATATATATATATATATATATATATATATATATATATATATATACACACACACACACACACACACACACACACAAAACCACCCACTATTTATTTTGCACCACTACTGTCCAACATACAAAGGATTGCATGTTGGCAATTTACACCCGATCTCCAGGTGTTAACGCGACATTTTTTTTTTTACTTCTTCTTCTTACACGCTGGATTTTTTTGGTTTTTTTTTTCAAATAGATTATTTTATTCAATCATAAATCTTTCATATTTATATTATTTTAATTCTATGTCATATTTATCAAATTACTTCTTTACCCTTACTTTAAGAACACGAGTATTACAACTGGATAGCTAAATTGAATGTTTGAATGTATGCTTATTTATTTATTGCTCATATGCATATTTCATATTATTGTTCATATGCATGAAAATAAAAGAACCGGTAAGGCAGCCGATCTAAATGAAAATAAAAGAACTGTGGCAGTCGGTATATGCTGAAAATAAAATAACCGTGCCAGATGGTATATGCTGAAAATAAAAGAACTGGGAAGACAGCCGGTCTAAATGAAAATAAGAGAACCAGGAAGGCAGCCGTTCTAAATGAAAATAAAATAACCTGGAAGGCAGCTGGTCTAAGCTAAAACATATCGACATGTGGGAAGACGTTCCCAAATGATAATATGAAATGATCTGATAATTTAAATTCATACATTGTATTTGTTTTAAACATTGATTATTATTGCTTGAAATGCTAAAGTACATTCTTGATTGTGAATTTATTGATAGATAAATGAGTCTCACAGAGAGACAAATATGATGAGAAAGAAATATGAAAGTATGATATGATAAGAATTATCCGAGTAATTGATTATATACTGTGAACCTTGTAACGAGGTAAATAATGAGGTTGAATTGATAGTCTCAAGATGATTAAATATATGAGAAGAAAGATTGATATATTTGATGATTAACTTAAGATAAGATTGATAAATGATAAAGATTATACTATGAGTAGTATAACGACCCATCCCGGGTTGGCCACCCCCGAGATAGTGTTGTTACATTTTGAAAATCTCAGCATAACACATATATACAATAATAAAAATAATAACACTAATAGAATTTTTTTACTTATATCCTCAACCCTCAACAGGGGAGATACATCATTCTTATCTTGACTTAATCATTATATACAACGTAAAATGCATGAATATTTATATATAAAATTTTATTTTATTTTTCCATTAGTCTGAGGATGTGGACACATACGTGGCTTATTGATAATGATTTCGCCTGAACCTCAACTCACCAAACTATTTGTCCTACCTGCTACCTGAAATCATTGTAAAGTGAGGGGTATGCTTCACAAGCTCAGTGAATTAAATTTACTAGAAGTACTCAATTTGTATAAATGGCCTTTCAATATTTAATCAATTATATCTCACATAACTTGATAATAGCATTTTACTATCACTACACAAATCTCAAGTCTCATTCTCTATCAATCTCTTTTTCTTATTCATTTATTCACCGTAAGACCATTAATTATCTCATAATTACCTCGTAATGAGGTTCACAGCATAAAACCTACCATTTAGTTGGTTCTTATCATATCATACTTCTATGTTTCTTTCTCACCATAACTATCTCTCTGTGAGACTCATTCATCTATAAATAAATTCACAATAACAAACAACACTTCAGTAATGTAATCAATATTTAAAATAGATGCAATGCATAAATTATTATTAGGGAACATCTTCCCACGTGTTGACATGTTTTTATCTTAGACTGGCCCCCTCCCAGTTCTTTATTTCTAGCATATATCGGCTATCATGATTTTCTTTTATTTCCATCATATACCAATTGTCACAGTTTTTCAATTAGGCTGGCCCCCTCCCGGTTCTGTTCATTTAATGCATTTGCATATGAACAATAACATAAAAACAAATATAAATTCAAATTTAAATTAGCTATCCTGATTATTCTCAATTTATTATTAAAAGAAATTCCACTAAATTTCTCTCCTCATAAATCACATCAAATCATCCATCATAGCTTGTCAAGATCCACTAAATTATTTTAATTTCATGTCGTATTTATTAAATTATTTATTTACCCTTACTTTACGAATATAAGAATTACAATTCTACCCACCTTATAAAAATTTCGTCCCCGAAATTTCCTTACTTAACTCAAGAAACAATTGTGAATAATATTTCTTCGTAATTGTCTCACACTTTTACGTAATCTCTTCAACATCCTTATTCCGCCACAAAACTTAAACTAATGAAATTATTTTATTATACAAGATTTGTTCTTTTTGTCTAAAATTCTCTTTAGTACTCGTGTATAAGACCAATCTTTTTGAATTTCTATAGCTTAGCTCGAAATATTATAATATTCATCATGTAAATACTTTCTTAAAAGTGAAACACGAAATACATTATATAAATGTTTTAATTCTTGAGGCAAATCCAGACTACTCAAAACTAGCCCAACTTTCTCAACAACCTCATAGGGTCTCACATACATTGGATTTAGCTTTCCTTTCCTGTTTAAATCTCAATACACATTTTCATTGAAATATTTTTCAATACACCTAATCACCTACTTGAAAGTCAAGATGTCTTCTTTTATTATCAGCATAGCTATTCGGTCTACTTTATACTGCTTTACAGTTTTCTCTAACTAGTTTTATCCTCTCAGTTATTAACTCAATAACTTGTGGACCAAATATCTTTCTCTCTCCAACTTCTTCCCATCACACTGGAGTTCTACACCTCCTACCATATAAGGCCTCAAAGGGTGCCATCCCAATACTAGTTTGATACTTATTATTATAAGAAATTTAAATCGATGGCATGTAAGCATCCCAACTTACTGAAACACTCATCACATTTGCCCTTAACATATCCTCTAGTACTCTAATAATCCTTTCTATCTGAGCATGACAAATTTTATTAAATTGCAACTGTGTACCCGTGGCTTTTTGAAAGCCTCTCCAAAACTAAGATGTAAATCTAGCATCTCTATTTAACACTATGCTTCACGCTGCTCCGTACAACCTCACAATCTCAGCTACATCTTTCTTCAATCCTAACCACCAGAAATTTGTCTCAATCCTCTATACATCTTATTGTTACTTGATTGCATCAAATCTATATCATCATGTACCTCCCTCATTATCTCTTTTCTCAACTCCACATTATTGGGAACACTATTTCTATGTTCCAAGACCAGGATACCATCATTTCAAATTTTGAACTCATATTTCTTTCTAGTAAGCACTCAATGCTTAATCTTTTCTATCTCTTCATCTCTACCTTCCATCTCAAAAGCATTTCACTATGGATGACTGTATAATCATATTCGTTAACGATGATCCTCTATCGCTAATATTCAATTTCATTCTTATCTCTCTAAATCTATCATCAATTTCACATCAAGACTCCCCATAGCAGTTAACCTTCTTATAGACTTTCTACTAAAAGCATTAGCGACACCTTCGCATTTTCTAGATGATAGTATATTTAATAATCAACTCCATCCACCATCTTTGCCTCAAATTCAGCTCTCTCTGGGCAGGTAAGTATGTCAAACTCTTATAGCCCATGAATATCTCACCAGTGGCTCTATACAGATGATATCTCCAATCTTTAAAGTAAACACTATAGCCGCTAACTCCAAGTCATGAGTATGGTAAATTTCTATCTTGAATCTTCAATTGCCTAGAAGTATGGGCCATAGCTTTCCTATGTTACACATATCTCAATCAATGATGCGACACGTCACTATACACCACAAATCCTTCCTCACCAAAAGGAAACACCAATACTGGAGCTGTAGTCAACTTCTCCTTTAGTAATTGAAAAAATTTTCTCACAATTCCCTCACCAGAAAAATCTCACCTCTTTCCTGGTCAGTCTATTCAGTAATATTACAATAATAGAAAATTTTTGAAAGAATCTTCTATAATAACCAGCTAACCCAAGAAGATTCTAATCTCACTCACATTAGTTAGTCTCTCCCAACTTAACATTGCCTCTGCCTTTTGTGGATCAACTGTTATGTCATTTCCTGATATTATATGTTACAAGAAAGTTATTTCATTCAGCCAACACTCACACTAGAGAACTTTGCATATAATTTCTCTCTCCTCAGAATCTCCAACACACTGTTTGATGTTTCACATGTTGTTATTCCTTCTTAGATTATATTAGAAAGTCAAATACAACCATAAACTTGTTAAGATATAGTTTAAACACTCTATTCATCAAGTCCATGAATGTTTCAGGAACATTAGTCAATCCAAATGACGTCACATGAAACTTATGACCATAACATGTCCTAAAAGCAGTCTTAGGCACGTCTCCCTCCTTTATTCTTAACTGGTGATAACTTGACCTCAGGTTTATCTTAGAAAACATTTTCACTCCTTGCAACTTCTTAAAGAATTTATTTATCCTAGGTAAAAGATATTTATTCTTAACGGTGATCTTATTCAACTATCTATAATCCATACACAATCTCATTGTCCCATCTTTCTTCTTGACAAACAATATAGGGGCTCCCCAAGGTGACATACTAGGTCGAATAAACTGTTTATCTAGCAACTCTTGAAGCTGAGCTTTCAACTCTCTCAATTCAGCTGGTGCCATTCTATAAGGTGCTATAGATATGGGTGCTGATCTTGGAATCACCTCAGTAGAGAATTAAATCTCCCTACTAGGAGGCAACCTAGACAACTCATCAAGAATTACATTAGAATAATCTTTCACCATTAAGATTTATTCTAACTTACTATTTTCCTTTCTAGAATCCATTATGTATGTCAAATACTTCTCACAACCTTTCTTTAACTATTTACTGGTAATCAGAGTAAAAATAATATAGTTCAAGTGTATTTTATGTTCTTTCTGAAATTAAACTCCTTATGTCCTGATAACGCTCAAACTAACACGCGATTATTGTGTATAGCTGAGGTGTCAATCCCACGAGGTAAGCGAACTACAAGAGAAAGTGTAAACCTTAACACTAAACGATTAAGTTCAAATAAGAAATTTGAGTTTTATGAACAAAATTATATAAGAGAATTGTGAAAATATGATGAAGAATTCAATAAAGAAATAACAAAGTTAAGAAAGAGCTCTCAGTCAGTCACCCGGGCAAGCTAGAGAGAGAAGCTCTCAACTGTGAACAGTGCTTGCCCATGGTCTCCCTACCATCTCTCCACCTCTTTCTGTGCCATTTTCTCTGCTAGCTTCAGTATGGGGAATAAGAAACCCTCTAGGAAGCTTCCTCTATCAGTCCAGGAACAAAATGATCTGGATTATGTCCAGAATCACTTCAAAAACAAAGCAGCTACAGTAACTATGTCGTGAGATGAAGTTTCTGTTAGTTCCAGCAAGGATGGGACCAGGGGTCCATCCAAAGGGTCAGCTTCCTCTTCCTGCTCCTTAAGAGAGAATGATTCTCAGTCCTTAGGGCCTCAAATGGAAGCTTCAGTCTTGGGCAGGAATGGAAGCTCGGCCAGGACATCAATGGTGAACAGCCCAAAGTTCAAATGCAGGGCCAGGAAGCTAGCCAGGCAATGCAAGAGGAGTCCCAGGCCTTAGAGAATGAGAACTTAAGCTCCTCTGAGGAGAGTGTAGAGGGCTCAGACCAAATGGAGTCCTACTCTTCTAGTGAGGAAGATGACACAAGTTGTCAAGCTATTGTTCATGGAACTGTTCATGGTAGGAAGCCTTCAGCAAGACAAGGAAGGAAAGAGGATAGCTGTGAGTCCAGGCCTCTCTCCTCATTGAAGAATGGGAACCCCCCTGGCTTAAGGGACAATGTGGTCTCCCCTGAACCAGGTTCTATGGGAACTCAGCAACACTCCAAGTCCAACGACAAGAGGCTTGTTGCACATGAGGAGTCCAAGATAGCCCCTTGGGTCAGCCTATTTGCAGAGAATAGAAAACAAAGTAAGGGCCTCCAGCTTTCCTCCATAGCCAGTGAGAGAGGAATAGTCAGAGTCACTCAAGAAGATATGCTGGAAGTGTTTGAAGACCAACCTTTCTGCTTGGTAAGATACTTTGCTGGGAGATTTCCAGGAAGGACTGCTCTGAAAATGCTCACTGAATCTTGGAAGGTAAAGGTCTCTACTCAGTTTCACGAAAATGGGTGGATAGTGTTTAAATTTGACAACACTGGGTCCAGTTTAAATGTGCTACAAGAAGGTCCTTACCAAGTTTATGGTAGGCCTTTGCTTTTGAAGTCAATGCCTAAGTTCTTTAAGTTTGGTAATGAGGAAATCACAACCATCCCTGTATGGATTCAACTAAAGGGGTTACCCCTTGAGCTGGTCAGCAAGCTGTCTAAGTAAGATAGGCACCTTGATTGGGAGGCCCCTATATGCTGACCAATTTACAAAGAGTAAAGAGAGAATCTCATATGCTAGATTACTTGTGGAAATAGATGTAGCTAAGGACATTTAATTCACTATTCCATTGACTCTACTTAATGGAGATACATTTGAACAAAAGATTGCATACGAAAACCTTCCTAGGTTTTGTTCAAAATGCAAAGTAGTAGGCCATGACCTCCACTCCTGCAGCCTCAATACTACTTCTATTAAGGGGAGTAAGCCAAAGGGAAAAGGGAAAGAGCCTGCTAGACAGGATGAACCAAAACTCCCAAATGACCAGGCTAAAGGAGTGAACAACCTGAATGAGGAGATAAGTGGGTCTGCAACAAGATTGGATTCTCTAGCCAGGAGAAGGCCTGCCCAAGAGTGTAGAGAAGCAGTCCAAGTAGAGAATGATTAAGCCAGAGAAGAACCCTGCCCTAGTGATGTAAGGGTGGAAGAGGACCAGGTGACTTCTTCTCCTCCTATCCATGTGGTGGCTGGACTAAAATCATCCCATCTTCCTGAGCTTGGATCCAAGGAGCTTAAGCAAAAGCCTACTCAAGAACAGGAAAATTGTGAGAGAGATAAGGGACATAGTGGCCCTAATGTGCAGGGGAGTGGCTTTCAAATAGTCAGGAAAAAGAAAAGAAGGCTAGTCCAAAAAGAACCACATTCAACTAGGAAGGGAGGGACAGCCTCCTTACCACACAAATGATAGTTGCATGCTGGAACATCAGGGGCTTTCATAAGCCCCTGAAACACAATGGGGTGCTACACCTCATGAAGGAAAACAAGGTTGATGTAATGGGGATTTTGGAATGCAAGCTTGATGAGACAAAGCTGCTAAAGATTATGGGAAATAAATTCAATGAGTGGAGCCAGGTCAACAACTTCTCCACCCACTCAGCAGGCATAATTTTGTTACTTTGGAACCCCTCAAAGGTTAGTCTCTCTATTATTGAATCATCCCCCCAAGTTATCCATTGTAATGTTTCATGTTTAATCTCTTCATGTAATTTTGTAATCAGTTTTGTGTATGGTTTCAACACCATTGTATAAAGGAGGCCCTTATAGGATAATCTTTGTAATTTTAGCTATGACTTGTCCTCCCCTTGGCTTATCTTGGGTGATTTTAATAATGTTTTTGCTATTGATGAGAAAACTAATGGGTTGCCTGTAACAGATTATGAGATTAAGGACCCCTCTTATTGTTATAGGGAAATTGGTTTGTCTGATGTCAATGCTAGTGGGTGCTTCTTCACTTTGTCCAACAACAAAGTTTGGTGCAAGCTGGATAGAGCAATGGTTAACAATGTGTGGTTCCAAAAGGGGATGAGAGCCCTAGCTTCTTTGCTTCCTGCTAGTTGCATCTCTGACCACTCTCCTTGTAGTGTTAGTTTGATGGAAGAGGTTAGTGGGGGTAGGAGATCTTTCAAATTTTTTAACATGTGGGCTGATCATGATAAGTTCCTAGACATAATAAGAACTTATTGGGGCTGTCCAAGGAGAGGCACTAAACAGTTCATCCTATGTAAACTCTTGAAAGGCCTCAAACCCCATCTTAAGAATCTCAATGAGAAGCACTTCAACCATATATCCAAGAGAGCCTTTGAGGCTACAACCAAACTAACTAGCCTGCAACAAGAGCTTCATGACAACCCTAATGATGCTGATCTACAAGTAAGGGTGGCTAATGTAAAGCTGAAAGCATTCCAACTTGTAGAGGCTGAGAGAAGCTTCCTATCCCAACAGGCTAAATGCAAGTACTTACTCAACAGTGATAAGGGGACCAAACTATTCCATGCTCTGGTCAAGAGAAAGTCTACCAAAAATCATATAGCTTCTATAAGGTTAGCCAATGGTTGTCAAACAACCTCTGAAGCTGAAGTGGTTATGGAATTCACTAGATTTTACAAGGAGCTCCTGGGCTCTTCTGGCAGCTGTACCCCCATTGAGATAGAGGTTATTAGAGAGGGGCCTGTTCTTCATGAGAACCAAGCTGAAGAGTTGATCAAGAATGTAACTGAGGAAGAGATCAAGGCTACTTTGTGGAGTATAGGGGAGGATAAATCCCCTAGACCAGATGGTTACTCATCCAAATTCTACAAGAAAGCATGGGAGGTTATCCACATAGAGATTATTGAGGCAGTGCAATAATTTTTCCTGAATGAAAGGCTACTTAAGCAGCTCAACCATTCCTCTTTAGCCATGATCCCCAAAAGTAAGCAAGCCTCTAGAATTGAGGACTTCAGACCCATTGCCTACTGCAATGTGATCTATAAGATCATCTCCAAGATTCTGGCAACAAGATTGGCTCTTTGCTTGAATAAAATTGTCAACCCTGCTCAGGCTGCTTTCATTATGGCTAGGAGTATGGCTGAAAACATCTACTTGGTTCAGGAATTACTTAGGAAATATTGTAGGAAGAGGATCCCTCCTAGATACATGATCAAGATTGACCTTAGGAAATCCTATGACACTGTGGAATGGGAGTTCTTAAACAGTCTTTTAGAGGGGCTTGGGCTCCCTGAAAAGTTTAGACCATGGACAATGGAATGTGTATCAACAACAACATTCTCTCTATCAATCAATGGTAGCTTGTATGGGTTCTTTAAAGGCAAAAGAGGAATCAGACAAGGAGATCCCCTATCTCCTTACCTCTTTGTTTTGATAATGGAGTACTTGTCAAGGCTGCTTAGGAGATTGAATGAGAAAGATGGTTTCAGATATCACCCCAAGTGTGACAAGCTCAAGATTACTCACCTAGCCTTTGCTGATGATCTAATATTGTTTGTTAGAGGGGAGGCTAAATCAGTGGGGTTGCTTATGAAATATGTCAACACCTTCAGTAAGAGTACAAGGTTAAAGGGCAGCCTTGCTAAGTCTAACATTTTTCATGCTGGAGTGAAGCCTGAAGAGCTTATAGAAATCAGAAGATGCACTGGAATGGAGGATGGCAGCCTCCCCTTCAAATATTTAGGGGTCCCTCTTGCCTCTGCAAGGCTTAATGCTACACATTATGCCCCCTTTATTGAGAAAATCTCTGGTTACATTAATGTATGGGCTGGTTCCTCCTTATCATATGCTGGGAGAACTGAACTTATCAAATCAGTGCTCCAAGGAGTGGAGTGCTTCTGGCTTGCAATCTTTCCTATCCCTAGCAACATCCTTGAAAAGATTGTCAGATTATGTAGATCCTTTCTGTGGAATGGTAAGAATATGGGCATGAGAAAAGCTCTAGTTGCATGGGCTGACATTTGCAGGCCTAAACCTGAGGGGGGTCTAGGGCTGGTGGATCTTAAAGCTTGGAACAAGGCTCTCCTTACAAGAGTCCTATGGAACATTCATATGAAGAAAGACTCCCTATGGATCCAATGGGTCCAGCATTACTATCTTTTGAATAAATCAATATGGGAGATTAAGGCATGCAAGGATGATTCCCCTATTTGGAAGAGGATCCTGGAAATCAGAGATGAGATGGTTGGCTAGCCCCCTTGTTCACTGCAAGCTACTAACAAGCTTATGGAATGGAGGCTGCATGATGAGCTGAGCATTAAGAAAGTGTATAATGCAATGAGACAAAAAGGCAATGAGGTCAGATGGGCTTCCCTGGTCTGGAATGGTCACTGCCCCCCTAAACAATCTTTCATTCTTTGGTTGGCTATAAAAAACAGACTTCTCACAAAAGATAAGCTCCATCTAGAAGGGAATGATAAGTTGTGCCCTCTTTGCTCTGACCAGGATGAAAACAAGGAACACCTCTTCTTCTCTTGTAGAGTCAGTAAGGAAGTCTGGGAATTCATCAACAACTGACTTGGTTGTAGGAGGCAAATGAAAACAATTGAAAGTGCCATTAAATGGACTCTCAAAGTCAAAGGTACTGGCCCCCCTGCAGTGGTTAGGAAGACAGCTCTTGCAAGCACAGTCTACAATATTTGGCTTGCCAGAAATACCAAGCTCTTTGACAAAGCCCCTGTACTGCCTGCCAGTTTAGTGAAGAAGATCCAGATTGGTATATATAGAACTGTCTATGCTGCCTGCCCTGAGTATAGGCTGCTACTGTAGGGTTCAATTCAGTTGTTTTTATGTTCTAATGTATGGAGGCTAATTGTTCTTCTTGCTTTGGCTTCCCTTGTATTTTCCAGGGTATGCCCTGGGTGGTTTTTGTTCTGGTTTCCCTTGTTTAGCTATATAGTATTTGTATAAGCCTCATGTTTAGTTTATATATGCCTCACTTGTATATCTCCTGGGTATGCCCAGTGAAAATTTTGTACATTTTGATCACTTAATACAAGTTTATTTACAAATAAAACAAAAAGAAAAAACAAAGTTCCAGGAATCCTTCCTAAGTTCATTGCCTTATTCTTATCTTAACTCAAATGTTTTATCTCAATTATTAGTTTCCCATTCCAAACAAGCAATTCGTAAATATTCAATCAAAGCATATAAATACCCTAATATAATTGCCATAAATTACTCTTTAATTCCAATTCAAACACACAAGATCTATCTTATAAATTATCAAGAAACGACAATATATTTCAATAATAATACTGCAGTAATGGACAAACATATAAGATAGATCTACCGAAATCAATTGCATCTAACAACTTTGACATAAGAAAAGCTTGACTAGACTTATATGGAGAAGAAGAATGCGATCATCGGATTAAGAAAATCTAAGAGAAGAAGAACATAAATTGCAGTTGCCACCTGAATTCAAATCTTTCTTATTTAATCAAAGAGTAAATCATAAACAAAATTTAACAATCAATCTATACAACTGAATCAAAGATAGAAATAAGAACAGCTATACCTAGAAACTCATCCTTTCGCCTTGCTTGGAGTTTAGTTGGACATGGAGTTCATCCTTAATCACCTTGAGGAAGAAGAAGATGGAAGCTCTCTTCAAAAACTCTCCTCCCCCTATTCTCCGAGTCTAAATTCCTATATATAGCTATATGGAGACTTTGTAGACTAAAAAGTTGCCCTAGGGTTTCTGTTCAGGTCGTGTGCTTCTGTAGCTGTCCAGGCTCGGTTCTGCTCCTATCTAGGCCCTATTCTGCCTGACCTTTGTCTGCGAAAACTGCCATAACTTTCTCTAGAAAAATCATATTTATGAGTCATAAATTATCCAGAAAAAAGACATCCGGATCTTTCCAATCATATATGGCTCATCTCTTGGTTTTTCCTGAATCAAAGCAGTTTAATCAGCAAAAATGACTTATCTATCACGCTGAAATCACGCACAGCCTGACCTTTTTCGACTAAAACTGTCATAACTTTCTCTAGAAAAATCATATTTATGAGCCATAAAATTCTCTAGAAAATAAACATCCGGATCTTTCCAAACATATATGGCCCATCTCCTGGTTCTTCCTGAATCAATACAGTTTAATCCACAAAAATGACTGATCTGTACGGGCAATTATGAAAATTTAGTGAAACTCCTTTCCAAATGCTTGTGGACATGCATAGAATCTTCATGCTTTAATCAACGTTAGCTTTTCCATGTCTTTTAAATCCAAAATACCTGAAAATGCATCAAAATAAATCAATATACCAATAATGACACTTAAGAATTATTAAGGCATAAATATGTAATCCAGCCCTAAATCAACCCTAAATGCTAACAAATAAACACTATTAAGATGCATTTTTTGACTCTCAGCATAACCCCTAACTAGCTTATTGCTAGTCCCTAGCAATTCAAGTGAAAGAAAAATGAAATGAATTCTATACTAGAAATCAAAACAAAACCTAAAATCCTAAAAACAAAACGAAGCAATGTTAGCGTTAATCCAAGAGTAATTCAACTTTTTGTCTCAAAAATTGCACATAACACACAACACATAGAATCATTAAATACCACCCAAGTCCAAAAACAATCCAAACATCAACCTCGTATTCGTTATCGACTTTTAAACATCCATCTTACCACAAACCATTAATCCAAACACCCGGATGATTTTATGCACAACATTCATGAATACAAGTCTTGGCCTCTAAAAACATAATAAATTACATGACATCAATCACAAATCAAACTCCATAGACTCACTTTTCAAATCACTCTCCACTAATGTAGAAAAATCACACTACATCAGATCACTAGGTCTTTAATAAGCTTGTAATGTTAGGCTAAGGTAAAGGTCAAGATAGAACGGGAAGGATTAAACAAGTAAAAAAACTCAGTCTCTTAATTTTAAACACAACCTTTTTAAGCACTAAATAACCTTACTTCAACACTCAACTCATTCAACCATTTTTCGAGCATTTCTCTCAATAATTCAACATTTTTTTTTACTTCTTTCTTTGTCATAATTCAGATTTTTTTTTTTATATAACACATAATTTCTCTCTTTTTTTTATTCTTCTTTTCTAGCACATAACCATTCACCTCTGTTTTCATTCCTTACTCTTTTCCACAACCCCCAACCTATCTCCTTTAATGTACTTGGGTTATGGTAGTAATATTTTTTTCATATTTCCACCGTTACTCCTCTTAAGTGCTTCTCAACAAATGTGTATAAACTAAGTTCTCTTAAAAGATAGGTAAGGATAAAATATTTATCGGCTCATAAAGATAAGTAAATGGGCTATTGAAAGAAACAAGGCTAATTTTTTTATTTTTATTTTAAAAAAGGCTCAAATAGGTAACTAGCGATAAATATAACAAAGGTAAACTTGAAAGGCTCAAACGGTCCAAAGATGGCCTACATCATATCCTAAGTAGTGTGCATTCTAAGATTTCGCCTCAAGTGATTATCAAATAAGTTCTAGAGCTTGTCCAGACCGCAAAAGTATTCACAAAACATTCACACATAAAACTTCTCTAAATGTTTTAGACTAATCATGCAATCTTACCGTAAACCAGAGTCTCAAACTAAATGAAGATCGACACTTAAAATTATTCTCAAACTGAAGCAAGATTTAACTTCTTCTAAAAGCTATATGCTATCTCAATTATAATCATATCATTGACATGGAAATTAACTCCAAAACTAACACAAAACATACTAAAAAAAAAAAACTAAACTAAACCTAATTTTTTAAAAATTTTTAATTTTTCAAATATTTTTTTTCTAACAATTTATCTTAACAAAAGAATCAAAATGAAAAAGGGAAAGTGACACCAAACAGTTCAATGGTATGAAATAGGAAATGTGTTTCCTCCACCCCCCAACCTAAGACTTGCGTTGTCCCCAATGTGAAAGAAAAAAGTCGAGAGAAAGAAAGAACAAAAAAAGTAAAGAAAACTAAATAAATAAATGAAATTGAAAAATGAAGTACGAAAAATAAAGATAACGAAAAAGAGTACGACATAAAAAATAATATAGTCATCCGAAAATAGAAAAACAAAAACTAAACAAAATTAAAACTAATTTACAATGGAACGAAAGTACCTGATTAAGAAGGATAAACCAGGGGCACCAAAGAGATCTCTTCGGGCCTATCTTCAACACGTTCATGTTCCAAGTAGAGCTTCAACTTTTGACCATTAACTCGAAATGCACGACCGTCGGAGGGATCTTCAACTTCTACCACTCCATTTGGAAAAACATTCTTCACAACATAAGATCCCTTCCATTGGGATCGCAATTTTTCCAGATGGAAGTGTAACTAAGAACCATAAAGAAAAACTCGATTACCTTGTTCAAAATTTTTTCGGAGTAATTTTTGATCATGTACCGCTTTCGTTCTTGACTTTAAGTCCTTAGCATTATCATATGTATCATTCTTCAACTCTGCAAGTTCATGAAGTTGCATTTTACTCTTCTCACTGGACATCTTCAAGTCATAATTAAAATTTCGAATAGCCCAATATGCTCTATGCTCAAGTTCTATCGGTAAGTGACATACTTTGCTGAATACCAACCGATAAGGAGATGCTCCAAGAATCGTCTTGTATGTTGTCCGGTATGCCCAAAGCGCATCCGATAGGCGCAAAGACCAATCTTTTCAATTTGGATTTACCATTTTTTTCAAGTATTCGCTTAATCTCCCTATTTGCTAGTTCTTCTTAGCCATTGGTTTGTGGATGGTAAGCTGTAGAAACCTTATGGGTGACTCCATACCTACGCATCAAATCCTCAAAAGAACAATTACAAAAATGTGACCCTTGATCACTAATTATAACACGTGGAGTATCGTATCTAGATAAAATATGATCTTTAAAAAATTTAACAACAACTTTATTATCATTAGTGCGGCAAAAGGTATAGCTTTAACCCATTTAGAAACACAATCAATGGCAAGCAAAATGTAAAGATACCCAAAAGAAGGTGGGAATGGTCCTATAAAATCGATCCCCCAACAATCAAAGATTTCCACCACAAAGATCGGGTTGAGAGGCATCATATGACGGCAGGATAATGAACCTAGCTTTTGACATCTTTCACATGAATGACAAAACTCATTAGTATCCTTGAATAAAGTAGGCCAATAAAAACCACATTGTAAAATTTTTGTGGCTGTCTTTTTAATAGAAAAATGACCACCACAAGCATAGGTGTGACAAAAAGTTAACGCACTATCAATTTCCATATCCGGAATGCATCTTCTTATTATTTGATCGGGAAAATATTTAAAAAGATAAGGATCATTCCAATAAAAATTCTTTACCTCAGCCAAAAACTTACGCTTATCTTGTGCACTCCATGTAAATGGAACTTGATAGGAAACCAAGTAATTTGTAATGTCGGCATACCATGATGTGTGACAAAGGATAGCAAATAAATTCTCATCCGGAAAGGCTTCGTGAATGGACAAAATGTCGGTATCATTCTTAAATTCCAAAGGAGATAGATGGTCCACCACAACATTTTCCACCCCCTTCTTGTCTTTGATGGTCAAGTCAAATTCCTGCAAAAGCAAAATCCAACGTATCAAACGGGCCTTAGTATCCATTTTTTAGAAAAGAAATTTAAGGGCGGAGTGATCCGTGAATATAGTGATAGGTGAACCAATTAAATAAGAGCGAAATTTATCCAATGCAAATACTACGGCTAGTAATTCTTGATCGGTTATGGTGCACATCGTTTGAGAATGATTCAAGGCTCTACTAGCATAATAAACAACAAATGGTTTTCCCTCCCTTCTTTGTCCTAAAATAGCCCCTAAAGCGTAGTCACTAGCATCACACATAATCTCAAAAGGTAAGGTAAAGTCGGGTGATTGCATAATAGGGGCGGTTGAAAGCTTAGAAACAAGTGTCCTAAAGGTTTTCTCACATTCAGGGCTCCACTTAAACTCGGTATCCTTCAACAAAAGGTTACATAAGGGTTTAGAGATAGCACTAAAATTTTGAATAAACCTTCTATAAAACCCGGCATGCCTTAGAAAAGACCTAACATATTTAATATTCTTAGGATCGAGTAGTTTAGATATTAATTCAATTTTCGATTTATCCACTTCTATCCCCTTTTCGGACACTATATGGCCCAAAACTATTCCGGAAGACACCATAAAATGACAATTCTCCTAATTAAGCACAAGCCCCTTTTCTTCTCACCTACACAAAACTTTTTTCAAGTTAGATAAACATGAATCAAAAGAAGTTCCAAACGCGGTTAAATCATCCATAAACCCTTCCATACATTTTTCAACCATGCACTAAAAATACTCATCATGCATCTTTGAAAAGTAGCCGGTGCATTACACAAACCAAAGAGCATTCTACGAAAAGTAAAAGTACCAAAAGGGAAAGTAAAGGTGGTCTTCTCTTGATCCTCTAAGGCAATTTCTATTTGGTTGTATCCCGAATACCCATCTAAAAAGCAATAGAAATTATGACCAGCCACACTTTCTAAGATTTGATCTATGAATGGAAGGGGAAAATGGTATTTCCAAGTAGCCGAATTAAGTTTCCTATAATCAATGCACATACGCCACCCGATCACTACCTTAGTTGGTACGAACACCCCCTCTTCATTTTCTACCACGGTCACCCCAGCTTTCTTAGGAACTACTTAATTTAGACTAATCCACTTACTATGGAATATTGGATATATAATTCCTGCATCTAATAGCTTTAAGACTTCTTTCTTAACTACCTCTTTCATAATTGGATTTAGCCTTCTTTGTAGGTCTCTACAAGGGTTAGCTCCTTCTTCTAGATAAATCCTATGGGAACAAATTAAAGGGCTAATACCTTTTATATTGGCTATAGTCTAACCTAGTGTAGATTTATGCTTTCTTAACAAATTCAACAACTTATCACATTGCACATCACTAAGTTTGGAAGAAATAATAACTGGAAAGTTATCTTAAGAAGGCATGTCTGATCCCTTTGGGTAGCAGAGCTATACTAAGCATTGGTGTCTCTTTGGAAGATGGTTTGGGTGCCTCCCTCTCTTTAGGCAACTCCTCAAAGCATGGTTGCCATGATTTCTTAATTAATCCCTACGACTTATCAAAAACATCAACGACATCAATGACATGGGAATAAATTGAAGAATCATCAAAATCAAAATGATTAAGAAGGAATTCCAAAGAATTAGAATTATCTTTAATGTACTCATCCACCAAAATAAGCTCATCGATCATGTAAGTGTCAAAACACTCATCCTCTTTATGTGGCTACCTTGAGACTCGAAAAACATGCACCTCCAGAGTCATATTTCCAAATGATAATTTCATTAGGCCTTTCTTACAATTAATGAGGGCATTGGCAGTGGCAAGGAATGGTCTTCCAAGTATCAAAGGAATTTTTGATTCCGTGTTCACAATAGAAATTGTGTTTAACACCAAAAAGTCAACGGGATAATAGAATTTATCAATTTTCATTAAAACATCTTTCACAATACCTCTTGGTTTTCTTACCGATCGATCTGCTAGTTGAAGTACCACGGAAGTCGGTTTGATCTCACCTAGACCGAGTTGCAAGTAAACGGGTAGGGCATGAGATTCACACCCCCAAATCTAGCAATGCTTGGCCACAAGCTTTGTTTCTGATTTAGCAAGCCACTATCGGACATAACTTTAACATAGTTGGGAACCTATTTTATGACATGAAGAAAAAGAAGGTTAATTTTAACTTGCTTAAGTTATTCAAGAATCTCACCTTTTAATGCTGAATTTCTCTCCTTAGGTTTAAGGAGTGCTTGAGGGAAAGACACCGATATGGAATCACTATAGGCATCTTGTTCCTTGGGGGCTTCATCCTTGTTACTCATGGTGTTAGGAATCAAGTTTGATGGTAGAGTGGGTCCATCAATTTCCTTGCCGCTGCGAGTAGTTATGGCATTAACCTCCTTAACATTTTGATTGTCGGGATTGGAGGTTTGTGCTATATGTTGTCCCCTTAGATTAGGTTATAGTTGTGAAGGAAAATGACATTGCTCTTGAACCGTTAATAAATTAGTCAACTTGGTGAGTTGGCTCTTTATCACCTTTTATTCCTTTTTGACCCATTGTTACTTCTCTAGCAACCGTTGATTTATCTTGCCTTGTGATGAGAGTCGTAAAGTGCATTTTAATAGTACTTATTTGTTAGCATTTTAAGGTTGATCTAGGGTTGAATTACACATTTATACCTTAACAATTCTAAAGTATCATTCTTGGATCATTGATCTATTTCGGTGCATTTTCAGGTATTTTGAGTCTAAAAGAGAAGGAAAAGCTATCGCTGCTTAAAGTACGAAGATTCCATGCATATCGGAGTGAAGACATGGTTGTGAATGAAAAAATGAAGAGAAATCAACTCTTTAGTAGTCGACACTGCGGCTTAGAACCTCAGGCCTCGCCCTCCAGAAGCCTCCACAAAGCCAGAAGCAAGGTTGTGGGCCGTGGCTTGGACCAGCTGAGCTGCGGCCTCCAGAAACTTGACAAAGTTGTACGCCACGATCTAGAAAGGCTGAGCCGTGGCACAAGAGCGATGCCCTGTTTCCGTGTCACGACCTAATTAGGGTTTTAATGATAGTTTAGACCCAAAAATACCCTTGAACCTTTTGTATTATAAATAGATCACTTAGGGTTTGATAAGAGAGGCAAGAAAACTCAAAAAAACTGCCACATTATTCTCCATTACGATGTTCAAGCATGAGCCCCATGACCAACCAATCTCCAAGTAAGGCAAAGAGATGAATCCCTAGGTGTAGTTGTTCTTATTTCCATTCTTTCAGTTGTAAGGATTTATTGTTAAACATTGTTATTATTTACTATTTGATTAAACTAGAAGAATTTAAGTTCATGTGACAGATGCAATTTATGTTCTTCTTCTCTAAGAATTTCTCTTAATCCGGTGATTGCATCATTCTCCTCTATATAAGTCTAGTCAAGCTCTTTTTATGTCAAGTTGTTTGGATGTAATTGATTTTGATAGATTTATCTTTTAGGTTTGTCCATTACTGCGATATTATTATTGAAATATATTGTCGTTTCTTGATAAATCTATAAGATAGGTTATGTGTGCTTGAATCGAAATCAATGAGTGATATGTAGCAACTACATTAGAGTGTTAATGTACTATGATTGAATATTTACCGATTGCTTGTTTGGGATGTGAAACTAGTAATCGAGATAAAAACAATTGAATTGAGATTGGAATAAGGCAACGAACTTAGGAAGGATTCCTGGAACCTTGTTATTTCCCTATTATATTCTTCATTATATTTACACAACTCTTTCACATTATTTCATTATCAAAACTCAGATTCTCTCATTTAAATTTTATCGTTCGTGTTAAGGTTTACACTTTCCCTTGTAGATCGTTTGTCTCCCTATGGAATCGACACCCCAAAGCTGTGCTACAACTACCGCATTATTCTTTGGGCGTAATCAAATTTTGGCGCCGTTGCCAGGGAGACGCGCTTAATCAACAAGGAAGATTATCAACTTTGAGACAAGATGGTAATATTGTTCTTTGCTCTCTGTTTTGATTTTCTAATTTTTTTCTGTTTTATTTATTTACCCTCTAATTCCTTTGGTGTATGCTTAGACCGAGAGATTTGCAAGGTAGATTCATTAAAAGACCCAAAATAGAGTTACCATCTCCTTCCGTGTCCATTAGTGAAACCTCACCTAGATCAAACCATAGTGAAAACTCAAGTGAAAATTTAGAGGATTTTGTTAACATGGCCGACAATCACAATGAGAATGTCGCTAGGACACTTAAGGATTACTTGCACCCTAGCCGAACGGCCACACCATCTTGTATCATGTTCCCCCTAATGTTCAACAACATGAGTTTAAGCCGGGCATGATCCAATTGCTACCAACCTTCCATGAGTTTGAGAATGAAAACCCCTATATCCATATTACGGAATTTAAGGAAGTAATAGCTACCTTTCAAAGCAGGCCTGATATGGTAGACACCGTCAAACTTCAGTTTTTCCCCTTTTCACTTAAGGAAAAGGCCAAGGTTTGGCTGTACTCATTAAGGCCTAGGTCTATAGGTAGTTGGGATAAGATGACCTGAGTTTTCTTCCAAAAGCACTTCCCAACCCATAAAACCAATAACCTCAAGAGACAAATCTCAAACTTTGCACAAAAGGAGAGCGAAACATTATATCAAGTTTGGGAAAGGCAATTCTAACTTACTATTTTCCTTTCTAGAATCTATTATGTATGCCAAATACTTCTCACAACCTTTCTTTAACTATTTACTAGTAGTCAGAGTAAAAATAAGATAGTTCAAGAGTATTTTATGTTCTCTCTGAAATTAAACTCCTTATGTCCTGATAATGCTCAAACTAACACGCGATTATTGTGTATAGCTGAGGTGTCGATCCCACGAGGAAAGTGAACTACAAGAGAAAGTGTAAACCTTAACACTAAATGATAAAGTTCAAATAAGAAAATATGAGTTTTACGAATGAAATTATATAAAAGAATTATGAAAATATGATGAAGAATTCAATAAAGAAATAACAAGGTTCTAGGAATCCTTCCTAAGTTTGTTGCCTTATTCCTATCTTGAATCAAATGTTTTATCTCAATTACTAGTTTCCCATCCCAAATAAGCAATTCATAAATATTCAATCAAAGCACATAAATACCTTAATGTAATTGTCATAAATTACTCTTTAATTCCAATTCAAACACACAAGATCTATCTTATAAATTATCAAGAAACAACAATATATTTAAATAATAATACTGCAGTAATGGACAAACCTATAAGATAGATCTACTGAAATCAATTGCATCTAAAAACTTTGACATAAGAAAAGCTTGACTAGACTTATATGGAGAAGAAGAATGCGATCACTAGATTAAGAAAATCTAAGAGAAGAAGAACATAAATTGCAGCTGTCACATGAATTCAAATCCTTCTTATTTAATCAAAGAGCAAATCATAAAAATGTTTAACAATCAATCCATACAACTGAATTAAAGATAGAAATAAGAACAACTACACCTAGAAATTCATCCTTTCACCTTGCTTGGAGTTTAGTTGGACATAGAGTTCATCCTTGATCACTTTGAGGAAGAAAAAAATGGAAACTCTCTTTAAAAACTCTTCCCCCCCTGTTCTCTAAGTCTAAATTCCTATATATAGCTATATGGAGATGGCTTTGTAGACAGAAAAGTCGCCCTAGGGTTTCTGTTTAGGCCATGTGCTTCTGCTGCTGTCCAGGCCCTGTTCTGCTTGACCTTTCTTTAGAAAAATCATATTTATAAGTCATAAAATTATCCAAAAAATAGACATCCGAATCTTTCCAATCATATATGGTTCATCTCCTTGTTCTTCCTAAATCAATACAGTTTAATCCGCAAAAATGACTGATCTATCACGCTGAAATCACGCACAACCTGACATTTGTCTACTAAAACTGCCATAACTTTCTCTAGAAAAATCATATTTATGATCCATAAATTCTCCAGAAAATAGACATCCGGATCTTTCCAAGCATATATGGCTTATCTCCTGGTTCTTCCTGAATCAATACAGTTTAATCCGCAAAAATGATTGATCTGTACGGGCAATTCTGGCAATTTAGTGAAACTCCTTTCCAAATGCTTGTGAACATGCATAGAATCTTCGTGCTTTAATCAATGTTAGCTTTTCCATCTCTTTTAAACCCAAAATACCTAAAAAATGTATCGAAATAAATCAATATAACAATAATGACACTTAAGAATTATTAAGGCATAAATGTATAATCCAGCCCTAAATCGACCCTAAATACTAACAAATAAACACTATTAAGATGCATTTTCTGACTCTCATCATGTCCATATCTAGAACACTACATTCTTTCTAAAACAATCAACCATATTCAAATATAATAAATCAGCTTCAGATTTTCTATCACTGATACGAATCACACAACCCTTGTAAACATTTATGATTATCACTCTATCTCTAGTAGGAACTTCAACAAAAATATTTTGCATCAAAGGACTGATACATACTTCAATAAACTTCATATGAATACTGGATGCAAAAGAGTGGGTTGCACCAAGATCAACCAACATTAATATGTCCACCTTCTCTATATACAAAGCACCTCAAATTAGAACAATTATGGGATAAATATCTTATCTGATTACATCTATAACACGTTCTAATATTTTTATCATGTTATCACATTCTTTAAGTAGTACACTTCCACATTTACCATAATTTCCAGTTCCCATAACCTATCTCTACAATCTAAGGGTCCCATCGATATTACTCTGAGCTACAGAAGCAACAGATTCTGCTTGCGTGGTACTTCTTGACTAGCTAATAGTGGCTCTAGATCCTCTTGTGCTCACCATACTACATCTGTAAATAAGACTCATTTTGACGGTATTTCTATAGAATTTGACTATGGATCCTTTAGTCAAGTTGAGATCCACACTATTAGTCATCTGGTGTCTAAACTGGATACATCCTCTGTAGCCACTTCTTTTTATGCTCATTCAGGTAATTCTACCGTGGCTCTCAAAGCATCATCTGATTCCTTTGATCCTTGGGTCATTGACTCAGGGGCCACTGATCATAGGACTGGTGAGTTTATTGAATTTATTTCCTATACCACTTGTTCAGGTAAAGATAAAGTTAAACTTGCTGATGGTTCTTTATCATCCATTTCAAGTAAAGGCTCAATTCTTATTTCTTCTAAGATGATGTTATCTTCTATTTTACATGTTCTAAATCTTGCCACTAACCTTTTACCTATTAGTAGTACTACACAATCTCTTAATTTTAGTGTGACCTTTTCCTCTTTCCATTGCATCTTTCAGGACCTGATAATATGGAGGATGATTAGTAGTTGTAAAGAGAGGGATTATATTTATTATCTGGATTCTGCTATCTTCGAGTTGGATCAAGTGATGCAAGCTCATCATTATACTAGTCCTAAAAAGTCTTATGATTTAGTCTGGTTATAGCATAGATGCATATGACATCCGCTTTTTGCTTTGTTGAAACGTTTATTTTTGTCGTTCTTTTCTCATTTGGATATATCTCCATTTCAATGTGACACTTGTGAGTTTGCTAAACATCATCGTGTTACATTTCCATTAAGTTTTAATAAAAAATTTATGCCATTTACTATTAATCATACTGATGTTTGGGGTCTCACTCATGCTGTATCCATCTCTAGTTTTTGATGGTTTGTGACCTCTACTAATGATTGTTCTAAGTACCACATGGGTTTATCTTATGAAAGTGAAAAGTGAGGTGTTTTCTATCTCTAAAATCTTTCATCGTATGGCTCAAACTCAGTTTAATACCTCTATTAAAACTGTTCATTTTGATAATGGTAAAGAGTATTTTAATAGTGGTCTTTCTTCATCTTTGGAGGAACATGACATAGTTCATCAATCCATTTGTGTAAAAACTCCTCAATAGAATGGTGTTGCTGAATGTAAAAATTGTCATCTTCTGGAGGTTGCAAGATCACTTATGTTTCGAATGCATGTTCCCAAACCTTATTGGGGTAATACTGTGTTGATAGCTGCATATCTCATAAACTGTTTCCCTTCTAGGTTACTTGATTTAAAAAAAACCCTCTTGAGGTATTGTCCCCACTATCTATCTCTGCTCCTTTTATTGTTTTTCCAAGAGTTTTCGATTGTACTTGTTTTGTTCATATTCATAGTCAATCTCGTGATAAATTAGATCATTGTTCCCTTAAATGTGTTTTTCTTGGTTATTCGTCTACTCAAAAGGGCTATAAGTGTTTTCATCTTCCTTTTGATCAACGTTTTTTTGCTATAGATGTGACATTATTTGAATATCATCCATACTTTTTATCATCTGGGACTCATATTCAGAGGGAGCGTTTTGGTAAGAGCAATCTCTGTTTCCTGTTCTTCTTACAATGATGTCTAAATCCCCTTTAGTGGTAGAAGAGGTGAACAATAAAAAACCAGAATTACCTGCCATTGCTAAGAAAATTGATAGTGAGAGTGATGCAATCAATGTGGAGCTTAAGGTATATTCAAACAGACAGAAGGATAAAATCATTCCCTATACTCCCACTTGCCAATTAGAATCCTTGAAACCAAGTGAATCCTTTAAAGTACTTGATTTTGATGCTAATCTTGACACTCCTATTGTTCTTCATAAAGTTATTTGTTGGTATTTGTCTAAGGTTTAAATAAGGTTGGAGAAGTTTCAGCATTAAGTCTCCAGGCAGTAGCTCAAGGTGTGCGCGCCTCACCCTGCATCAAGTCCAGGATGTGTGCCCTCCAGGCCTCGCCGCGGTACAACTTCCCTAAGGTGTGGTGCCCAGAAAGGATGAAGAGGGTGCCCTGGTCTGCATTGTGGCCCAGCCCATCTAAGCCTCAGCACGCCCTGTTCCAAGCCTCAGCACGAGGCACACCTGATGCTTGTGTTTCAGCATTTCAAATGGTGCGTGAGGCATGATCAAAATGCATAAGATCACTCAGGATTGATGAAGGGCTATGATTAATTGGTCCTCAAGATCTAAGAGAGGAGATTGACCTTTAAAATAGGTTCAAAAAGTGGTGCACTATATAAAGGGTCACCTAGCTTCAATCTCAACAAGTGTGATATAACATGTGATGACATGTGAGTGTGTGTGAAATAGAACACATGGGTGTGTGAGAGTTCAAAGACACTAAACACAGGAGATATCTCATTGTAAAGAGGTTGGATGTTTAGAGAGAGAGTAGTATAGATTGAGGATTCAAGGGACCTGTAAGTGGAATTTTCTTGGGGAAAATTCCAGGGTAACTCAAGACCTTATCACTTTCTTTTCTCTTCTTTCGTTCTTCAAGAATGGTGTTACGATCAAGATTAGATTGTGTTCTTGAAGAGGTGTTGTTGTAATTGTAAGAACCATTGATTTAGTGCAGAGGGCTCGATAACAATTGCTGGTGTTCTTTCTTTGATTGGTTTATATTCCTGTTTTGTTTCGGTTGTATTACAAGTCGTTCTAGACTTGGGTGCTTGGAAGATCACCTCCTGGGGCATCTTGAGGTGGTTTCCCAATAGTGGTATCAGAGCTAGAGAAGATACCACAACAGTAGTATCAGAGCTAGAAGAAATACCCACAACAGTGGTATCAGAGCTTTGGACAACTAGTACCAGAGTAAGAACGAAAGGTATCGGAGCAAGACTCCAAGAATCAAAGGTCAACTTCTTGGGTGATTCAAGAACAGAGTAGAGATCTATATCTGATCGTGTTCTTGAGGTGATTCAAGAATGGAGTAGAGATCAATATCTGATCGTGTTCTTGAGGTGATTCAAGAATGGAGTAAAGATCAAGATCTGAACATGTTCTTGAGGGTGATTCAAGAACGGTATTGAGATCAATCTTCGATCGTGTTCTTAAGATTTAAAAGAAGTTGGAAAGCAATTATGGGTGCTGTATAAATCTGAGATTTTCTCTGCAAGATGGGTTCAAACTTCATTGTTGAGAAGTTTGATGGAAAGGGAGATTTTGCCATTTGGAAGCGAAAGATCAAGGCGGTTCTTATGCAACAAAAGGTGGATTTGGCGATTGGAGAAGATGACGCTTTTCCAGTAAGTATTATGAAGGTCCAGTGGAATGAGATGAAGAAGATGGTGTACAACACCATCTTTCTACACATATCAGATAGTGTCACAAGGGAGTGTAGAGACTCGAAAGATCCAGCTGTCATTTGGAAGAAATTAGATGAGTTATTTCTTACCAAGACTCTCTCGAATAAGAGGTATCTTCGTAAATGAATCTTTGATTTTAAAAGGGATCCTAATAAAGAGTTGCAAGATAATCCTGATGCCAAGATGAGGAGTGCATCAAGTGGAGAAGGGCTGTTCATTAGAGGAAGGCCAGCAACTCAGTATGACAGTAACATATATGGCTACTACCGGGACAGAGGTAGAGGAAAAAGCCATGGGAGAGCACACAATAACATACATGGCTACTACCGAGAGAGAGGTTGAGGAGAAAGCCATGGGAGAGACACAGTAACATATATGGCTACAACTGGGACAGAGGTAAAGGAGAAAGCCATGGGAGAGCACACTCCAAACTGAGATTTGGAGGGAAGAGATGCTTCTACTGCCATAAGGAGGGTCATTTCAAGAAAGATTGCAAGAAGATGATAAGGGATGAGGGAGGAATCCATACCAAGAATGGAGAGGCTTCGGTTGCTAAGGGAGAACAACAAGATGATGATGTTCTTGTTGTGTGCTCAAGTGTGAGCAAGGGGCAAGAAGGCAGTGGGAATGGATCTTGGATACCGAGTGCACTCATCATATGTGTCCTCACAGGGATTGTTTCAAGAATTTCTAGGAAACCGATGATGGAAAGGTTTTTCGGGGGAATGATACTTCTTACCAAGTGAGGGGCACGGGAGACATCCAGTTGAGGATGTTTGATGGAATGACATAGCTGTTGAGGAACGTGAGATATCTCCAGAGTTGAGAAGAAATTTGATCTCATTGGGGTAGTTAAAATCCATGGGGTACACATATAAAGCAGAGGGAGGAAAGATCAAGATAACCAAGGGATCTTTGGTAGTGATCAAAGCAGCAATGAAGGATCGTCTCTATGAGATGATCGGAAACATGACAAGGGTCAAGTAGCAAGCTTGACGGCTGAGATGGATAAGACAGCTCTTTGGCACAATCACTTGGGACTCATGAGTAAAAAGGGCCTACAAGTTTTCAGCAAGGATGGCCTACTTAATGGTGATAAAGTAGAGGAACTTGATTTCTGCGAATGTTGTGTTCTTGGGAAGCAACATCGGGTCAGCTTCAACACCGAAGTGCATAAGTCTAAGGGCATTCTTAACTACATTCATGCGGATCTTTGAGGAACAGCAAGAACACCAACACAGGAGGTAATGTTTACTTTCTATCTTTAATTGATGATTATTCAAGAAAAATTTGGGTTTATTGCTTAGAAATAAATCAGATGCTTTGAATAAGTTAGTGGTGTGGAAAAAGCTGGAAGAAACTCAAATGGGCAGGTAGTTAAGGTGTTAAGAACCGATAATGGCTTAGAATGTTTTAACAAGGAACTTGATCAATTATGTAGGTTAAATGGGATTTTAAGACACATAACGGTTGTGAAAACGCCTCAGCAAAATGGAGTTGCTGAGAGGATGAATAAGACCCTTAGGGAAAATGTTAGGTGCATGTTAATAGGATCCGAATTACCCCAAATGTTTTTTGGGGGAAGCGGTGTCTACTGTTGTGTATTTGGTTAATAGATCACCCTCTAGGGTTGTGGACCTTAAGACTCCATTGGAGATGTGGAGTGGTAAACCCCCTGAGTTGGACAACTTTAGGACTTTTGGGTGTGCTACGTTTGCACAACAAAAGGATGATAAGCTTAGCCCAAGGTCTAGAAAATGTGTGTTTCTAGGATATAGGGAAAGTGCTAAGGGGTATAGGTTGTGGTCCTTAGAGCAAAAAGGATTGAAACTCATAATAAGTAGGGATGTCATTTTTAATGAGCATGTATTTTCCTATTTGGAGAAAACTAACCCTGCAGGGGCTAGTGGGCAAACCAGTTCGATATTTGTGGAGCATAGCATCAAGAAATATTCAGTTCAGGTAGAGCAATGAAGGCAAGAGGGTTCAGACCAGGTAGAGACCATTGATGAATGCCAAGCTCAGGACACTCGAGAAAAGGCTGAACTAGAAAGGGATGATGCAACAAGTCAGAACGACTATTAGCTCACAAGGGACTGGGAGAGAAGGATGGTCAGACCACCTTCAAGATATGGTTTTGCGGATGCTATTTCAGCAGCTCCTTGGATAAAAGGAGAGATAAGTGAACCAAAGACTTACATTGATGCCATGGGATGTAAGGATTCGTCAAGATGAAAGCTAGCTATGGAGGAAGAAATGGATTCTTTGAGGAAGAACAGCTCTTCGTAATTTGTGCACATTCCAGAAAAATATAGAGTTGTGGATTGTAAGTGCAATTACAAGATCAAATAAGGGAACCCTCTAGGGGATGAATTTCGGAATAAGGCCAGGCTGGTGGTGAAGGGGTTCACGCAAAGAGAAGGCATAGATTTCACAGAAACCTTCTCACTTGGACACAAGGTGGATGAAGTGGTGATTATCCTCGTCTATGTCTATGATATGCTGTTGGTTCGGAACAGCAAAGAGAGGATAGAAAGGTTGACAGCTTAACTCAGTGAGGAGTTCGAGAGGAAGGATCTTAGCCTTACAAAAAAGATCCTTAAGATGAGAAGAATTCGAGAAAGGGAGAGAAACGGGTTGAAGGTTTCTCAGTCTTCCGATATAGAAAAGGTGTTGTACAAGTTTTCTATAGAAGATGGTAAACCAGTGAAGATTCCTCTTACTGATCATTTCAAGTTCTCTAGTGAACAATGTCTTGGATCAGATGAGGAGAAGAAGGAAATCGATAAGTTCCCTTACTTTAGTGCGGTTGGATCAGTCATGTTCATGATGGTAAGCACTAGACCCGACATTTATCAGGCAATGGGTGTTCTCAGCAGATTTGTTAGTAATCCCGAAAAAGAGCTTTGGTTTGGGATGAAGTGGTTGCTGAGGTATTTGAAGGCTCAGTGGCAGCCAGTGGTAGCACTCTCAACAACCGGGGCAGAGTACATAGCGGCTATGGAAGCCATTAAGGAGGCTATGTGGCGCAAAGGGTTGTTGGACGACTGAAAGGTCCTAAAAGAGCAGGTGGTGGTGTCTTCAGATAGCCAAAGTGCGTGGCACTTGTGTAGGAACTCGGTGTTCCATGAGAGGACTAAGTATATGGATGTTTGATATCATTTTATTTGGGTAAATGTTACGAAAGGATGCATTCATGTGGACAAAGTCGCAACGGAAGAAAGTCCTACAGGTTTAGGTACCAAAGGTTTACCTCTAAGTATGTTCAATCATTGCCTTGGACTTCTTAAGATTGGAGTCAGTTGATATGGTGACTCAAGTTGAGTTTGGATACTGAGTTCTCTACAAAATGGGTTCGGGTTTAATCTCTTAGACAAAGGTAGAGATTTTTGGTATTTGTCTAAGGTTTAAACAAGGTTGGAGAAGCTTCAGCATCAGGTCTCCAGGTCGCGGCTCAAGGTGTGCGTGCCTCACCCTGCAGCAAGTCTAGGATGTATGTCCTTCAGGCCACATCACGGCTCAGCTTCCCCAAGGTGTGGCACCCAGAAAGGATGAAGAAGGTGCCCTGGTCTATGCCGCGACCTAGCCCATCCAAGCCTCAGCACACCCTGTTCTAAGCCTCAGCACGAGGCACACCTGATGCATGTGTTTTAGCATTTCAAATGGTGCGTGAGGCATGATCAAAATGCACAGGACCACTTAGGATTGATGAGGGGCTATGATTGATTGGTCCTCAAGATCTAAGGGTGGAAATTGACCTTCAAGATAGGTTCAAGAAGTGGCGCACTATATAAAGGGTCACCTAGCTTCAATCTCAACAAGTGTGACATAACATGTGATGACATGTGAGTGTGTGTGAAATAGAATACATAGGTGTGTGAGAGTGCAAAGACACTAAACACAGGAGAGATTTCATTGTAGAGAGGCTGAATGTTTAGAGAGAGAGGAGTATAGATTGGGGATTCAAGGGACTTGTAAGTGGAATTTTCTTGGGGAAAATTCTAGGGTAACTCAAGAACTTTTCACTTTCTTTTCTCTTCTTTCGTTCTTCAAGAATGGTGTTAAGATCGAGATTAGATCGTGTTCTTGAAAAGGTATTGCTGTAATTGTAAGAACCATTAATTTAGTGCTGAGGGCTCGGAGGAGCTCACGGGGATGTAGGCACATTGCCGAACCTCGATGACAATTGTTGGTGTTCTTTCTTTGATTGGTTTTAATTCCTGTTTTGTTTCGGTTGTATTATAAGTCGTTCTAGATTTGAGTGTTTGGAAGATCACCACCTGGGCATCTTGAGGTGGTTTCCCAACAGTATTAGGACTTTTACTCAACATCCTATATCTAACTTTGTTTAATATTATCACTTCTCCTCATCTTATCTTGCTTTTGCATCCCAATTGTCTTTTGTTTCTATTCTTCATAATTGGTTGGATGCTTTGAGAGATTCTAGGTGGAGAGAGGTGATGTCTGAGGAGATGAAAGAAAAAAAATACTTGGTATCTCACTGAATTACCTAATGGCAAGAAGCCTATTGGTAATAGTCTTTAAGTGGGTGTATACAGTGAAGCTTATGACGAGTTTGTAGAATGATACAAGGCCAGATTGGTAGCTAAAGGGTTCACTCAGACTTATTGAATTGACTATCAAGAAACTTTTACATCGGTGGCCAAGATGAACTCTATTAGGGTCCTACTATCTTTAGCTGTAAATAAAGGTTGTTCATTGCTATAACTTGATGTGAAGAATGAGTTCTTGCATAGAGATTTATAGGAAGAAGTGTATCTGGACATTCCTCTATGTTTCTCCACTACTTTAGACTCAGGAAAACTCTGTCGATAGAAAAAAGCTTTGAATGGGTTAAAACAGTCTTCTAGGGCATGGTTTGAGCAGTTTTCCCGAGCTATGATGAGATATGGCTATATAAAAAGTCAGAGTGATCACACCTTATTCATCAAGAACTCACCTCAAGGAAAGGTGACTACTTTGATTATTTATATTGATGACATTGTCGTAACAGGAGATGATGACACATAAATGACTAAACTCAAGGCTTATTTAGCGAGGGAGTTTGAAATCAAAGATTTAGGGAACTTAAAGTATTTTCTTGGCATAGAGGTATCTAGATCAAGGAGAGGTATCTTTATTTTGCAGCGAAAGTATGTTCTTAATCTTCTCCAAGAAATAGGTATTTTGGGTTGTAAACTAGTTGACATACCAATGGAACAGAATTTAAAACTAGGAAAAGACACAGATGGTGTTCTTGCTAATAGAGAAAGGTATCAAAGTTTGGTTAGAAAGTTGATTTATCTTTCTCATACATGTCCAAATATTGCTTTTGCAGTTGGAGTGGTCAGTTAGTTTATGCATGCTCTAAAGGAATCCCACATGGAAGCTGTCTATCACATTCTTCGATACTTAAAGAATGCTCCTAGAAGGGACCTTTTATTTTCTAGACATGATCACTTGCAGGAGAAATATTATACAAATGCAGATTGAGTTGGATCAGTGACTGACAGAAGATTAACCTCAAGGTATCTTACTTTTGTGGGTGGTAATATGGTGACGTGGAGGTGTAAAAATCAAGTGGTTGTGGCCCAATTTAGTGTAAAGGTAGAATTTTAGGCTATAGCTCATGGTATTTGTGAGTTAATATGGATTCATATGCTACTACAGGAACTTAAGATTCAATTTGATGTCCTATAAGGTTGTATTGTGATAATAAGGCAGCAATCAACATTGCCCATAATCCGGTTCAGCATGATCGAACCAAGCATATTGAGGTGGATAGACATTTTATCAAGGAGAAGCTTGATTCCAACATTCTTTGCACTCTTTTTTTAAAGAGAATAGAACAGTTGGCAAATTTCTTAACTAAAGGAGTAGCAAGAAAAATGTTTCATAGTTTATTAGGCAAGTTGGGCATATGTTATATCTATGCACCAACTTGAGAGGGAGTGTTAACAATTCACTTTCCTTATAACCGTGTTTCCTATTTTGTATTTTACTGGTTTTTTTCTCATCACCCATTCTCTTAAAACTTTTCTCTCTTATTCCTTCTTTATTTTCAAATTAGACTTTCTTATAAAGTCTCCATACAAGAAAACACTTTTCATTTTCATTTGATGTAGCTCTAAAACCTAATGAACTACTGGCATCACGATCACTCTAAAAGCATCCTTAGAGGAGGTTAGAGAGAAGATTTCATTATAAATAATACCTTTCTGTCTAAGTGAACCATTTAGCAACCAATATGGACATGGAACTTTCAATCCTTTAGAGTCCTTCTCAGTCTTACAACCAGTAGGAACCTTTACAAGTTCAACCTTCACAAGCTCCCGAAAACTAGTATTGAGTCTCTTAGAATACAACTTATCTCTTATTTTATCTCACCACAGATCTAATTGAAAACTAAAAAACAAACGAAAAAGTCATTAGGTGATCCACCAACATAGCCGATATCAGAATATTGGCAAATATTCTCTCTCTAGTGGATTACAACTGGTATCCTATATAATTGCGTCATGTTATTGAAGAGTCTTAACATGAATTGGTTGAACATCTAGCTTCTGCTCTACCACATGTCATACCATACGTGTAGGAACCACTATATCCATCTTTATAAGTAGAGAAAAAGAAACTATAAAAACATCCTCATTATCCATAATAATGTAAGAATAACTACCATTTTAGCCATATCAACATAAGAAACTTAGTTGTATTTGATTCCACAATTCTAGTATTTTTAGATAAGATTATGAAGCTTATTCCATTAGAATGATCTAAGTACCTTTTCAGCCATATCAACACTAGAAACTTAGTTGTCTTTGATTCCACAATTCTATTACTTTCAGGTAAGATGATGAAGCTTATTCCATTAGAATGATATAAGTACCTTATGAAGAAGTAACAAGAGAATTTTGAATCCAACTGACCTTAATTTGGAATATATAGGCTTCTTTCTGTAAAACATTCCTTGAATATGAAAAACTATCAATGTTAAGGTTTCCATCTAGTCCATAATTCAAAAAGAGTTTTAGATACAACTTAACTAGGTACTTCATTAAACACTTACTAAACCATAGTAGTGGCCTCAACCCAATTATAATCGAGTCTTGACATTCTACTTCCCCTAACTTTAAATGTGCGATTTTTGCTTTTGACCATACCATTATGTTTAAGATTGCCTTATATAATGTACTGGGTCACTATTTTTCAATCCTTCAAGTGTCTAGCAAATAGACCTTTTAACTATTCTAAAACTTCATATTTTCTAAAATACTTACCTTATCGATCAAACATAATCATTCTTGATGACTTTTCACAACTCTCTCTCAACTTCAATCCTAAAATCTTAAACTTGTTAAGAAAATCAGGCATTTATTTATTTGAGAACTTGTATCCACAACAAGATCATTCATCAATGAATGACACAAAATGTTTACACTTACATAGTCTATTAAAAATAATTAAGTGTGGATAAATTCAAAAAGATCATATCTACGAGATGCACTCTTTTCCTTTATCTTTGTTAATTCATCCCTAAACAAGTCAACATATGTCTAGTTAATAGTAAGTCGAATCTATTCCTTTATCACCATTTTCACTCACTCCCTGGCACTGTGACCAAAGCATTTATACTACAACATGGAAGACTTTCTCTAATTAGGGATTATCAAATTTATATGAGGTTTTATGAACTTTATTTGTAGCTTAACACACAATCTATACAATCTATAGAACAAGGTGCAATAGCTAATAGCTTTCGAATCAAAAGATAATTTAACTATATAATCTTTAACATCAAACACATAATCAATCTAGTCCAAAATTTGAAAACAAAATTAAATTCCACCTTAGGATCATATATAAAGTATATCCCTTAATAACAGTTTAAATCTAGAATTTAAATGTAAACAAGCTACTTCTATGAACTTTATCTCCACCTCATCACTATTGCCAATTATGAGTTTAAACTCTTCTTTATTTGGCTTTTCCTTGCTTATGAATCCATGTATGGTAAAAGCAACAAAATTACCACTGCTTAGTCACCACACTAGATGAAGCTTTAGTTACATCAAATTCACTTAAAACAAGATCCAAACAGTTATTGTTAACTAAGGCAACCCAAGAAGGGGTGAATTGGGTTTAAATTTTTTTCTACAGTTACAAATATAATCAGAAAATTAAGCAATTAATCAAGAACAAGAAGAAGCAATATTGGAAATTAAAAGAGGAAAGGAGGAGAGCATGCAAACTCAATTTATAGTGGTTCGATAATATCATAATCATACTCAACCCTATGTCCACTCTCTTCAAGTCTTCTCCTTGAAAGTTTCACTAATACGAATAAGCAAATTCTAAGGTATTGCTCAAACCTTTACAAGAACTTCCTGTCACTAGAAATGTGTTTAACACCTAAACCCTCAACAAAAGTTTAACATTTCAACCCTCAACAAGAGTTTAACACCTGAACCATCAACAAGAGTTTAACACCTAAACCCTCAAACAAGATTTACACCAACTCTTTTACACATTGAGAATGAATGAATTGATTTGGAATAAGAGAGAGTATACAATAAATGCTTAAAAATTAGAAATTTCTTTCTCTAAAGATCAAAGCTCAATAATGGCTTAATTTAACAAATTGAAAGCTTGATTCTTGTGATTATTAAGTTCTATAATGTTCAAAATAGTTTTTGGAGCTTATATAGAAATAAATTAATATAATCATTTGAAAAAAATTATGACCGTTTCAAGCATTAAATGCAACTGATTCGTATCAGATTTTGAATAAAATAATCATTACTGGGTTAGTGTAGTCGACTACACCCTTTGAAAGATGAGGTACGAGTGAAATGTTACCCTTGTAGTAAACTGCAATGAGGTGTAGTCAACTACAACAAGATTGGATGAATTTTCATCCTTTTGTAGTTGGCTGCTACAACCCCTTGTAGCTGACTACAACAACCCCCTATAGTTGACTACAACACACATGTAGTTAATTACGACTTTAAAAAGCTTGAGTTTTTACTTGAAATTTTTTATCAAAAGTGTTTAGATAAGTAAAGCATTTTATTATAAAAATCTTTGAGCCATAATCGATCTAAGAGCATATAGAGAGATTAACAGGGAATTTAACCTATGCTAAACTAGTAGTCTCTTACTTTGCTTCTATGTCTTCAAAACAACTTCAAAGTTCCATTGTGCGTGCATTACTTTTTATGTTCGTGCTTCTCAACATATGTGCATGCATTGAATCATGATATCAAAAGAATACTAAACAAATATAATTAGCACAATAATATGTTTTGTCATTATCAAAATTATCATGGAGTAAACAATTTTCCCCTTTTTGATGATGACAAAACCAGTTTTGAAAATTAACTTGAAAAATCTAAGTGTTGAAATTTAATATAAATTTTGACAGAGTTTCCTCTTTATTTTCAACATTTCCTCTTGCAAATAAAAGCAATTTTATATCCAACCAACCAAGAAATATATAAACAGCAAAGCAAAGTAACTTTAAAAACTATTTCTCCCTCTTTCTTGAAAAGAA
The DNA here is from genome assembly GCA_023935145.1 of Bretschneidera sinensis. NCBI lineage: Eukaryota > Viridiplantae > Streptophyta > Magnoliopsida > Brassicales > Akaniaceae > Bretschneidera > Bretschneidera sinensis. Next base: position 51,383,149 of record CM043703.1, on the reverse strand, counting down.
AAGTAATTCAAGCACCAATATCATTAAGAGATAAAATAACAACATAGATACCATAACATTAACAAATTAAATCTTATAGAACTGAAGATAATCCATGGGATCAGTCGTGCCCTCGTACGCCTTGATAAGAGGTATTATGAAGTGCTGTTGGAGAGGAGCATTGCGGCTGTCCTGAGTAAATGGAGAATCTCGGGAGTTGAGCTCGTCTAGGACATTGGTGCCTCTTCATTTGAATACTTCTTCTATCTTTCTATCCATTTCTTCAAGCTTACGTTCCAGGTCAGTGTAGTTCTTAGCGATGTAAAAAAATCTAGGGATTTTGTCATTGGATCCGAAGTAGATTCGGTAGTAGATTGGCTACGAGCCTGATGATCGAGATTCTTACGCCTCGCAGGTCAAGGGTTTTATTGGGATGGTGGAGGGGGGTTAGCCTTTTCCCCAAGTTTTGCTACAAAGCTGGCCAAGAGTTGAGTGAGCTCCAAGAGCTTCCCCTGTGTAACCGGAGCACTTAGGTTCTGAGTGGTTAGGGCATTTAAATTTGGTGGGACCTAGATGTTCAGGTTTGCTGGAACTTTGTTGATTGGTTGGTTTGACCAAAAAGGCTGATCTTGTCGAGATTGTCCATTGGACAAACTGCTGGAGTTCTGGTTAGAGACAACACATTCTTGAATGGCAAGGAGGTTGGAGACGTCACTCTGGCTGCGACTAGCAGCTCTAGTAGTGTTTTTGGCAGTATTTTTGGGCGGCACTGATAAGAGCCATAAAATGCATCTCAACGATGTTTAATTGTTAGCATTTTATGATTCTTCGCGGTCTTTATTGCACTTTTATGTGTTGATAACTCTTAAGTAATATTATTGGACCATTAACTTATTTCAGTGCATTTCTAGGTATTTTGAGCCCAAAGAGAAGAAGAAGCGATCGTTGTTTAAAAACACCAAGGTTCCATGCATGACGAAGCATAGGAGTGGATGCAGAGAGGCAAAGCATGAAGAAAATCAAGTACAGCCCAGCACCGCGATGCTCCTCAGTCAGCACCGCGGTGCCCAGAAACTCCTATATGGTGAACAATCGACCAGCACAGCGGTGCTCCTTAGCCAGCACCGAGGTGCCCAGAAGCTCGCCCAGCCAGATTATGCCTAGCACCGCGGTGCTCCTCAAGCAGCACTGCAGCGCGCACATGGGATTGCATCTCCGAGTTAGACTTTAATTAGGGTTTTAAACATTAGATTAAAACTCAAGAACACCCTTTGGACCCTTGTACTATAAATAGGACACTTAGAGCTGAAGAGAAGGCATCTTGGTTGTGAAGAAAAACCTAAAAAACTAAAGGTAGCAGCTCTCATCCATAGAAGTGTTTAGCCATGAACACCATGGCTAACTAACTTCCAAGCAAGGCGAAGGGATGAATCCTTAGGTGTAGTTGTTCCTATCTTCCCTTATTTGATTCAGTTGTAATAATAATTTATTGTTAAAACATTGCTATGATTTACTTCTTTATCTAATTATAAGATCTTATCTATTCCAGTGATTGTATCTTTTTCCTTGAGATAAATTTAGTCATGCTTCTCTTATGTCATGATTGTTTGGGTATAATTGAGTTTGGTAAATCTAGCCTTTAGGTTTGTCCATTACTGCAATATTATCAATAAAGATATATTGTCGTTTCTTGATAAACCTATAGGATAGATCATATGTGCATAAATCAAAGAAGTATTTCATAACAATCATATTAGGGTTTATATATGTGCTCATTAAATACTTGCTGGTTGCATGTTTGGGATGTGAAACTTGCAATCGAGATAAAAATAACTGAATCAAGTTAGGGATAGGACAACAAACCTAGGGAGGATTCCCAGATCCTTGTTGTCTCCCTATTATATTTGACAATCTATTTTACACAATTACTTCATTACCAAAAGTTCATATTTTCTCACTTAAATCTTTATCGTTTGTGTTATGGTTCACACCTTCTTTTGTAGTTAATTTGTTTTCCTGTGGAATCGACACCCCAAAGCCATGCTATAACTACCGCGTTATACTTTGGGACGTAATCAAATTTTGGCGCCGTTGCCGGGGAGATGCACTTACTTACAAAGAAGTTTGTCAACTCTAAGACAAGATGGTACAATCGTTCATTTCTATTAGTTTTGATTTTCTGATTTTTTTTTTAATATTTTGTTCTGTTCTGTTTTACTTATCACTTTTAAAAACTCACTTGGTGTATGCTTAGACTGAGAGATTCGCGAAGGAGATTCATTAAGGGACCCAAATTAGAAATACCTTTCCCTTCCACGTCCGTTAGTGAGACCTCGCCTAGATCAAACCCTAGTGTACACCCAATAGAAAATATAGAAAATTTTGTTAACATGGCTGAAAAACCTAATGAAAATGTTGCTAGGACACTTAGAGATTACCTACATCCTAGCCGGACAGCCACACCATCATGCATAATGTTTCCAGCCAACACTCGCCATCAAGATTTTAAAACAAGGATGATACAATTACTCCCTACTTTTCATGGCTTGGAAAACGAAAACCCCTATGTGCACATTAGAGAATTTGAGGAAGTAGTTGCAACTTTTCATACTCAAGATGCAACTGATGATATCATGAGACTTAAGTTTTTTCCTTTCTCCTTGAAGGATAAAGCTAAGAGTTGTTTATATTCGTTAAGACCATGATCAATTGGGTCATGGAATGAGATGACCCAAGTATTTTTTAACAAGTACTTCCCTCAACATAAGACTAATGCATTAAAAAGTCAAATCTTCACCTTTGCACAAAAGGAAAACGAGACTTTGTATCAATCTTGGGAGAAATTTAAAGAGCTGTTAAGTATGTGTCCACATCATGTGTATGAAAATTGGTGTTTAGTGAGCTATTTCTATGAGGGTCTTACCTATAGAGAACGCCAATTTGTAGAGATGATGTGCAATGGTGAATTTCTGCAAAAAGACCCTGATGAGGCTATTGAGTACCTCAATGAGCTTGCCGAAAAAGCTCACACATGGACTGGACCTAGTGCTACTGAAAGCACAAATAGGTCACGACCTATAGGAAACCCTAGTGGTGGAGGAATCTACCATCTTAGGGAAGAGGATAATCTTAAGGCCAAGGTCGAGATGCTTACTAGGGAGTTAAAGGCATTAAAAACTAAAAAACCAACACACATGATTCTTGTGATTATTAAGTTCTATAATGTTCAAAATAGTTTTTGGAGCTTATATAGAAATAAATTAATATAATCATTTGAAAAAAATTATGACCGTTTCAAGCATTAAATGCAACTGATTCGTATCAGATTTTGAATAAAATAATCATTACTGGGTTAGTGTAGTCGACTACACCCTTTGAAAGATGAGGTACGAGTGAAATGTTACCCTTGTAGTAAACTGCAATGAGGTGTAGTCAACTACAACAAGATTGGATGAATTTTCATCCTTTTGTAGTTGGCTGCTACAACCCCTTGTAGCTGACTACAACAACCCCCTATAGTTGACTACAACACACATGTAGTTAATTACGACTTTAAAAAGCTTGAGTTTTTACTTGAAATTTTTTATCAAAAGTGTTTAGATAAGTAAAGCATTTTATTATAAAAATCTTTGAGCCATAATCGATCTAAGAGCATATAGAGAGATTAACAGGGAATTTAACCTATGCTAAACTAGTAGTCTCTTACTTTGCTTCTATGTCTTCAAAACAACTTCAAAGTTCCATTGTGCGTGCATTACTTTTTATGTTCGTGCTTCTCAACATATGTGCATGCATTGAATCATGATATCAAAAGAATACTAAACAAATATAATTAGCACAATAATATGTTTTGTCATTATCAAAATTATCATGGAGTAAACAATTTTCCCCTTTTTGATGATGACAAAACCAGTTTTGAAAATTAACTTGAAAAATCTAAGTGTTGAAATTTAATATAAATTTTGACAGAGTTTCCTCTTTATTTTCAACATTTCCTCTTGCAAATAAAAGCAATTTTATATCCAACCAACCAAGAAATATATAAACAGCAAAGCAAAGTAACTTTAAAAACTATTTCTCCCTCTTTCTTGAAAAGAAAAGTAATTCAAGCACCAATATCATTAAGAGATAAAATAACAACATAGATACCATAACATTAACAAATTAAATCTTATAGAACTGAAGATAATCCATGGGATCAGTCGTGCCCTCGTACGCCTTGATAAGAGGTATTATGAAGTGCTGTTGGAGAGGAGCATTGCGGCTGTCCTGAGTAAATGGAGAATCTCGGGAGTTGAGCTCGTCTAGGACATTGGTGCCTCTTCATTTGAATACTTCTTCTATCTTTCTATCCATTTCTTCAAGCTTACGTTCCAGGTCAGTGTAGTTCTTAGCGATGTAAAAAAATCTAGGGATTTTGTCATTGGATCCGAAGTAGATTCGGTAGTAGATTGGCTACGAGCCTGATGATCGAGATTCTTACGCCTCGCAGGTCAAGGGTTTTATTGGGATGGTGGAGGGGGGTTAGCCTTTTCCCCAAGTTTTGCTACAAAGCTGGCCAAGAGTTGAGTGAGCTCCAAGAGCTTCCCCTGTGTAACCGGAGCACTTAGGTTCTGAGTGGTTAGGGCATTTAAATTTGGTGGGACCTAGATGTTCAGGTTTGCTGGAACTTTGTTGATTGGTTGGTTTGACCAAAAAGGCTGATCTTGTCGAGATTGTCCATTGGACAAACTGCTGGAGTTCTGGTTAGAGACAACACATTCTTGAATGGCAAGGAGGTTGGAGACGCCACTCTGGCTGCGACTAGCAGCTCTAGTAGTGTTTTTGGCAGTATTTTTGGGCGGCACTGATAAGAGCCATAAAATGCATCTCAACGATGTTTAATTGTTAGCATTTTATGATTCTTCGCGGTCTTTATTGCACTTTTATGTGTTGATAACTCTTAAGTAATATTATTGGACCATTAACTTATTTCAGTGCATTTCTAGGTATTTTGAGCCCAAAGAGAAGAAGAAGCGATCGTTGTTTAAAAACACCAAGGTTCCATGCATGACGAAGCATAGGAGTGGATGCAGAGAGGCAAAGCATGAAGAAAATCAAGTACAGCCCAGCACCGCGATGCTCCTCAGTCAGCACCGCGGTGCCCAGAAACTCCTATATGGTGAACAATCGACCAGCACAGCGGTGCTCCTTAGCCAGCACCGAGGTGCCCAGAAGCTCGCCCAGCCAGATTATGCCTAGCACCGCGGTGCTCCTCAAGCAGCACTGCAGCGCGCACATGGGATTGCATCTCCGAGTTAGACTTTAATTAGGGTTTTAAACATTAGATTAAAACTCAAGAACACCCTTTGGACCCTTGTACTATAAATAGGACACTTAGAGCTGAAGAGAAGGCATCTTGGTTGTGAAGAAAAACCTAAAAAACTAAAGGTAGCAGCTCTCATCCATAGAAGTGTTTAGCCATGAACACCATGGCTAACTAACTTCCAAGCAAGGCGAAGGGATGAATCCTTAGGTGTAGTTGTTCCTATCTTCCCTTATTTGATTCAGTTGTAATAATAATTTATTGTTAAAACATTGCTATGATTTACTTCTTTATCTAATTATAAGATCTTATCTATTCCAGTGATTGTATCTTTTTCCTTGAGATAAATTTAGTCATGCTTCTCTTATGTCATGATTGTTTGGGTATAATTGAGTTTGGTAAATCTAGCCTTTAGGTTTGTCCATTACTGCAATATTATCAATAAAGATATATTGTCGTTTCTTGATAAACCTATAGGATAGATCATATGTGCATAAATCAAAGAAGTATTTCATAACAATCATATTAGGGTTTATATATGTGCTCATTAAATACTTGCTGGTTGCATGTTTGGGATGTGAAACTTGCAATCGAGATAAAAATAACTGAATCAAGTTAGGGATAGGACAACAAACCTAGGGAGGATTCCCAGATCCTTGTTGTCTCCCTATTATATTTGACAATCTATTTTACACAATTACTTCATTACCAAAAGTTCATATTTTCTCACTTAAATCTTTATCGTTTGTGTTATGGTTCACACCTTCTTTTGTAGTTAATTTGTTTTCCTGTGGAATCGACACCCCAAAGCCATGCTATAACTACCGCGTTATACTTTGGGACGTAATCAAATTTTGGCGCCGTTGCCGGGGAGATGCACTTACTTACAAAGAAGTTTGTCAACTCTAAGACAAGATGGTACAATCGTTCATTTCTATTAGTTTTGATTTTCTGATTTTTTTTTTAATATTTTGTTCTGTTCTGTTTTACTTATCACTTTTAAAAACTCACTTGGTGTATGCTTAGACTGAGAGATTCGCGAAGGAGATTCATTAAGGGACCCAAATTAGAAATACCTTTCCCTTCCACGTCCGTTAGTGAGACCTCGCCTAGATCAAACCCTAGTGTACACCCAATAGAAAATATAGAAAATTTTGTTAACATGGCTGAAAAACCTAATGAAAATGTTGCTAGGACACTTAGAGATTACCTACATCCTAGCCGGACAGCCACACCATCATGCATAATGTTTCCAGCCAACACTCGCCATCAAGATTTTAAAACAAGGATGATACAATTACTCCCTACTTTTCATGGCTTGGAAAACGAAAACCCCTATGTGCACATTAGAGAATTTGAGGAAGTAGTTGCAACTTTTCATACTCAAGATGCAACTGATGATATCATGAGACTTAAGTTTTTTCCTTTCTCCTTGAAGGATAAAGCTAAGAGTTGTTTATATTCGTTAAGACCATGATCAATTGGGTCATGGAATGAGATGACCCAAGTATTTTTTAACAAGTACTTCCCTCAACATAAGACTAATGCATTAAAAAGTCAAATCTTCACCTTTGCACAAAAGGAAAACGAGACTTTGTATCAATCTTGGGAGAAATTTAAAGAGCTGTTAAGTATGTGTCCACATCATGTGTATGAAAATTGGTGTTTAGTGAGCTATTTCTATGAGGGTCTTACCTATAGAGAACGCCAATTTGTAGAGATGATGTGCAATGGTGAATTTCTGCAAAAAGACCCTGATGAGGCTATTGAGTACCTCAATGAGCTTGCCGAAAAAGCTCACACATGGACTGGACCTAGTGCTACTGAAAGCACAAATAGGTCACGACCTATAGGAAACCCTAGTGGTGGAGGAATCTACCATCTTAGGGAAGAGGATAATCTTAAGGCCAAGGTCGAGATGCTTACTAGGGAGTTAAAGGCATTAAAAACTAAAAAACCAACACACATGGTTAATTAAGTCTAACCTTTAGAACCATGTTTTGTGTGTGGTGGGGTTGATCATCCTGCCCAAGATTGCCTCACATTTGTTGACATGAGAGGGTTGTACGAGGAACAATGTAATGCCTTATGCATGTACAAGAAACCTCTAGCACCCTTCTCTAACACTTATAATCTGGGGTGGCGAAATCATCCCAATTTCAGCTGGAAATCTGAAAATCAGTAGCATGCACAACAACCTCCTAGATCATACCCAGCACCTTATCATGTACCCTCATCCTCTAGGAACTCTTTAGAAGACACCTTACATGATTTTATAGAAGCACAAGGTAAGACAAATCAAAGGTGTAAGGCTTTAATTACACAAGTGGTTGAGGAAAACAAAGAAATAAGGAGCCAAGTGTCTAAATTAATAGGCTCCTTGAGTGTGACTGAGCGAGGTAAGTTCCCTTACCAAGCTCAGTCTATACCTCACGGTCAACATATGGCACAAGAAAATTTGAAAGATGTAAATGCGATTGTGACCTGAAGTGGTAAGTCACTACACATCCCACCATTTCCTCAAGCTCTAAAATCCAACAAGAAAAATCTGGAAATAAATAATGAAATCATTGAGAACTTAAGGCAAGTGAAACTTAATCTTCCTCTTTTGCATGTGATTAAACAAGTCCCTACCTATTGTTGCGCATTTATCTACCTAAATTAATAAGTAAATAACTATACAGTTTTACTTGCAAGTGCACAAGGTCAATGGTAGTATAGTGTGCAACTGCGAGATTATTTCCACAGGGATTGGTGAATTTCGTTTTAGAATTAGTTTCTTAATAAAAGAAGATCAAAATAACTGTTGAATGTGAATTAATAATAATGAGACATAGGGCTTTGATATCCACCACTAGTCATACTTTCCCAATGAGTAATAGGTCAATGCACTAGCCTCCTTATGAATACCTAATGGTTGCCAACCTAAGGGCATGGTATTTACTCCTTAAGCTATTGATTTTCCTAAGCACCGAGTTAGGCATGGTATCTACTTTAACTCTTTTCTTTCTTAAGGGATTCAGCATGGTATCTATTGAGTTGTTCCTTGAGAAAGCATAAGATTTATGGAAATTGATAACCACATGAGACCTAGGGTATGGTATCTACTCCTGATTTCCCATGTTGATTAATCCAAGAATCCGGTGTGGATATCTTTTGTTACTATTGTTAGGCCCAGGACTCGGTCATCTAAATTTGTCTAACTAACTAATCCATACCACATGCACATATTGATCAGCCATACACATATGAGGAATGTAAATAAGCACAGGTATTAATCAAGTTTAAGCATCATAATCAAGGCTATTGCAAAGATAATCAATGAATGTATATATGGGAAAGCATAACTAGGGCTTCAATCGAGCCCTATAAAGAGTTAGTTACACATGCTGTCTAAGATAAACATCATAGCATAAACTAAACATAAACTATAAAACCTGAAGAATACTGTGGAGATGGGTTGTCAATCCTCTCCAAAGCTTACAATTCCAAGCTAAGCAAAAGATAAAAGAAGTCCTCCTTTGTGTATGTTTACAGGTGTATTTATAGGGGTTGAATAACCCTAGAAGACTTAGGAAACCCTAAACTTCCTAAAATGTAAAACCTCCTCTTTTTCCAAAACTGGTTCTGCTGTTTTACTGTTCACGCCCGTACATGTGCGCTCGATCGCATGTGTTTTGCACTCAATCGCAAGGCTGCGCTCGATCTTTCTTGTCTACGCACGAGCACTTATGTGCTCGATCGCACTTTTTCCAGTAGTTGCTCCAGGATTTCCAGGTTTCTTCCTTTAGGTGCCAAAAATGCTTCTTTTTATCCAAAATCCTATAAAAACATGTGAAACACAAAAATGAAGTAAAATGAACTAAATTATCATAACTAAGGACTTAAGAAATGTAAATAAGGTGGCTTAAATATGAATATTTAAGAACCTATCACACCCCCAAACTTACATATTGCTAGTCCCTTAGCAATACAAAACTAAAAACTAAAATGAAAAATAACGACACACAGATAAATCCAATATCCATAGTGTCCACAAAAGTTTAGGTCTTCACACAAAGTTATGATGCGCACTTATGAGCAAGCTTAACAAATATAAACATATCTGCAATGAATAAGAGTTTTGAATGCAAATCACTTTCATGAGGTAGGTTAAGACATCACAAGTTTGACTTTAGTGTGTGGTGAACTAGCACATAAAAGATTAGGTTTCCAAATAATTATAATGTGTAGTGTTTTGATGACTCAAGATTCACCAAATTTCCTATTAGAATCAACAAAAATGGCATAGTTTTTTTTATTTTTTATTTGTGAGATTTTTGCCAAGTTAGTTCCTTTAAGCTTTCTATTTGACTCATGTAACGAGTGTTTACCCAATGACTCCCAAACCAGATAGTCTTAGGGCATTAGGTGTAAAGACACCCCTAAGGACTTACCAACTCGAGTAAAAAAGGCTACAAAACTTAATAGGTTTTAATGCTTAGTTTCCTTAAGCTTTCTATTTGACTCATGTAGCGAGTGTTTAGCCAATGACTCCCAAACCAGATGGTTTTAGGGCATTAAGTGTAAAGATACCCCTAAGGACTTACTAACTCGAATCAAAAGGCTACGGAACTTAACAGGTCTTAATACTACCAATAAGAATTTCCACCTTTTGACGTGACACTCACTGCTTACTGAGGCAAGAGGGCCAGTTACTCAGTGGAAAGTTCTTTTTATTTTTTATTTTTATATTTTTTCTTATGCCAAAGTGTTAATCTAACAGGTCATCTGGTTCACAGTTGAGCAAAAGACACATACAAATCAAAATTATATATCATACCCCATACAATTATGTATTAATGTGCTCGTGTTAGTTTAGGTCAAACTTATGAATCCTTAAATGCCTAAAAGTAAGTGATCTATATTCAAAACTTAATTATTCGCCTATATGTTCAAGTTTTAAGCTCACTTATGAAGTCAAATCATATTGTTTGTTTAGATTACCCAACATTTTTAGAACAGAATGAACATGCATTTATCTATATAAAAAAAAGACATAGTGTGTGTGTGAGTGTGTCCCCATACCCCCAAACTTAAATTGTACATTGTCCCCAATGTGTGAATAGCATGGAAGGAGCTGACCTGGGAGATGGAGAACTATATGGTTAGCATGGCTTGTAGCGTGCCCCCAAACTTCAACTGTATACACTCACTCTGTCCTTGAAAAAGAAAGGCAAACAAACATAAAATGGAAAACAAGTAATAATAAACAGTTGTAGAAAAGTAAACACTAACAATAAAATAAAATAAAATACTAAAAAGGATATGCTTTGGGGTGCCTCCCATGAGCGCTAAGTTTAACGTCTTCAGCCAGACGGGGTATCCTCTCACTACTGATCGTCGGGTGGTGCAGTCGAAGAGGTACCGGGTGCCGAAGGTAGGTGATCAAGAATAACTTGTAGCATCACCTCCTGTCGTGCAAACCGTGCCTCCAAACTATCTATACGCTGGTGCATGAGTGATGTAGCTGCAGAGACCTCACCTCGGTAGGAGGATAACTCAGTGAGAAAGTGCTGGGACTCTGTGGGTCCAATATCTAGATGGTCCTCCTCTCATAATAGGCTAATTGCAGGGGTCTCTATCTTCATATGATCCTTCTCCACCCTCTCAGCTGCAGGTGCGAGGGCTGGTAGTCCTCGAGGCATGTGCAAAAGACTATGCGTCCATTGAGCCTTCCCGAAGAAGGGATGCTCTCGCACTGGTCCGTCACTAGTGGTCCCCTTAATCCTTTTTTTCTTGAAGATGTACGAGAGTAGGAATGGGAATGGGAGCCCCTATGCATTGGCCGTGGTGGTCTGACGGCCATGGTCATGATCCCAGAATTTATGCAGCTGGCTCCACGTAACAGCTGGGACAGAGTACTAGTGGCCTCTGTGGAAGGCATACAACATCTGTAAAAACTGGTCTCTCCTCTGTGTCTTGTGCCCAATAGACACACATTATGCTGGAGGATGGTGTCCACTAGCTAAAGCCGTGGAGGCAACTTGGACCGACTCGTTGTGTTGTTGTGTCTATCGGCGTACTGGCCAACACACATGTCCTCAATGATCGTGGACAGATCAAAAGAGTCCAGCTGCTCCTCGATATCGGTGTCCTCTGAAGGGAACTCATCACAGCAATGAAGAGCAGCAGCTATGTCAGCACTAGTCACCTCGATGAATGTGCCCTGAACTGAGGAGGTCAATACGCCTGGTCTACTGCAGTCAAAGGACAGGCTCTCATAGAACTGGACTACCAGCTGTGTGTAGGTAGTCGAGCGGACTAGTTTAAAGAGCTTCTTCAACCCCCAATGTTTAAAAGCTTGGACCCCCCATTGAGTGGTGTCCATTTGCTTGAAGACTTCATCGATGGCAAAAGTAGTCTCGAATAAAAGCTCTCTCTGCTCGATGCTAGGTCGAGATGACTGGGCATGGTTGCTTGAGGCACGGGAGGTGGAAGCAGTTTGCTTGGACATGTTGATCCTAGTTTCTGCCAAATTTACGATTGATCTCAAATGCTGTGCGCTCGATCGCACACGGGACTATGCACTCGATCGCAATTGTTGTGCGCTCGATCGCACACGGTCAGACTTTTTCTCGAACAGCTTGTGGGCAACAAAAGTTGAAAGCTATGGGTAGCCCTCAAATACAATCGTCAACCTCCTATAAACATGAAAAATAGCCAATCACACACCAGATAACACATATAAATAATACAATTGTAATGTAAATGTCAAACAAAACCATGTGTTAGAACAAAAAAAAAAAAGTTACCTTATAAATGGGGTGAATGTGCAATGGAAAGGGATGTGGTGGTGACATTGGTGGTGGTGATGGTGATGGTGATGATGGGGTGCGGTGATGGTTGCGGTGAGTGGTGATGGGGGTGAAGATTTGTGGTGATGCTGGAGTCAAGAATGTGAGAGTGAGAGTGAGAGTGATGGTAAACGGGGGAGTGCGAGTGAGTGAGTATGTGTGCAGAAAGGGTGAGTGAGTGCGTGTGAATGAAAATTTTAAATTTATCACTAAACTGTTTGCCACGAGTGCACTCGATCGCACTTATGTGTACTCGATTGCACTCTTGTACTCGAGCACATTGAATGGTGCGCTCGATCGTAAGCAGTGTGCATTGACAAAAATAAAAACTTACCGCAGCTGAAATGACAAAGTAGGAACAATACAACCTTACCATGTGTTAGTGGCTTCAGTACCACTAACCTTTGTAGAGGCGCTTGAGCTATATGATTGGCAAATGTGATACGTCTCAAGCACTCTCTTGATACAGTACTACTCCCGTTGAAAGAGGCACTTATAGCCCACATCAGGTGGTTCAAGTGCCCTTGACAGGTGCTGCATCTTTGATCTTGGTGTCTGGTTAATAAAATAAGGAAACACAGTATTAGTAAGTTCAGGATCTTCAATTTGAGGATTATACTTACTTGGAGGTTGTGATGTGTTCTTGATGGGGTGCATAGTTCTATTGACGTCTTTAATCACATCATCATCCTCTAGCCTAATTTCCAATATTGTGTCCTCATGGTTGGGGACGGTCTCTGATGGAACAATGTTATGGACCTGAGAAACTTTCTCAACAACACCTTGCATCAAGCTTACGTTAAAGTATGCATTATCATCTTTGGTTGATTTTAATGAATTAAATATTTGGAATTCCATTTTCTCATCATTTACTATCATCGTGACGATGCCCCTTTTTACATTAATTTTGGTATCAGCAGTTATCATAAAGGGTCTTCCCAAAATGATGGGGAGGGGTGATAGCATACAACATTCTTCCATATCTAAGACGATAAAATCAGCGGGTAAGATAAATTTACCTACTCTTACCAAAACATCCTCGAGGATACCTCTCGGTCGTTTGATACTTCTGTCTGCCAATTGCAGAGTAATGGCGGTCGGATGGAGCTCCCCCAAACCTAGTGTCTCAAATACACTGTATGGCAGCAGATTGACGCTTGCTCCTAGATCCAATAGTGCATGCTCAAATAGCTGGTCACCTAGCCTGCATGGAATGGTGAAACTACCCGGATCTTTTAGTTTAGGCGGTAATTCTCTTAAAAGTACAGCACTTACCTCTTCGGTTAAGGCTACCATCTCATGCTCCTGGAACTTCCTTTTGTTAGTGCAACAATCTTTCAGAAATTTAGCATATGCAGGAATTTGTTTAATGGCATCTAACAATGGAATATTAATCTCTATCTTTCTCAAAGTTTCAAAAATATTAAGCAATTTATTTTCTTGCTTTGGCTTTACTAACCTTTGAGGGAAAGGTGGTGCATTCCATTTCTCCATTTTACTTACTTTAGGTGTGGTTACTTTGTCCGAAGATACTTTTACAGGCTCATCAGCTCCTATGATCTTACCATTTCTTAGAGTTGTCATGGCATTCAGTTGCTGATGTCCTCTTGGATTAGGTATAGGTTGGGCTGGAAGCTCACCTTGCTTTCTTTCACTTAGTTCCTTAGCTAGTTGCCCCATTGAACCTCTAGTCTTTGAATGGCTTGTTCATGTTTCGCAGTGGTTTGTCTTATCTCGGTCTGAAATTGCCTTTCCTCTGTCATGAACTGTTCTTGTGAGGTCATCAGCTGTTGTTGTTGAGTTGCCAATTGCCTCATAAGACTTTCTAGGTTACTTTCATTTGTTTCAGGAACTGAGTGGCCTGCTGGCTGTGAGTTTCTTTGCTGCCCTTGCTGGTTCTGATTGTTGCTCCAAGAAAAATTTGGGTGATTCCGCCATCCAGGGTTATAGGTGTTTGCATATGGATTGTTCCTTAGTGGATAGTTGTTTGGTCCCACGTAATTGGCTTGTTCTGGATCTGTGGATGAATACAAAGGACAAGTATTAGTATTATGATCAAAATGGGAACATATCGCACATACCTGGAGTGGTGTAGCTGGTAGGTTAAATGAAGCATTTTAAGCAGCCATGACTTTTACCAATAAGTCTAGTTTCCTTTCCACAATAGCTATTTGAGGAGAAGATCCTCCATTTAGATTTACCTCATACACACTCTTACCCTTGGTTACATGTCTACCTCGAGAGAAGAATTGTTGAGTTTGTTCGCTTAGGGTTTTGAAGAGCTCCATACCTTATTCACTGCTTTTCTCCATCAGCACTCATCCACAACCTGAATCAACAATACTCTTGTTAGTATCATTCAAACCTTCATAGAAAGCTTGTACCAGTTCATCTTGAGGTAGGTTGTGATGTGGGCATTTGAGTAACAACTCGTTGAAGTGTCCCCACGCTTCGAAGAAGAGGTCCCCATCCTTTTGTTGGAAGGACTAAATCTCCTTCCTCATTTGCCTCGTCTTTTGGGCTGCGAAAAACTTCCTTAGGAATTTGCTAGCCAACTTCTCCCAAGTGTGGATAGAAACTGCAGGCAAGGAATTATACCATAATTTAGCATTATCTTTTAAGGAAAAAGGGAAAAGAATTAACCTTATTCCTTCTTGGTCTAAGCCTTGGATGTGCTAGAACTTGCAAAGATCGAAAAATTCTCGAAGGTGCAAGTGTGGATCCTCATTAGGAGTACCCATAAAGTGGGTCAAAGCATTCAATATTTGCAGAGATATATAATAGTTTCCTGTCGCCTCAGGTTGATATGCAATACTTGATGGCTAATCAATGATCTGTGGAATGAAGGAATGCTTCATCGGTACTCGGGCAGGTGGTTGCTGGTTTTCGAGCTGTTCTGCCCTTGGTGCTTTGTTCTCGAATTCTTCTTCGTTTTCTGCGAAGTTGTTCCTAAGCCTTTGTCGAATGATCTGCTCAAGCTCAGGATGAAGGGGAAAGAATGTTGGATGTCGGGATCGAAGTCCGTGCATAAATCAGGTAAACCAGCTTCAGTGCAGCAGTTCAACTCTGCTGCTCGGGTAACTTTCTGCCCTAATTACGCTCGATCGCACAAAAGGGTGCGATCGATCGTAAGTATCACAGAAAGTGTGATTAGGGTATGATGTGCCTGAAACAGAAAGGAATTTGATGAAAATAAAAATAAAAGTGAAAAACAGAAACTAAATTTTTTTAGAAAAATTAAAGTAAAATAGAATAATGATGATTAAACTAAACGAAAGTAATTCTAAAAGGAAATTTAGTGCAATCCCCGGCAACAGCGCCAAAGACTTGTTGCGCGTTTATCTACCTAAATTAATAAGTAAATAACCGTATAGTTTTACTTACAAGTGCATAAGGTCAATGGTAGTATAGTGTGCAAGTGCGTGATTATTTCCATAGGGATTGGTGAATTTCGTTTTAGAATTAGTTTCTTAATAAAAGAAGATCAAAATAACTGTTGAATGTGAATTAATAATAATGAGACATAGGGCTTTGATATCCACCACTAGTCATACTTTCCCAATGAGTAATAGGTCAATGCACTAAGCTCCTTATGAATACCTAATGGTTGCCAACCTAAGGGCATGGTATTTACTCCTTAAGCTATTGATTTCCCTAAGCACCGAGTTAGGCATGGTATCTACTCTAACCCTTTTCTTTCTTAAGGGATTCAGCATTGTATCTACTGAGTTGTTCCTTGAGAAAGCATAAGATTTATGGAAATCGACAACCACATGAGACCTAGGGTATGGTATCTACTCCCGGTTTCCCATGTTGATTAATCCAAGAATCCAGTGTGGATATCTTTTGTTACTATTGTTAGGCCCAGGACTCGGTCATCCAAATTGGTCTAACTAACTAATCCATACCACTGCACATATTGATCAGACATACACATATGAGGAATGTAAATAAGTACAGGCATTAAACAAGTTTAAGCATCATAATCAAGGCTATTGCAAAGATAATCAATGAATGTATATATGGAAAAGCATAACTAGGGCTTCAATCGAGCCCTATAAAGAGTTAGTTACACATGCTGTCTAAGATAAACATCATAGCATAAACTAAACATAAACTATAAAACCCAAAGAATACTGTGGAGACGGGTTGTCAATCCTCTCCAAAGCTTACAACTCCAAGCTAAGCAAAAGATAAAAGAAGTCCTCCTTTGTGTGTGTTTATAGGTGTATTTATAGGGGTTGAATAACCCTAGAAGACTCAGGAAACCCTAAACTTCCTAAAACGTAAAACCTCCTCTTTTTCCAAAACTAGTTCTGTCGTTTTACTGTTCACGCCCGTACATGTGCACTTAATTGCATGTGTTTTGCGCTTGATCGCAAGGCTGCGCTCGATCCTTCTTGTGTGCGCACAAGCATTTATGCGCTCGATCGCACCCAATAGTGCGATCGATCGCACTTTTGCCAGTAGCTGTTCCAAGATTTCCAGGTTTCTTCCTTTTGTTGCGAAAAATGCTTCTTTTTATCCAAGACCCTATAAAAACATGTGAAACACAGAAATGAAGTAAAATGGACTAAATTATCATAACTAAGGACTTAAAAAATGTAAATAAGGGGGCTTAAATATGAATATTTAAGCACCTATCATCTATGTAAAAGTTCTCAAGGATTTATGCACAATTAAGAGAAAACACCATGTCAAGAAAAGAACATTCCTAACTAAGCAAGTTAGTGTGTTAATTGAGCAAAGAATTCCCCCAAAATACGAAGATCCAGGCTGTCCTACCATTGCTTGCAACATTGGAAATCATGAGGTTGGACAAGCTTTGCTAGATTAGGAGCTAGTATAAACCTGATGTCATTCTCCATTTACTTACAGCTGGGGTTAGGAGAAATAAAACCAACCGGCGTGGTATTGCAATTGACTGACCATTCAATCAAAGTACCCCTGGGTGTGGTAGAGAATGTCTTGATTCAAATTGATAAATTCTACTATCCTATTGATTTCTTAATTCTTGATACCACTTCTGCTGTTGACACTAACTCTAAAATCCCTTTGATTTTGGGTAGACCTTTTCTTGCTACTGCGAATACTCTAATAAATTGTAGGAATGGACTCATGAAGCTGTCATTTGGCAACATGACCCTTGAAGTGAATATTTTCAATGTTGCAAAACAGCCTGAAGATGAGGACGACAACCACCAGCTTTACATGATTGAGTCACTCATCAATGAGGGAGTTTCTTTAGATCATAATTATGATCCTCTTAAGAATTTTCTTGTTAATTCTGAGATAGATTTGTTTAATGATAAAACTGATATAATTAATATTTGTGCTATTTTTGACAAATCTCAAGATTATAACAATCGAGCATGACAACCAAGGTTTGAGGAGCTGCCCGAAAGAAGCAAGACACAAGTCCCCTCAAATGTGGAAGCACCTAAGGTCGAATTAAAGCCACTACCTAAGGGTTTAAAACATGCCTTTCTCGGTCCAAGTGATACCTTTCCTGTTATTATTTCTTCTGAATTATCTAAGAGCCAAGGTAAAAAATTAATTCAAACTTTAAATGCACACAAATCAGCCCTAGGATGGAGCATGGCTGATTTAAAGGAATTAATCCCCTAATCTGCTCCCATAAAATAAATTTAGATGAAGGAATTAGTCCTCGTAGAGACCCTCAACGTAGGCTTAACCCCACCATGAAAGAAGTAGTGAAAAATAAAGTACTGAAACTGTTAGATGCAGGTATTATATTTCCCATAGCTGATAGTAAGTGGGTAAGCCCTACACAAATCGTCCCTAAAAAGTCCGGAGTCACTGTGGTGAAAAATGTCCTAGGAGAGCTAGTCCCTACCAAACTTGTGATTGGGTGGCGTATGTGCATTGATTATAGAAAATTAAATGCTACCACCCGAAAAGATCATTTCCCACTCCCTTTTATTGATCAAATTCTTGAGCGTGTAGCTGGTCATCCCTTTTATTGTTTTCTAGATGGTTATTCTGGTTATTATCAAATAGAAATTGCATTAGAAGACCAAGAAAATACCACTTTTACTTGTCCCTTTGGCACCTAAGCTTTTCGTAGAATGCCATTTGGATTATGTAACGCCCTTGCTACTTTTCAATGCTGCATGATGAGTATTTTTAGTAACATAGTTGAAAGTTGCATGGAGGTTTTTATGGATGACCTAACTGTTTTTGGATCTTCATTTGAAGCATGCTTAATTAATTTAGAAAGAGTATTAATTCACTGTGAAGAGAAAGAATTGGTTTTAAATTGGGAAAAATGCCATTTCATGGTACCATCCAGTATTGTCTTAGGGCATATTGTCTCTTCTAAAGGAATAGAGGTTGATCAATCTAAGATTGAATTAATCTCTAAATTACCTACCCCTAAGACAATAAAGGATGTGAGATCTTTCCTTGGTCATGCTGGTTTTTATAGGAGGTTCATACAGAATTTTTCAAACATCTCTAGACCTCTAAGTGCTCTCCTAGTTAAAGCCACTCCCTTTGAATGGACAGAAGCTTGTCAAGAAGCATTCCAAATGCTGATCAACAATCTTACTTCCGCACCTATAATGCAGTCACCAGATTGAACTTTGCCTTTTGATATCATGTGTGATGCTAGTGGCTACGCTGTAGGTGCTATTCTTGGACAGTGAAGAGAGGGAAAACCTTTTGTCATTTACTATGCTAGTAAGACTTTAAATAGTGCTCAAATGAATTACTCTACAACTGAAAAAGAATTACTAGCTGTAGTATTTGCTTTAGATAAATTTCGCGCTTATTTAATTGGGTCACCTATCCTTATTTTTACAGATCACACCTCCCTCAAGTATCTTCTCACAAAGAAGGATGCTAAGGCACGACTAATCCAATGGATCCTCCTCTTGCAAGAATTTGATATCCCTATCAAGGACAAGAAAGGAGTGGAGAACGTAGTAGCCGACCACCTCTCGAGACTTACATTCGGGGACACTTGTGATGACATGCCAATCAAGGACGATTTTCCCGATGAGCAATTACTATCCATTACTTCTCTACCATGGTTCGCTCACATCGTAAACTATTTGGCTACAGGTGAAATACCTATAGATTGGAGCGCTCAAGACAAGAGGAAATTCTTATATAAGGTATGTAATTTCTATTGGGATGACCCCTATCTTTTTAAGTACTACCCTGACCAAATTCTAAGGCGTTGCATCCCTAATGAAGAGATTGAGAGTGTCTTAGAATTTTGTCACTCCCAAGATTGTGGAGGCTACTTTTCAATGAAAAAAACCGCTACAAATATTTTGCAGTGTGGATTTTATTGGCCTACCTTGTTTAGAGATTGATTACGCCCACGGTTATTGTAGTATAGTTTTTGGGGTGTCGATTCCACAGGGAAACAAGTTAATTACAAAAGAAGTTGTTAACCTTAACATAAATGATAAAGAGATTAAATGAATCTGAGTTTTTGATTGTGCAAAAGGGTAATTGTGTAAATAGGTTTGAAATATAATTAAGAATGACAAGGTTCTGGGAATCCTCCCTAGGCTCGTTGCTTTAATCCTAACTTGATTCAGTTTTTTTGTCTCGATTGCGAGTTTCACATCCCAAACAGGCAATCGGAAAATATTCAATTAAAGTGCAACTATAAATCCTAATGTAATTGTTATGAATTATTCTCTACTTTCATGCACACATGACTCAACTTATAAATTATCAAAAAACGACAATATATCTAACGACGATACCGCAGCAATGGACAAATCTATAAAAGAGATCTACCAGACTCAATCACACCCAAACAGATACACATAAGAAAAGCATGACTGAACTTATATGGAAAAGAAGCATGCAATCACCGGACTAATAAAAATCTACTAATTAAATTAAAGAATAAAACATAACAATATTTAATGAAAATAATACCAAACTACAACCAAATCAAATAAAGGAAATAAGAACAACTACACCTAGGGATTCATCCCTTCGCCTTGCTTGAAGACTAGCTGCTCATGGAGCTCATGCTTCCTTGAGTTTCCTCCGGCCTCTCAACGATCATCTCCTCCTCGGTAGCGAAAGCCTCAGCAATTCCTCAGCTTGCCTTCAAAATTATACTTTCGGATTTGTCCTAAAGGCCCTCTGGATTACTCCTAAAGGCCCTCTGGATTCACTCTCTGATGTATTCAGATGAGCTCCAATTGAATCCTTTCAACTGAGCAGAGTGGGTCTTTATATAGGCAAACTCCCGAAATGCTATGTGTTATCTAGCCAATGTGGGATACTGTCTGGGTGCGCTCGATCGCAGCCCGAGTGCGATCGATCGCACATGCGCTCAATTACGGCTTATGCCCTCGATCGCATATGCACTGCAGAGTACCTTGCTCAATGTGGGATGTGCGCTCGATCGCATTGCTTGTGCGCTCGATCGCAATTCAGGCAGCAGTCCATCTTGTCCTTCCAGAAGCATAGGATCTTGGTCTTTTAAGCAACGATCACTTCTTTTTCTCTTTTAAACTTAAAGAACCTGTAAATTACACTGAAATAAGTCAGTGGTCCAATAATATTACTTTAGAGTTATTAACATATAAAAGCACAATAAAGACCGAGATCAATCCTAAAATGCTAACAATTAACCACTTCTGAGAGGCATTTTATGACTCTCATCACAACCCCCAACTAGCTTATTGCTAGTCCCTAGTAATTCAAGCGAAATTAAGAGATGAATTCTATAGTGGGAATCAAAGTAAATGAAAAGCAATATTAGTGTTAACCAAGAGTAATTCACATTTTGCCTCAAAATTTGCACACATCACACGGCACAAAGAATCATTAAATTTCACCCAAATCCAAAAGTATTTCAAACATCAATCTTAAAATCGTTATTGACTCTTAAAATCCATCTTACCACAATCCATTTATCCAAACATCCGGATGATTTTATGCATAATATTCATGAATACAAATCTTGGTCTCTAAAAATATAATAAATAGCGTGACGTCAATCACAAAAACAAGCTCCATATGCTTACATTTCAAACCACTCTCCACTATTGTAGAAAAATCACACTACATTGGATCAAAAAGTCTTTAATAAGCTTGTAACGTTAGGCTAAGGTAAAGGCTAAGGAAGAATGGGAAAGATTCACAAGTAAAAGAACTCAATCTCTTAGCTTTAAAGACAATCACTTTAAGCACTTGATAACCTTTACTTCCATACCCAACTCTTTCAACCATTTTTTGAGCATTTCTTTCAACAAATCACCATTTTTTTCTTTTCTTTTTCTTTCTTTCTTCTTTCTTTGCCATAATTCATTTTTTTTTATTTATTTTGGCACATAACCATTCACCTTCTTTTTCATCATTTTTTTTTTCTTATCTTTTCCACAACCCCCAACTTATCTCCTTTAATGTACTTGGGTTGCGGTAGTGATATTTTTTTTTCATATTTCCGCCCTTACTCCTTTTAAGTGCTTCTCACAACATGTGTATAACTAAGTTCTTTTAAAAGAAAGGTAATGATAAAAATATTTTTAGGCTCATAAAGGTAAGTAAATGGTTTATCGAAAGAAACAAGGCTCAATTTTTCTTTTCAAGAAAAAGGCTCAAATAGGTGACTAGTGATAAATATAGCAATGGTAGGTTTGAAAGGCTCAAACGGTTCAAAAATGGCCTATATCATATCCTAAGTAGTGTGCATTCTAGGAATTCGCCTCAAGTGGTTATCAAGTAAGTTCTAGAGCTTGTCGAGACCGCAAAAATATTCACAAAATAATCACACATAAAAGTTTTAGAAATGTTTAAGACTAATCATACAATCTTACCACAAACTAGAGTCTCAAACCAGATCAAGATTGATACTTAAATTAATTTCAAACCGAAGCAAGATTTAACTACTTCTGAATGTTATATGCTATCTCAATTAAGTTTTATATCATTGACATGTAAATTGACTCAAAAGCTAACATAAAGCATGCTAAACACAAAACAAAGATGGCACCAAGCAGTTCAATGATATGCAATAAGAAATGTATATCTTCCACCCCCAACTTAAGATAAGCATTGTCCTCAATGAAAAAGTAAAAGTTAAGGAAACTCCCTTTTTAACCAATGGTGCATGGAGTTGAAAGTTGTGCACGATCATTTGAACTGCTTCGTTTATTTATCCCTGAAAAATAAATACAAAAGTAAAATTGGAAAACAGCAAAATAATAATAATAAACAAGAAAAAGAAATATGAAAAACAGTAAAAGTAAAAGGATACGTTGTGGGCTGCCTCCCACGAGCGCTAAGTTTTACGTCTTCAGCCAGACGCTCTTATTCCCTCATCGAAAAGCATAGGTTGAATGCATCTGCCGCTGCTGCACTGCCAAATTCGGTGCCTCTATGCTTTTGGGGGGCCTTAAGGATGTCATCAGTAACATCCACAAATGCTGGCTCGATATATGCTTTGGTGAAGCCATGGGTGAAGGTGGACTCTAATGGATTAAGGTGCTGGACTTTTTCCATGAACGAGTCCATCATGTATGCTTGTACTTGATGGCTTTTAGCCATATCCTCTGATTTTTTCGTTGTTGGGATGTGTACTGATTTACCACCAAGTGTCTTAATGGCATTCACCTCCTCCAAATTCTTTTGTGCTAGGTGTTGACCATGGGGTGTGGACTGAGCTTGAGAAGGGAACTTACCTTGCTCAGTCACACTCAAGTAGCTTATCAATTTGGACACTTGGCTCTTAATTTCTGTATGCTCTTCCATCACCTGCATAAATAATGCCTCAAACCTTTGGTTTGTCTTACCTTGTGCCTCTATAAAGGCCTGTAAGGTGTCTTCTAGCGAGTTCCTAGAGGATGAGGGTGCATGATAAGGTGCAGGGGATGATCTAGGGGGTTGTGCATGCTGGTTTTCAGATTTCCAGCTGAAGTTGGGGTGATTTCGCCACCCCGGGTTATAAGTGTCAGAGAAAGGTGTAGGAGGCCTCTTGTACATGCCTAAGGCATTACATTATTCCTCATACGTCCCTCTCATATCAAAAAATATGGGGCACTCTTCGGCGAGATGATCTACCCCACCACACACAAAGCACGGCTCTAAAGACTCGGCATGATTAGCCACATGTGTTTGCTTTGAGCCCTTAGTTTTAAATGCATCAAACTCTCTAGTGAGCATCTCGACCTTGGCTCTAAGGTTATCCTCTTCCCTAAGATGGTAAATTCCACCACCATTTGGGTGCCCCATAGGTCGTGACCTATTTGTGCTTTCAGTAGCACTAGGTCCAGTCAAAGTGTGAGCTTTTTCAGCAAGCTCATTGAGGTACTCTATGGCCTCATCAGGATCTTTCTCTAAAAACCCACCATTACACATCATCTCTACGAATTGGCGCTCTCTATAGGTAAGTACCTCATAGAAATAGCTCACTAAGTGCCAACTCTCATATCCATGGTGAGGGCACATACTCAATAACTCCTTAAATCTTTCCCAAGATTGATATAAGGTCTCACTATCCTTTTGTGCAAAGGTGGAGATTTGCCTTTTCAAAGCGTTGGTCTTATGTTGGGGAAAGTATTTGTTAAAGAAAACCCGAGTCGTCTCAGTCCACGACCCAATAGATCGTAATCTAAGTGAGTATAGCCAACTCTTGGCTCTATCCTTCAAAGCGAAAGGAAAGAGCTTAAGTTTCATAATGTCATGAGTTTCGTTTTGACTATGAAAAGTCGCAACTAGTTCCTCAAGCTCTCTAATGTGCACATACGGGTTTTCATTTTCTATGCCATAAAATGTAGGGAGTAACTGTATCATCCCTGTCCTAAGATCTAGTTGGGGAATGTTGGCTGGAAATAGGATGCAAGATGGTGTGGTTGTGCGTGTAGGGTGGAGGTAATCCTGAAGGGTCCTATTAGGTTGATCCTCGTGTTCACTCATTTCCTCAGGACTAGATGGACTATCAAACAAAGGGTTTAAAAAGTTGCCTTCTGACTCTAACACAGGCCTACAAGCAAATCTACCCAAAGTGTCCCTATAACTAGGTATGCAAGTTCACACAATACTAGAAATCCTATAAAAAGAAAGAATAAAATAAAATAAAATATATTAATTCAGTGGGCTAAAAGAAGGAACAAAGTTACCGCTTTTACAGCTACTGAAAAGAAAAACTATTTACAACTCTTCTATCATCATGGCAAAAGTTGACAAACTTCTTTGTACTTAAGCGCATTTCCCCGGCAACGGCGCCAAAATTTGATTACGCCCAAAACATAACACGGTTATTGTAGTATAGTTTTTGGGGTGTCAATTCCATAGGGAAACAAGTTAATTACAAAAGAAGGTGTTAACCTTAACACAAATGATAAAAGATTAACTCCAATAAACTATCAAGCTATCTTCCATAGAGAACTTAGATATCATCTTCTCTATGTAAGAAGTTTGAGAGATCTTCAATCTGTTTCTCTCCCTTTCCGGAATTATATTCATCCCAAGGATCTTCTGTGCATGGCCAAAATCCTTCATCTCAAACTCATCACTGAGTTAAAATTTCAATTCTTTTATCCTCTCCATGCTGCTCCCAACCAGCAACATATCATCAACATAGATGAGGATGATCACCATTTCCTCCACCTTGTGCCTCTTGCAGTACAAGCACGAATCATAGTAGCTCCTCATGAAACTCAAGCTTGTTACAAAGGAATCAAACCTCTTATTCCATTACCGAGGTGATTGCTTCAGGCCATAGAGAGATTTCTTCAATTTGCACACCAACTCTTCCTGCTTTCTTTCCTCATAGCCTTCGGGTTGTCTCATGTAGATGGTCTCATCAAGCCCTCTATGTAAGAACGCTGTCTTCACATCCATTTGCTCGATTTCCCAATTGAATTGGACCACCATTGCCAATACTACCCCTATTGTCTTGTACTTCACAACCGGTGAGAATATTTCGGTGAAATCTATGCCTTCTCTTTGTGTGAACCCCTTCGCCACCAGCCTAGCTTTATACCGGACTTCATCCCCTAGAGTGTTCCCTTATTTGATCTTATAGATCCATCTACAATCCACAACTCTCTGTTTTTCTGGTTTAGGCACCAATTCCTAAAAGTTGTTCTTCTTCACAGAATCCGTTTCCTCCTCCATAGCTAGGTGCCACTTTAACGAATCCTTACATTCCATGGCTTCTATGTAGGTTTCTGGTTCACTCATTCCTTCTTCTATCCAAGGAGCTGCTACATTAGCATTTGCAAACCCATATCTCAAAGGTGGTCTAACCACCCTCCTTTCCCGGTCCCTTGTGAGCTGTAGTCATTCTGACTTGCTGCATCACCCTCTTCTAGTTCAGCCTCCTCTTGAGTATCCTGACCTTCATTAATGGGCTCTACCTGGTCCAAACCCTCTTGCCTTCCTTGCTCTACCTGAACTGAATTCTCCTTGATGCAATGCTCTACAAATTCCAGACTGGTTTGCTCACTAGCCCCTACAGGGTTAGTTTTCTCCAAATAGGGAAATAACAATTCATTAAAAATAACATCCCTACTTATTATGAGTTTCATTCCTTTTGGTTCTAAAGACCACAACCTATACCCCTTAACTCCATCACCATACCCTAAATATACATATTTTCTAGACCTTGGGTTAAGTTTATCATCATTTTGATGTGCAAATGCAACACACCCAAAAGTCCTAAGGTTGCTTAACTCAGGAGGTTTCCCACTCCACATTTCCATGGGAGTCTTGAGCTTTAAAGCTCTAGAGGGTGATCTATTTACCAAGTATGCAGTAGTAGACACAGCTTCCCCCTAAAAATATTTTGGTAATCCGGATCCTATTAACATGCACCTAACCTTTTCCATAAGGGTTCTATTCATCCTTTCAGCAACTCTAGTTTGCTGAGGTGTTTTTACAACCGTTCTATATAGAATACCATTTAATTCACAGAATTTATCAAAAACCTTATTACAAAATTCTAAGCCATTATCGGTTCGTAAAGCCTTAACTACTCTACCCGTTTGAGTCTCCAACAACTTTTTCCACACAACAAATTTATTCAAAGCATCTGATTTATTTTTAAGCAAATAAACCCAAAACTTTCTTGAATAATCATCAATTAAAGAAAGAAAGTAAAAGTTACCTCATTGTGTTGGTGTTCTTGCTGGTCCCCAAAGGTTCGAATGAATATAGTCAAGAATTCCCTTAGACTTGTGCACTCTGGTGTTGAAGCTGACCCGGTGTTGCTTCCCAAGAACGCAATACTCATAAAAATCAAGTTTCTCTATTTTGTCTCCTCCAAGTAGACCATCCTTGCTAAGAACTTGCAGGCCCTTTTCCCTCATATGTCCCAAGCAAGTGTGTTAAAGGGTTGTCTTATCCATCTCAGCCATCAAGCTTGCTGCTTGATCCTTGATTTTTGTCTTTTTGATCATCTCATAGAGTCCATCCTTTGTTGCTGCTTTGATCACTACCAAAGATCCCTTGGTCACCTTGATCTTTCCTCCTTCTGCTTTGTATGAATACCTTATGGAATCCAGTTGCCCCAATGAGATCAAATTGCTCTTTAAATCCGAAAGATACCTCACATTCCACAGCAGCCTTGTGACTCCATCAAACATCCTCAACTGGATATCTCCTATTCCCCTCACTTAGCAAGAAGTGTCATTCTCCAAGAAAACCTTTCCATCATTGGTTTCCTGGAAATTCTTAAACCATTCCTTGTGAGGGCAGATGTGAAAAGTGCACCCGAAATCCAATATCCATTTCTCGCTGCCTTGCCTCATGCACACATTTGAGCACACAACAAGAACATCATCTTGTTGTTCTCCTTTGGCAACTAAAGGCTCTCCATTGTTGGTATGGCTTCTTCCTCTCTCATGCCACATCTTCTTCTTGCAATCTTTCTTGAAGTGACCCTCTTTGTTGCAGTAGAAGCGTCTCTTTCCTCCAAATCTTGTTTTGGAATGAGATCTCCCATGGCTTTGCCCTCTACCTCTTGATTTCTCCCGGTAGTTGCCATGAATGCTACTGCCATTCCGAGTTGCTGGCTTTCCTCTAATAAACAACCCTTCTCCACTTGATGCTTCCCTTATCTTGGCTTTGAAATCATGAGCCCTTATGGCATTGATCACAATTTCCTTGTTTAAAGTATCTCTTCCATACTCAATAGCCTTAATCAAATTATCAAAACAATCAGGAAGAGAATTCAACAAAATAACAGCCAACTGTTCATCCGGGAATGTAATACTGCAGCTATTCAAATCTTGAACTAGCTTATTAAACTCATTAAGATTATCTTGCAACTTTTTACTAGGATCAATTTTAAAAGCAAAGATTCTTTTAAGAAGATAAATCTTATTAGGGAGAGTTTTGGTAAGAAACAACTCATCTAGTTTCTTCCATATGAAAGCAGGATCTTCTAAGTCTCCGCACTCCCTTGTGACACTATTCGACATGTACAAGAAAATGGTGTTGTATGCCATCTTCTTCATCTCAATCTGCTAGACTTCTGTGATACTTGCTGGAAAAGCATCATCTTCTCCAATCGCCAAGTCCACTTTCTGTTGTATAAGAACAGCCTTAATCTTCCGCTTCCAAAGGGAAAAGTCTCCCTTTCCATCAAATTTCTTAACACAGAAATTTGAAGCCATCTTGCGGAGAAAATCCCAGATTTATGCAGCACCCACAATTGCTTTCTAACTTCTTCTAAACCTCAAGAACACGATCGAAGATGGATCTCAATACAATTCTTGAATCACCTTAAAGAACACGATCTGATCTTGATCTTTACTCCGTTCTTGAATCACTTAAGAAGTTGATCTTTGATTCTTGGAGTCTTGACTCCGATACCTTCTGTTCTTGCTCCGATACCAGCTCTTCAAAGCTCTTCCGGCTCTAATACCACTGTTGGTGGTATCTCTTCCAGCTCTGATACCACTATTGGGAAACCACCTCTCAGCCCAGGTGGTGATCTTCCAAACACCCAAGTCTAGAATGACTTGTACAAACAACTACAATAACTAAAGCAAGAAAGAAAGAACACAACAATTTTTATCGAGGTTCGGCAATAGCCTACGTCCCCGTGAGTTCCTCTGAACTCTCTGCACTAAATCAATGAGTTCTTACAAGTTACAGCAACTCCACTCCAAGAAACCCAAGTTCTTGAAGAACCAAGAAGAGAAGAAAGAAAGTGATAGAACTATTACAAAAGCACTCTATCCACAATCTATACTACTTCTCTCTTTACAACCAGCCTTTCTTTTGAGATCTATTCTAGTGCTTCTCTTTTGTTTTGTGTCTTTGCACTCTCACACTTGCACTTTAACTCTCTTGTATGATGATTACTTGTATGTCACAATGTGTTAAGATTGAAGCTAGGTGACCCTTTATATAGTGCACCAACTTCTTGACCATTCTTGAAGGTTAATATCCACCCTTAGATCTTGAGGACCGATGAGAATCATAAAATGCATCTTAATAGTACTTAATTGTTAGCATTTTTAGAGTTGATCTAGGTTATAATTACAATTTTATATGTTAACAACTCTAAAGAATCATTCCTAGATCACTTATTTGTTTTAATGCATTTTCAGGTATTTTGAGTCTTAAAGAGATGATAAAGCTATTTTTGAATGAAGCACAAAGATTCCATGTATACCGGAGCAAAGGAGGGCTTTCAGAAGGCGAAATAAAGAGATCCAAGTATGTGCGTGATGAGAGTCATAAAATGCCTCTCAGCAGTGGTTAATTGTTAGCATTTTAGGATTGATCTCGGTCTTTATTGTGCTATTATATGTTAATAACTCTAAAGTAATATTATTGGACCACTGACTTATTTCAGTGTAATTTACAGGTACTTTAAGTTTAAAAGAGAAAAAGAAGCGATCGTTGCTTAAAAGACCAAGATCCCATGCTTCTGGAAGGACAAGATGGACTGCTGCCTGAATTGCGATCGAGCGCACAAGCAATGCGATCGAGCACACATCCCACATCGAGCAAGGTACTCTGCAGCGCATATGCGATCAAGCGCACAAGCCGCAATCGAGCGCATGTGCAATCGATCGCACTCGGGCTGTGATCGAGCGCACCCGGACAGTATCCCACATTGGCTAGATAACACAAAGCATTCCAGGAGTTTGCCTATATAAAGACCCACTCTGCTCATCTGAAATCATCAATCAATTGGGGATGAATCTAGAGGGCCTTTAGGAGCAATCCAGAGGGCCTTTAGGAGGAACCCAAAGTTTAAAGTTTGAAGGTCGGGAGAGATGATCGTCGGGAGGCCGGAGGCAACTCGAGGACGCATGAGCCCCATGGCCGGCTAGTCTCCAAGCAAGGCGAAGGGATGAATCCCTAGGTGTAGTTGTTCTTATTTTTCCTTTATTTAATTCGATTGTAGTTGGAATTATTTTCATTAAATATTGTTATGTTTTATTTTTAATTTAATTAGTAGATTTATTATAACTCCGGTGGTTGCATGCTTCTTTTCTATATAAGTTCAGTCAGGCTTTTCTTATGTGTACCTGTTTGGGTGTAATTGAGTCCGGTAGATCTCTTTTATAGATTTGTCCATTGCTACGGTATCGTCGTTTAGATATATCATCGTCTCTTGATAATTTATAAGTTAGGTCATGTGTGTTTGAAAGTAAAGAATAATTCATAGCGATTACATTAGGATTTATAAATGCGCTTTAATTGAATATTTTTCGATTGCCTGTTTGGGATGTGAAACCCGCAATCGAGATAAAAACAACTGAATCAAGTTAGGATTAAAGCAACGAACCTAGGGAGGATTCTTGGAACCTTGTTGTCATTTTTATTTTAAACTTATTTATAAAATTACCCTTTCCTCAAAACAACTCAGATTTTATCCTTTTAATCTTTTATCGTTTGTGTTGAGGTTTACACCTTCTGTTGTACTTAACCTGTTTCCCTGTGGAATCGACACCCCAAAACTGTACTACAATAACCGCGTTGTGTTTTGGGCGTAATCAAATTTTGGCACCGTTGCCGAGGAAACGCGCTTAAGTACAAGGAAGCTTGTCAACTTTGAGTGTGACGGTAAAAAATAAAAATAAATAAATAATAAATAATAAATAATAGTAAAAAAAACAAAAAAAAAATTCTTGTTTTATTTCTTTTATTTCCTCTCTGATTCATTTGGTGCATGCTTAGACAAGAGATTTGCAAGGTAGATTCATTAGAGGACCTGAGCTAGAATTACCCTCTCATTCCGAGTCTAATATTGAAACCTCGCCTAGATAAACCCATAGAGAAAACCCAAGTGAGAATCTAGAGGATTTTGTTAACATGGCCGATAACTATAATGAGAATGTTGCTAGGACACTTCAGGATTACCTCCACCCTACACGCACAGCCATACCATCATGCATCATGTTTCCAGCCAATCCTCGCCATCAAGATCTTAAACCAGGGATGATTCAATTACTCCATATATTCCATGGCTTGGATAATGAAAACCCATATGTGCACATTAAAGAGTTTGAGGAAGTAGTTGCGACTTTTCATAGTCAAAACGAAACTCATGACATTATGAAACTTAAGCTCTTTCCTTTCGCTTTGAAGTATAGAGCCAAGAGTTGGCTATACTTACTTAGACCATGATCTATTGGGTCGTGGACTGAGATGACTCGGGTTTTCTTTAACAAATACTTTCCCCAACATAAGACCAATGCTTTGAAAAGGCAAATCTCCACCTTTGCACAAAAGGATAGTGAGACCTTATATCAGTCTTGGGAAAGATTTAAGGAGATATTGAGTATGTGCCCTCACCATGGGTATGAGAGTTGGCGCTTAGTGAGCTATTTCTATGAGGGACTTACCTATAGAGAGCGCCAATTCGTAGAAATGATGTGTAATGGTGGGTTTTTAGAGAAAGATCCTGATGAGGCCATAGAGTACCTCAATGAGCTTGCTGAAAAAGCTCACACTTGGACTAGACCTAGTGCTACTGAAAACACAAATAGGTCACGACCTATAGGGCACCCAAATGGTGGTGGAATTTACCATCTTAGGGAAGAGGATAACCTTAGAGCCAAGGTCAAGATGCTCACTAGAGAGTTTGATTTATTTAAAACTAAGGGCTCAAAGCAAACACATGTGGCTAATCATGCCGAGTCTTTAGAGCAGTGCTTTGTGTGTTGCGGGGTAGATCATCTCGCCAAATCGTGCCCCACATGTTTTGATATGAGAGGGGTGTATGAGGAACAATGTAATGCCTTAGGCATGTACAAGAGACCTCCTGCACCTTTCTCTAACACTTATAACCCGGGGTGGCGAAATCACCCCAACTTCAGCTGGAAATCTGAAAACCAGCATGCACAACCCCCTAGATCATCCCCTGCACCTTATCATGCACCCTCATCCTCTAGGAACTCGCTAGAAGACACCTTACAGGCCTTTATAGAGGCACAAGGTAAGACAAACCAAAGGTTTGAGGCATTATTTACGCAGGTGATGGAAGAGCATACAAAAATTAAGAGCCAAGTGTCCAAATTGATAAGCTACTTGAGTGTGACTGAGCAAGGTAAGTTCCATTCTCAAGCTCAGTCCACACCCCATGGTCAACACCTAGCATAAAAGAATTTGGAGGAGGTGAATGCCATTGAGACACTTGGTGGTAAATCAGTACACATCCCAACAACGAAAAAATCAGAGGATGTGGCTGAAAGCCATCAAGTACAAGCATACATGATGGACTCATTCATGGAAAAGGTCCAGCACCTTAATCCATTAGAGTTCACCTTCACCCATGGCTTCACCAAAGCATATATCGAGCCAACATTTGTGGATGTTACTGATGACATCCTTAAGGCCCCCCAAAAGCATAGAGGCACCGAATTTGGCAGTGCAGCAGCGGTGGATGCATTCAACTTATGCTTTTCGAGGAGGGAATAAGAGCGTCTGGCTGAAGACATAAAATTTAGCGCTCGTGGGAGGCAGCCCACAACGTATCCTTTTACTTTTATTGTTTTTCATATTTCTTTTTCTTGTTTATTATTATTATTTTGCTGTTTTCCAGTTTTACTTTAGTATTTATTTTTCAGGGATAAATAAACGAAGCAGTTCAAATGATCGTGCACAACTTTCAACTCCATGCACCGTTGGTTAAAAAGGGAGTTTCCTTAACTTTTACTTTTTCATTGAGGACAATACTTATCTTAAGTTGGGGGTGGAAGATATACATTTCTTATTGCATATCATTGAACTGCTTGGTGCCATCTTTGTTTTTTATTTAGCATGCTTTGGTTAGCTTTAGAGTCAATTTACATGTCAATGATATAAAACTTAATTGAGATAGCATATAGCATTCAGAAGTAGTTAAATCTTGCTTCGGTTTGAAATTAATTTAAGTATCAATCTTGATTTGGTTTGAGACTCTAGTTTGTGGTAAGATTGTATGATTAGTCTTAAACATTTAGAAAAGTTTTATGTGTTATTATTTTGTGAATATTTTTACGGTCTCGACAAGCTCTAGAACTTACTTGATAACCACTTGAGGTGAATTCCTAGAATGCACACTACTTAGGATATGATATAGGCCATTTTTGAACCGTTTGAGCCTTTCAAACCTACCATTGCTATATTTATCACTAGTCACCTATTTGAGCCTTTTTCTTGAAAAGAAAAATTGAGCCTTGTTTCTTTCGATAAACCATTTACTTACCTTTATGAGCCTACAAATATTTTTATCCTTACCTTTCTTTTAAAAGAACTTAGTTATACACATGTTGTGAGAAGCACTTAAAAGGAGTAAGGGTGGAAATATGAAAAAAAAAATATCACTACTGCAACCCAAGTACATTAAAGGAGATAAGTTGGGGGTTTTGGAAAAGATAAGAAAAAAAAATGATGAAAAAGAAGGGGAATGGTTATGTGCCAAAATAAAAAAAAATGTATTATGGCAAAGAAAGAAGAAAAAAAGAAGAAAGAAAGAAAAAGAAAAGAAAAAAATGGTGATTTGTTGAAAGAAATGCTCGAAAAATGGTTGAAAGAGTTGGCAGGAGGCAAGATCAAGAAAGAGAAACCAAAGGCTAATCGCGCACCA
The DNA here is from genome assembly GCA_023935145.1 of Bretschneidera sinensis. Classification (NCBI taxonomy): domain Eukaryota; kingdom Viridiplantae; phylum Streptophyta; class Magnoliopsida; order Brassicales; family Akaniaceae; genus Bretschneidera; species Bretschneidera sinensis. Next base: position 51,349,992 of record CM043703.1, on the reverse strand, counting down.
GCAAACCACTACCAAGGGGGCATATCGTTTCACAAATCCAAAGGCCAGCACATACTCAAAAACCCCTTATTTGTCGACTCCACAGTCCAAAAAGCTGGAATCAAGACCACCGATGTCATCCTCGAGATTGGTCCCGGTACCAGAAACCTCACCAAGAAGCTTCTAGAAGCTGGCAAGGAAGTCATCGCCATTGAGCTCGATCTTCGCGTGGTTCTCGAGCTGCAGCGCCGGTTTCAGGGGACCTCCTTCTCAAATCGCCTGAAGATATTTTATTTTATAAGTACTTCCACTTGAAAGGGAAAATTTCTGTTTCATTTATGAGAAATCATAGAAAAAGGAACCAAAAATTGTGATTATTTTAGAAAATTTATGTTTCATTTATAAGTTCTTTCACCAGATTTGATTACTCGAGAATCTATTGCAAGAACCAAAAGGGCAAAAAAAAATTAGCACTGGGCGTATGCCCAAACGCCCCAAACGTCTGGGGTGTACGCCCTGGGTCTGGGTGAACGCCCAGAAACTAAAAACAAACGCCCCGGAGTACCTTCGCCCCAACATTCAAGTCCCGAGGCATTTTTGCCCGAAAATGCCCCGAGGCACGCCTCAAAAACCCAATTTAAAACACTGCTCAAATCTGATCGGAGATCCTTTTATGGTCAAATCAATCACGTTGGGGTCTAGTCTGGTAAATCGTTCTCTAGGTATTGCTCGACATATTTTATTATTGGCCATCTTCATGGGAAATGAGTAGTTTCTTCAGATTGTAGTTTTGAAGAGCAATCTTTCTAAATGAGCAGTGACTTTTTTCTTGTGTACAGGTGATGATTCTTCTTTTTGTTGATTTATTGGCATTTAGTGAGCTATTAGGGTCTTACCTATAGAGAACGCCAATTTGTAGAGATGATGTGCAATGGTGAATTTCTGCAAAAAGACCCGGATAAGGCTATTGAATACCTCAATGAGCTTGCTGAAAAAGCTCATACTTGGACTAGACCTAGTGCTACTGAAAGCACGAATAGGTCACGACCTATAGGCAACCCTAGTAGTGGAGGAATATACCACCTTAGGGAAGAAGACAACCTGAAAGCTAAGGTCGAATTACTCACTAGGGAGTTAGAGGCATTAAAAACTAAAAAGCCAACACACGTGGTTAATCAAGCCGAACCTTTGGAATCATGTTTTGTGTGTGGTGGGGTAGATCATCTCACCCAAGAGTGTTCATATGAGAGGGCTGTACGAAGAACAATGTAATGCCTTAGGCATGTACAAGAAGCCTCAAGCATCCTTCTCTAACACTTATAATCTGGGGTGGCGAAATCACCCCAACTTCAGCTGAAAATCTACAGCATGCATAGCCCCCTAGATCATACCCTGCACCTTATCATGCACCCTCATCCTCTAAGAACTCTTTAGAAGACACCTTACATGCTTTTATAGAAGCATAAGGTAAAATAAACCAGAGGTGTGAGGCGTTAATTACACAGGTGTTTGAGGAAAATAAAGAAATTAGGAGCAAAGTGTCCAAATTAATGGGCTCCTTAAGTGTGACTGAGCGAGGTAAGTTCCCTTCCCAAGCTCAGTCCATACCTCACAGTCAACATATGGCACAAGAAAATATGAAAGATGTAAATGCCATTGTGACTCGAAGTGGTAAGTCACTACACATCTCACCAAAGAATAAATCTGAGGATGTGGACAAGGGACAAGCTAGTAGTAATACCGAGCTGCCCAAGGACCTTGAAGTGACCAAAAGCCATATTAAGGCACCCTTTCCTCAAGCCTTAAAATCAAACAAGAAAAATCTAGAGCTAAATAATGAAATCCTGGAGAACCTAAGGCAAGCAAAACTGAATCTTCCACTCCTGCTATAATTAAACAAGTTCCCACCTATGCAAAGGTTCTCAAAGATTTGTGCACAATTAAGAGGAAGCACCATGTCAAGAAAATAGCATTTCTAACTGAGAAAGTTAGTGCTTTAAGCAAATAATTCCCCCAAAATACAAGGATCCAAGCTGTCCTACCATTGCTTGCAGCATTGGAAATCATGAGGTTGGACAAGCTTTACTAGATCTAGGAGCTAGTGTAAACCTGATGCCATTTTCCATTTACTTACAGTTGGGGTTAGGAGAAATTAAACCAACCAGCGTGGTATTGCAATTGGCTGACCGACCAGTCAAAGTACCCCGAGGTGTGGTAGAGGATGTTTTGATTCAAATTGATAAATTTTATTATCCTATTGATTTCTTAATTCTTGATACTACTTCTGCTGTTGACACTAACTCTAAAATCCTTTTGATTTTGGGAAGACCTTTTCTTGCCACTGCAAATGCTCTAATAAATTGTAGGAATGGACTCATGAAGCTGTCCTTTGGAAATATGACCCTTGAAGTAAATATTTTCAATGTTGCTGATAAGAGCCATAAAATGCACCTCAACGATGTTTAATTGTTAGCATTTTATGATTCTTCTCGGTCTATATTGCACTCTTGTGTGTTGATAACTCTTGAGGAATATTATTGGATCACTAACTTATTCCAGTACAATTTTAGGTATTTTGAGTCTAAAAAGGAGAAGAAGCAATCATTGTTTAAATGCACCAAGGTTCCATGTACGACAAACCATAGGGTGGCTGCAGAGAGGCAAAGCATGAAGAAAATCAGCAAAAAGGCCAGCATCGTGGTGCTCCCAGCAGCACTGCGGTGCCCAAAAACTCGCCTAGTGTGATCAACCAGCCAGCACTACGGTGCTCCTCAACAGCACCACGGTGCCCATAAGCTCACCCAATCCAAAATATACCTAGCACCGCGGTGCTCCCCAGTAGCACCACAGCTAGCACACGGATTTGCATCTCCGAGTCAGACTTCAATTAGGTTTTTTTAACATTAAAATAAACCCAAAAACACCCTTGGACTCTTGTACTATAAATAGGATACTTGAGGTTTAAGAGAGGGGGATCTTGGCTGAGAAAGAAAGGGCAGAAAACTCAAAGCAGCAGCTCATCCACAAAAGTGTTTAGCCATGAACACCATGGCTAACTAACTTCATAGCAAGGCAAAGGAGATGCATCACTAGGTGTAGTTGTCCCTATCTACCCTTATTTGGTTCAGTTGTAATAAGAATTTATTGTCAAACATTGTCATGATTTACTTCTTCATCTAATTATAAGATTTTATCTATTCCGGTGATTGTATCTTTTTCCTTGATATAACTTTAGTCATGCTTCTCTTATGTCAAGATTATTGGGTATAATTGAGTCCGTAAATCTAGCCTTTAAGTTTGTCCCTTACTGTAATATTGTCGACAAAGATATATTTCCGTTTCTTGATAAACCTATAGGTTAGATCATATGTGCATGAATCGGAAATAAGAAGTATTTCATTATGATCATATTAGGGTTTATATAGGTTCTCATTGAATATTTGCCGATTGCATGTTTGGGATGTGAAACGTGCAATCGAGATAAAACATGTTTGGGATGCGAAACGTGCAATCGAGATAAAAATAATTGAATCAATTTAGGATTAGGGCAACGAACCTAGGGAGGATTCTCCGATCCTTGTTGTCCCTCTATCATATTTTACAACCTACACAATTACTTCATCATCAATTTCATATTCTTTACTTATTATATCGTCTCATATTAAGGTTTACATCTTTCTTTATAGTTAACTTGTTTCCCTGTGGAATCGACACCCCAAAGCCGCGCTACAACAACCGCGTTACTGTTTTGGGCGTAATCAATTGCAAAACAGCCCGAAGATGAGGACGAAAACCACTAGCTTTACATAATCGAGTCACTCATCAATGAGGGAGTCTCCTTAACTCATGATTATGATCCTCATGAAAATTTTCTTGTGAATTATGAGATTGATTTATTTAATGATAAAACTGATATAATTGATATTTGTGTTGTTTTTGATAAATCTTAGAATTATGGCACTCGAGCATGGCAACCAAAGCTTGAGGAGCTGCCTGAAAGAAGTGAGAAACAAGTCCCTTCAAGTGTGGAAGCACCTAAAGTTGAATTAAAGCCACTACTTAAGGGCTTAAAGCATGCTTTTCTCGGTCCAGGTGATACCTTTCCTGTTATTATTTCCTCTGAATTATCTGAGACCCAAGGTGAGAAATTACTTCAAACTTTGAATGCACATAAATCAGCCTTAGGTTGGAGCATGGCTGATTTGAAGGGAATTAGTCCCCTAATCTACTCCCATAAAATAAATTTGGATGAAGGAACTAGTCCTTGTAAAGACCCTCAACGTAGGCTTAACCCCACTATGAAAGAAGTAGTGAAAAATGAAGTGCTAAAACTGTTAGATGCGGGCATTATATATCCCATAGCTGATAGTAAATGGGTAAGTCCTACACAAGTTGTTCCTAAAAAGTCCAGAGTCACAGTGGTAAAGAATGACCTAGGAGAACTAGTTCCTACCAAACTTGTGACTGGGTGGCGTATGTGCATTGATTACAGAAAATTAAATGCTGCCACCTGGAAAGACCACTTCCCACTCCCTTTTATTGATCAAATTCTTGAGCGTGTAGCTTGTCATCCCTTTTATTGTTTTCTATATGGTTATTCTGGTTATTATCAAATTGAAATTGCATTAGAAGACCAAGAAAAAACCACATTCACTTGTCCCTTTGGCACCTATGCTTTTCATAGAATGCCATTTGGATTGTGTAATGCCTCTGCTACTTTTCAACGCTGCATGATGAGTACTTTTAGTGATATGGTTGAAAATTGCATGGAGATCTATTTGGATGACTTAACTGTTTTTAGATCTTTATTTGAAGCATGCTTAATGAATTTAGAAAGAGTATTAATTCGTTGTGAGGAAAAAGAATTGGTTTTAAATTGGGAAAAATGTCGTTTCATGGTACCATCCGGTATTGTCTTAGGGTATATTGTCTTTTCTAAAGGAATAGAGGTTGATCAATCTAAGATTGAATTAATTTCTAAATTACCTACCCCTAAGACAATAAAGGATGTGAGATCTTTCCTTAGTCATACTGGTTTTTATAGGAGTTTCATACAAAAATTTTCGAACATATCTAGACCAATATGTGACCTCCTAGTTAAAGATACCCCATTTGAGTGGACTCAAGCTTGTTAAGAGGCCTTTAAAATACTGATTGGCAAGCTTACTTCTGCACCTATAATGCAGTCACCGGATTGGACTTTACTTTTTGAAATCATGTGCGATGCTAGTGACTACGCTGTAGGTGCTGTTCTTGGACAACGAAGGGAAGGTAAACCTTTTGTTATTTACTATGCTAGTAGAACTTTAACTAGTGCTCAAATGAATTACTCTACAACTGAAAAAGAGTTGCTAACTGTAGTACTTGGTTTAGATAAATTTCATGCTTATTTAATTGGTTCTCCTATCCTTATTTTTACAGATCATGCAGCCCTCAAGTATCTTCTTACAAAGAAAGATGCTAAGGCACGACTAATCCGATGGATCCTCCCCTTGCAAGAATTTGATATCACCATCAAGGATAAGAAAGGAGTGGAGAACTTAGTAGCTGACCATCTATCCAGGCTTACTTTTGAGGACACTTGTGATGACATGCTAATCAAAGATGATTTTCCCGATGAGCACTTGCTCTCCATTACTTCTCTACCATGGTTTGCTCACATCGTAAATTATTTGGCTACAGGTGAGATACCTATTGATTAGAGCACTCAAAATAAGAGGAAATTCTTATATGAGGTACATAATTTTTTATTAGGATGACCCCTATCTTTTCAAGCACTGCCCTGACCAAATTCTAAGGTGTTTCATCCTTAATGAAGAGATTGCGAATTTCTTAGAATTAAGTCACTCCCAAGCTTATGGAGGCCACTTTTCAATGAAAAAAACCACTGCAAAAATTTTACAGTGTGGATTTTATTGGTCTACCTTGTTTAAAGATGTAAACACCTATTGTCACTCATGTGAAAGGTGTCAAAAGTTAGGAGCTGTGTCTCGCCGAAATATAATGCCCTTAAACCCTATTTTAGTGATTGAAATCTTTGATTGTTGGGGCATCGATTTCATGGGACCCTTTCCTCCTTCCTTCGGATACCAATATATCATTGTGGCAATAGATTATGTATCCAAGTGGGTAAAGGCAGCAGCTTGTCGAAACAATGATAATGGAACAGTGATTAAATTCCTTAAAGAAAATGTGTTATCTCGATTTGGTACACCACGTGCTATAATTAGTGATCGAGGTACACATTTTTGCAACCGTTCTTTTAAAGCTTTAATGAAAAAATATGGGATATTACATAAAATCTCTACTGCCTATCATCCTCAGACCAGTGGACAAGTAGAGCTTGCTAATAGGGAGATTAAACAAATTTTAGAAAAAACAATTAACCCCGATCGCAAAGATTGGTCTTTGAGACTAACTGATGCGCTTTGGGCTTACCGAACAGCCTTTAAAACTCTTTAGGTATGTCGCCTTATCGGCTTATTTTTGGAAAGCCTTACCACTTACCCGTAGACTCGAGCATCAAGCTTATTGAGCAATCAAGTCTTTTAATTTTGACATGGGCGAAGCGGGTAAGCTTAGGAAGTATCAGCTGACCGAGTTAGAAGAATTAAGAAACAATGCTTATGAAAATTCTAGAATCTATGAGGCTAAGATGAAAGTATTCCATGACAAAAATATTTCGAGGAAAACATTTAGACCTAATGGTCGGGTATTCTTATACGACTCTAGACTTCATAAGCATCCTGGAAAACTTCGATCAAGATGGACTGGCCCTTTCATAGTACAAAATGTTTTTGAAAATGGAGCGGTGGAAATTAAGGACACTAAGGACGGTCGAACTTTTAAAGTGAATGGACAGCGTCTTAAGATCTTAATCAATAGGCAAGATTCGGAGGTGGAAGATATTCCACTTATGGATCCGGTCTATTTACCTTAACTTGACCACACAACAAAGGTACGTTTTTATTTTTACTTTTCTTTTATCTTTTTGTTTTGTGAGTTTATTTTTAATTTTTAGTTTAATTTAATCTGATTTTTTATATATATTATTTTTATTATTTTGGCTGATTTTATTTTTCTCTTTCTTTTGGCAAACAAACAATTTTTTTTTTTGGATCAGATTGGGCCGCGCCCCACAGAATAACACCAAATTCGCCCCAGCTCACGCCGCGCCCCACAGAATGAAGCCCACATCCGCAGAGCTCAAGCCGCGGCGCACCTTCTGCCAAGCCACGGCTTGCCCTGTTTTGCCACCTGTACCTGCACCTAATTAAAACCCTTTTCTGCACCTCTCCTCTTCATTTCAACCACACAAACTCAGCAACCCTTTTTCTCTCTTTCCCTTTTTCTATCCAAACCCTAACCTCCCTTCTCACTTTTCCTCAAAATTTCTTCATTTTCATTTCTTTTCTTATAGGATTTTGCCCTAATCTTGCAACATTTGTTGGAAATTTCTCCATTCAACTTGGTTCTAAGAAGCTTTTGGTGTTCATCAAGCAAAACTTCAAGTTGGTGGTTAGTCTTCTTCTCTCAAATTTTGAGCATCAAATCGTCAAGAACGATTCTTGGCTAGGCAAGCTGATTATCAAGGGGGGGTCTACTCTTCTTTTGGTCAAATGTGCCACCACCTTGCCTCCGCTACTGGTTGTAATATGGATCACTTTCCTACTATGCCACCCTATCCGGGTTCATATTTTGATCCAACTCAAGGGGCAGGTGAAGAGAATGAGGATGAGGTTATAGATATCGATGATTAACTTTGGGTCCTATCTTGTTTGTCTCCTATTTTTTTTATCGGCTCACTATTCTATCTTTAATTGTGTTTTCTTTTTCACTATTTTTCGTACTTTATTTTCATATTTAGTTGTTTCTTTCCATTTCATGTGCTAACATACGGTGGGAATCTTAATAATACACCGTAGTTGCTTTCTTTTTGTTTGTTCTATCTTGTAGATCAGCCTTTTAACAAAAAGTATAGCATGCAGATCACATGGAGGTGCACAATTTTTAGCTGCTGTCCGCTTGTACTTACAAAGGGAGTTTCCTTTACTTTCTCTTTCACATTGAGGACAATGTAATTTTTCAGTTGGGGGTGGAGGAAACATATTATTTTTTCTTTCATTAAACTGCTTGGTGTCATTTTCCTTTATTGTTTGTGTTTAGCATGCTTTGTGTTAGCCTTAGAGTTAATTCACATGTCAATGATATGAACTTGATTAAGATAGCATACAGCATTTAGAAGAAGTTAAATCTTGCTTCAGTTTGAGAATAATTTAAGTGTCAATCTTCATTTGGTTTGAGACTCTAGTTTGTGGTAAGATTGTATGATTAGTCTATAACATCTAGAGAAGTTTTGTGTGTGATTATTTTGTGAATACTTTTGCGTCTCGACAAACTCTAGAACTTACTTGATAACCACTTGAGGCAAATTCCTAGAATGCACATTACTTAGGATATGATATAGGCCATTTTTGAATCGTTTGAGCCTTTCAAACTTACCATTGCTATATTTATCGCTAGTCACCTATTTGAGCCTTTTCTTGAAAAGAATTTGAGCCTTGTTTCTTTCAAAAGCCCATTCACTCACCTTTATGAGCCTAAAAATATTTTATCCTTACCTTTCTCTTAAAAGAACTTAGCTATACACATTTGTTGAGAAGCACTTAAAAGGAGTAAGGATGGAAATATGAGAAAATATCACTACCATAACCTAAGTATATTAAAGGAGATAAGTTGGAGGTTATGGAAAGGAAAAGAAAAAAAAAAAGAGGTGAATGGTCTTATACCAAATACAAAAGAAAAAAAAAGAAAAAAAAAGAAAGGAAAAGAGAAGTGAATTATGGCAAAGAAAGAAGAAAAGAAAAGAAAAGAAAAGTGGTGATTTGAGAAAAATACTCGAAAAATGGTTGAAAAAGGTTGTGTGTTGAAATAAGGTTATCTAGTGCTTAAAAGTGGTTGTGTTTAAAGCTAAGAGATTGAGTTCTTTTACTTCCCATTCCTTCTTAACCTTTACCTTAGCCTAACGTTACAAGCTTATTAAAGACCTATTGGTCCAATGTAATGTGATTTTTCTACAATAGTGGAGAGTGGTTTGAAATGTAAGCTTATGGAGCTTATTTTTGTGATTGATGTCACACAATTTATCATGTTTTAGAGGTCAAGACTTGTATTCACGAACGTTATGCATAAAATCATCCGGATGATCAGATTAATGGATTATGGTAAGATGGATGTAAAGAGTCAATAACAATCTTAAGATTGATGTTTGGATTACTTTTGGACTTGGGTGAAATTTAATAATTCTATGTGCCGTATGTTAAGTGCAATTTTTGAGACAAAAAGTGGATTACTCTTGGTTAACATTAGTATTGCTTTACTTTGCCTTGATTCCCACCGTAGAATTCATCTCTTGTTTTTGCTTGAATTGCTAGGGATTAGCAATAAGCTAGTTGGGGGTTGTGATAAGAATCATAAAATGCATCTTAATAGTACTTAATTGTTAGCATTTTTAGAGTTTATCTAGGTTATAATTACACTTTTATATGTTAACAACTCGAAAGAACCATTCCTAGATCACTTATTTGTTTTGATGCATTTTCAGGTATTTTGAGTCTTAAAGAGATGAAAAAGCTATTGTTGAATGAAGTACAAATATTCCATGTATAACAGAGTAAAAGAGGGCTTTCGGAAAGGCTAAATAAAGAGATCCAAGTATGTGCGCTGCACCCTGGATGGAGCTGGGGCGCACCTCCAAATCAGAGGCCAAAACAAGCAAAGAAGACCATTAGGTTAGGGCGCACTCTGGATGGAGCTGGGGTACACCTTCCAGAAAGTTTACAAGGCTAGCCTAAAACCAAGCTTAGGCACGAGAAAATCCAAGCCTAAGCACGGACACGAATTTTGCTCTCCGAGTTAGGTTTGAATTAGGTCTTTAATGATTGTTTAAAACCCTAAAACATCCTTGGACCCTTGTATTATAAATAGATCACTTAGGGTTTGATATTAGACATTCCTTAAGCTGGAAGACTCAAGGAAGCAGTAACTTTTCCTCCATCAAAGTGTTCAACCATGAGCCCCATGGCTAACTAATCTCCAAGCAAGGCGAAGGGATGAATCCCTAGGTGTAGTTGTTCTTATTTTCCTTTATTTGATTCAGTTGTAATAGAGCTTTATCGTTAAGAAATCGTTATAATTTATGTTGAAAATCACCTTGACAAGATGCCGAGGTGGTGATCTTCTAAACACCCAAGTCTGGAATGACTTGTAGAAAGAAATACAGCAATCGAACACAAGAACAGAAAATCAAAGAAAGAAAGAAGGCAAGCAATTTGTTATCGAGGTTCGGCAATGTGCCTACGTCCCCATGAGTTCCTCTGAATTCTCTGCACTAAATCAAATGGTTCTTATAAGTTACAACAATCCCCTTCAAGAAATCACAATGTTCTTGAAGAAACCAAGAAGAGAAGAAAGGAAGAAGATGAGAACTAACAATGCTCTCTATCTTATCTAGATTTCTCTCTCTTTTACAACCAGCCTCACTACAAAGAGTCCCTCTTGTGTTTATGTCTCTCACACAATTCTCTCTATGTGTTTACAATTGATCTCACAATGTCACAAACTTGTGTGTTTCTAATGTTGTATATCTGAAAAGTGAGGCTAGAAAACCCCTTTTATAGCTATCCAGTTCTTGGATATTCTTGAGATTCAATCCTCACCCTTTGATCAAGATCATCACTTAATCATAGCCCTCAATCACTTCCCAAGTGGTGCTATTTTTTTAAACATTGCACCCATGCACCTAAGAGGGTCTTAATGCATGCTGCCTATGTGTGCAGTAGTGTGCCTGGGCGGTGCGGCGCTGGTGCGGATTTGATGGCGTGCATGCTGGGAGGCATGCCCTGGAGTAGGTGCATTGCGCCTTGACCTGATGCTGCTCTCTTTTGTTGCTGTGCGCACACCCTTTTACTTGTGTGCAGAAGTGCGCACACTAGTGCGCATAGCCTTCCCTTGCTCCAAATTGATGCACACACATGTGTGCAATCTTCTAACTTGCTGAAATTTAATCCTCCAACCTTAGTTTATATTTTAACCATCTTTAAGCCATGGTTGGAGCTGTGCAAACCTTAGATAAATACCAACAATCTCTACCTTTGTCTAAGTGTTTAAACCTAAACCATTGTGCAGAAAGCTTCGGGATCCAAACTCATCATGAGTCATCTATCAACCGACTCCTATTCTAAGTAGTCCAAGGTAATGATTGAACTTACTTAGAGGTAGAACTTTAGTACCCAAATCTGCAGGATTTTCTTCCGTGATCTTCTTGTTAACATGAATGCATCCTTTCGTCTCATTTTTCGGAATGTAATGATATCGAATATCCATATGCTTCCTTTCGTCATAGAACACTAGATTCCTCCACAAGTGTCATGCACTTTGGCTATCCAAAGATACCACGACCTGCTCTTTTAGGATCTCCCACTCATCCAACAACCCTTTGTACCCCATAGCCTCCTTTCTAGCTTCTATAGCCACTATGCATTCTGCCCTGGTTGTTATGAGTGCTACCACCGGCTGCCACTGAGCCTTCAAATACCTCAGCAACCACTTCATCCCAAGCCAATGCTTCTTTCTGGGACTACTCATAAATCTACTTAGAACACCCATTGCCCATTAACCAGTTTCTCTCTTTTTCTTGGATTCTACACATCCCAAGGATCTTTTGTGTAAGGCTGAGATCCTTCCTCTTGAAATCCTCACTGAGTTGAGATGTATACCTTTCCATCCTCTCCCTATTATTCCAAATCAACAGCACATCATCGACATAGATGAGGATACTCACCATCTTCTCCACCTTGTGTCCAGGTGAGAAAGTTTCTGTGAAACCTATGTCTTCTCTTCTTGTGAACTCATTCGCCACCAGCCTAGCCTTGTTTTGGACTTCATCTCCTGGAAGGTACCCTTCTTTGATCTTGTAAGTGCACTTACATTCTACAACTTTCTGCTTTCTTGAAATTTTCACCAATTCCCAGAAGTTGTTCTTCCTCAAAGAATCCATTTCTTCCTCCTTAGCTAGCTTCCACTTTGATGAATCTTTACACTCCATGGCATCTATGAAAGTCTCTTGTTCACTCATCTCTCCTTCTGTCCAAGGAGCTGCTGCATCTGCAGCATCCACAAACCCATATCTTGAAGGTAGTCCGACCAGCCTTCCTTCCTAGTCTCTTGTGAGCTGGTAGTCATTCCGACTTGCTGCATCAACCTCTTCTTGAGTTTCTTGAGCTTGGCCTTCATCCAAGGGCTCTACCTGGTCTGAACCCTCTTGCCTCCTTTGCTCTACCTGAATCGAGTTCTCCTTGATGCGATGCTCCAAAACTTTCGGACTGATTTGCTCACTAGCCCCTGCAGGGTTAATTTTCTCCAAGTAGGGAAGTAACAATTCATTAAAAATAACATCCCTACTTATAATCAGTTTCATGCCCTTCTTTTCTAAGGACCACAACCTATATCCCTTAACCCCATCACCATATCCTAGAAATACACATTTTCTAGATCTAGGGCTAAGTTTATCCTCCTTTTGATGTGCATATGCAACACACCCAAAAGTCCTAAGGTTGTTTAATTAAGGGGGTTTTCCACTCCACATCTCCATGGGAGTCTTGAACTCTAAAGCTCTAGAGGGTGATCTATTTACCAAGTATGCAGTTATAGCCATAGCTTCTCCCCAAAAATATTTTGGTAAACTGGATCCTATTAACATGCACCTAACCTTTTCCATAAGGGTTCTATTCATCCACTCAGCAACTCCACTTTGCTGAGGGGTTTCCACAATTGTCCTATGTCTTAGAATGCCATTTAACCTACAGAATTGATCAAGTTCATGGTTAAAAATTTCTAAGCCATTATCGGTTCTTATCCCCTTAACTACTCTACCAATTTGAGTCTCAACCAGTCCTTTCCACGCCACTTATTTATTCAAGGCATCAAATTTATTCCTAAGCAAATAAACCCACACTCTTCTTGAATAATCATCAATTAAAGACAGAAAATAAATGTTACCTCCCTGTGTTGGTGTCCTTGCTGGTGCCCAAAGGTCTGAATGAATGTAGTCAAGAATGCCCTTAGACTTGTGCACTCCGTGTTGAAGCTAACCCAGTGTTGCTTCCCAAGAATGCAACTCTCACAGAAATCCAATTTCTCTACTTTGTCACCACCAAGTATACCATCTTTGCTAAGAACTTGTAGGCCTTTTTCGCTTATGTGTCCAAAGTGAGTGTGCCAAAGGGCTGCCTTATCCATCTCAGCCATCAAGCTTGCTGCTTGATCATTGATTTCTGTCTCTCCGATCATCTCATAGAGTCCATCGTTTCTTGCTGCCTTGATAACTACCAAAGATCCCTTGGCCACCTTGATCTTTCCTCCCTCTACTTTGCATGTATACCCCATGGAATCTAGCTGCCCCAATGAGATCAAATTCCTCATCAAATCTGGGAGATACCTTATATTTTCCAGCAGCCTTATCATTCCATCAAACATCCTCACCTAGATGTCTCCCATGCCCCCCACTTGGTAAGAAATATCATTCCCCAAGAAAACCCTTTCATTATTGGTTTCCTTGAAATTCTTGAACCAACTCCGGTGAGGGCACATGTGATGAGTGCACCCGAAATCCAAGATCCATTTCCTGTTGCCTTCTTGCCCCTTGCTCACACCCAAGCACACAACAAGAACATCATCATCTTGCTGTTCTATTTTGGCAACCGAAGCCTCTCCATTCTTGGTTTGGCTTCCTCCTCTATCCCTTGTCATCTTCTTGCAATATTTCTTGACATGACCCTCCTTATGGCAGTAATAGCAACTCTTCCCTCCAAATCTCAGTTTGAAATGCATTCTCCCATGGCTCTCTCCTCTACCTCTGTCCTGGTAGTAGCCATACATGCTGCTGTGCACTCTCCCATGGCTCTCTCCTCTACCTCTGTCCCTATAGTAGCCATAGTTACTGCCATACCGAGTTGCTGGCCTTCTTTTAAAGAATAACCCTTTACCACTTGATGCACTCCTTATCTTGGCATCAAGATTATCTTGCAACTCTTTCTTAGGATCAGATTTAAAAGCAAAGATTCGTTTACAAAGATACTTCTTATCCAGGAGAATCTTGGCAAGAAACATCTCATCTAGTTTCTTCCATATTACAGCTGGATCTTCCGAGTCTCCGTACTCCCTTGTGACATTATCCGACATGTGCAAGAAAATGGTCTTGTAAACCATCTTCTTCATCTCGGTCCGCTGGTCCTCCGTGGTATTTGCTGGCAAAGCATCATCTTCTCTAAGAGCCAAGTCCACTTTCTGTTGCACTAGAACCTCCTTGATCTTCCACTTCCACTTCCACAGGAAAAAATCTCCCTTTCCATCAACCTCAAGAACACCGATCGAAGATGGATCTTAAAACCGTTCTTGAATCAACCTTCAAGAACACGATCAGATCTTGATCTTTACACCGTTCTTGAATCACCCAAGAAGTTGATCTTTGATTCTTGGAGTCTTGGCTCCGTCACCTTCTTATTCTTGCTCCGATACCCAGCTGTGCAGCTCTGATACCACTGTTGGAAATCACCTTGACAAGATGCCCAGGTGGTGATCTTCCAAACACCCAAGTCTAGAATGACTTATAGAAAGAAATAAAGCAATCCAACACAAGAACAGAAAATCAAAGAAAGAAATAAGACAAGCAATTTGTTATCGAGGTTCAGCAAAGTGCCTACATCCCTGTGAGTTCCTCCAAACTCTCTACACTAAATCAAATGGTTCTTACAAGTTACAGCAATCCCCTTCAAGAAACCACAATGTTCTTGAAGAAACCAAGAAGACAAGAATGGAAGAAGATGAGAACTAACAATGCTCTCTATCTAATCTAGACTTCTCTCTCCTTTACAACTAGCCTCACTACAAAGAGTCCCTCTTGTGTTTATGTCTCTCACATAATTCTCTCTATGTTTTTACAATTGAGATCAAATGTCACAAACTTGTGTGTTTCTAATGCTGTATATCTGAAAAGTGAGGCTAGGAAACCCTTTTTATAGCGATCCACTTCTTGGACATTCTTGAGATTCAATCCTCTCCCTTTGATCAAGATCATCACTTAATCATAGCCCTCCATCACTTGCCAAGTGGTGTTGTGCATTTTAACATTGCACCCATGCACCTAAGAGGGTCTTAATGCATGTTACCTATGTGTGCAGCAGTGTGCCTGGGCGGTGCAGCGCTGGGCGTGCACCCTGTGGTGTTGGTGCAGATTTGATGGTGTGCATGCTGGGAGGCATGCCCTGGAGTAGGTGCGCTACGCCTTGACCTAATGCTGCTCCGTTCTGCTATTGTGCGCACACCCTTCTGCTTGTGTGCAGAAGTGCGAACACTAGTGCGCATGGCCTTCCCTTGCTCCAAATTGATGCACACACATGTGTGCAATCTTCTAACTTGCTGAAATTTAATCCTCCAATCTTGGTTTAGATTTTAACCATCTTTGAACCATGGTTGGACCTGTGCAAACCTTAGACAAATACCAACAATTTACTTTTTAATCTAATCATAAGATTTCATCTAATCCATTGATTGTATCTTTCGCCTTGATATAAATTTAATCATGTTTTCCTTATGTCAAGATTGTTTGGGTATGATCGAGTCCAGTAGGTTTATCCTTTAGGCTTGTCCATTACTACAATATTGTCATAAAAGACATATTGTTGTTTCTTGATAAACCTATAGGATAGATCATGTGTGCATGAATCAAAAATAAAAAGTATTTCATAACAATCAAATTAGGGTTTATACATGTTCTCATTGAATATTTGCCGATTGCATGTTTGGGATGTGAAACATGCAATCGAGATAAAAATAACTGAATCAAGTTAGGATTAGGGCAACGAACCTAGGGAGGATTCCCGGATCCTTGTTGTCCCTCTATTATATTTTACAAACTACACAATTACTTCATCATCAATTTCACATTCTCTACTTATTCTGATTATATCGTCTCATATTAAAGTTTATATCTTTCTTTATAGTTAACTTGTCTGCCTGTGGAATCGACACCCCAAAGCCGTGCTACAACTACCGCATTACTGTTTTGGGTGTAATCAAGGACTAATCATCCATAGCCCTTCATCAATCCTTAGTGATTCTATGCATTTTGAACATGCATCCATGTACTTAACAAAGGCTGAACCAATGTGCATCAGTGTGCCTTCAGGCTGCAGCCTAAAACAGGGCGTGCTGCAGCCTGGAACAGGGCTGAACAACTTCCTCTTTTCACCTTTCTGGGTGTCACAGCCTGGTGGAGGCTGAACCGCGGTGCACACTAGTTCCAGGAGCTCCTCCATGTTAGGAGCCATGACCTGGAAAAAGTTGGGCCGCGGCCTGACCTGGTGCGTACTCCTTTAACATGCTGAACTTCATTCTCCCGTTTAAACCTTAGACAAACTCCAACAGACTATCTAGCAATTCTTCTACCATCTCCCCAGAAACGGTGCCAAAAATTGATTATGCCCAAAGAATAACGCGGTAGTTGTAGCACAACTTTGGGGTGTCGATTCCACAGGTAGACAAATTAAAAGAATAATAGAAAGAACAAAGAAACTAAAGAACAATATTGAATGATTGATGGAGAACAAAGATTAATTTTTGAATGCAAAGTAAAATAAAGTAAAGCTTCGGGAATCTCTTGCAAAAATCTGGTATTTTAATTATTCTTAATTCATTGAATAACTCAATTGGGAATTCACTTCCCAATTCCCAATCGGAAGAAGTAAATTTATACACCAAGATTAAACTAAATGTAACCCTTTGAAAAATCATTCACCACTTTTAAAATACGTAAATTATTATCATTATTGAGAAAATCCAACGACGACAATATACTCAGGAAGCAATATTGCAGCAAAGAACTAAATCAATATAGATAAATAATTAATCCAAACATAATCAAAGAACTAAACCATTCAATAGAAAAAGCATGACTGCATCTATAAACAGAATAAATTCTAAGATTATTTGGAAAAGAAAATATCACTAATGAATTGCAAATGATAAAACAAAAGAGTTTAGTAATTGAAACTAAAATACATAAATTAAAAATAAATAAAAATACCATTAACTGTGCAAGTTTATTCCTAGCCCTACTTGAGAATTTAGTTACCCATAAATATAATGGACAATAAAAATTTCAAGGGAAAGATTTGATCTCGCCGTGAGCATCCCCCCTTGGTAGCAAAGCCTTGGAGATTCCCCAGCTTGCCCTCCAAAAGTCCTCCGGATTGCTCCCAAAAGCCCTCAAGATTTGCTCCCAGATGATCTTCAAAGCTGAATTGGAGTGGGCCTTTTATAGGGAAACTCCAAGAGTGCAATGTGTTTCCAATTTGATGTGGGATACTGCCCGAGTGCGTTCGATCATAGCCTGGTGTGCCCGAGCGCAGCATGGTGTGCTGTAATGTATTTCTAACCGATGTGGGATGTCAAAGTATGCACCAGCGCTCGATCGCAGGTTTGGTGCGCTCGAGCGCACTAGGCATCTTCCAGCTTGACCTTTGTCTACTAAAACTACCATAACTTTCTCTAGAAAAATCACTTTTATGAGCCATAAAATTCTCCAGAAAATAGACTTCCGAATCTTTCTAAGAATATAGGTTCATCTCTTGGTTCTTCCTGAATACAGTTTAATTTGCAAAAATGACTGATCTGTATGGGCAATTTTGGAAATTTAGTGAAACTCCTTTCCAAGTGCTTGTGAACCTGTAAAACAACGAAAAACAACTCAAAGTAACAAATTCCTAACCTAACAAATGTAAATTAAGGGGCTAAAATATGCAATATTTGGCATTCATCATGGCTCTTTACCTGTCATCCTTGCTTTGTGCTTAGATGACAAACGACCTATTTTCTAATATATTAATAGCGCACTCATCATCGGAGCCTCCTTACTACTTATAAAGGGTTTGTATGACTTGGTAGGTTTCAATCATTTTCATATGCCTACTCATCGTAATCCTCACCCTCACCATATCCACATTCTTTAAGGGTAGTGGCCTTGGGTAATGAGCTCGATGCATGAGTCTCAGGCGAAAAAGAGTGGTACCTACAGTAAAGCTACAAGTATTCTTCATCATGCTATAGATATTAATGAATACAATAAAAGTTTGGCTTATGCACCGGCTAAAGAAATATGGGATAAACTTCAAGTTACATATGAAGGTACTAATCAAGTTAAGAATCTAAAATCTATAGATTACTATCGAATTATGAACCTTTTAATTGCCTCCTAATAAAACTACTTCCAAAATGTATTATCAATTCACTAACATCAGTAATGACTTGAAGCTTCTTGGTAGATTTTATGAAGATGGTGAGTTGGTATGAAAAATTCTAAAGTCCTTCCCAAAATCTTGGAAACCAAAGATGACGACAAATAAAGAAGCTAAGGACCTTAACCACCTCGACATCGACACACTTCTTGGATCGCTATTGACACATAAGATGAAAGTCATTAAAAAGGATGTTGATGAAGAGTCCAATAAGAAGAAGATCATTGATCTTAGTACTACCAAAAACAAGGAAGTAGAGGAAGATGATAATGAAAGTAGTGAGGAGGATAGAGAAATGACTCTCATTACGAAAAGGTTTCAAAAGTGCTTGAGAGGAATAAAGAATTCAAGTAAGAAGCCATACACAAAGGATGATTTAACCAAGAAAAATCCAATTGTATACTTTGGATGCAAGAAGCTCGGATACATCGAGGCGGATTATCCTTTGGAAAAAAAGACTCACAAGAACTTTAAGAAGAAAACTATGGTGGCTACCACTTAGAGTGATGATGAAAAAGTTGACTATTAAGAAATTGCCAACCTTTGCTTGATGGCAATTAATGATGAAAAAGAGGTAACTAACCATTCAACTATTGATAATGATAATGAAATTGTGAATGAAGAATTATTAGAAGCAATTAATGAATTGCATGAACAACTTAAGAGATTTGATGCTAAAAATGTTTCTCTAAAAAAGTAGGTTTCATCTATCTATAAATAAATGAAAGTTTTAAAAGAACAAACTTTCTTTAGAGCTTGGCAATTCAGCACAAGAGCCTTTGAAAAATGAAAATGAAATTTTGAAGAAAAAAAAGTGAATTAGTTGAATAACACTTTATCTAGACTTGTAAGAGGAAAGAAAAAAAACTAAATGACATGTTGGTTTACCAAAAATTAAGTGGAGAAAAATCTAGTTTAGGATATTCTCAAATGAGGAAAAAAAATGAAATCATCTTTGTGAAAGCAAAAAATATTTCAACTTCTCTGTTGCCTAATAATTTTCATAATATACCATTAAAGAATGCTCGAAAACCTAATAATGCAAATGTTAATTCCTATGGTAGAAATTCATATGATCATATTAGGAATAGACATTCTAGAAATATATATGCTCACATGTATGCTCATTCTAGAAATGCAAATGCTAGGTATGCTCATCCTAGAAACTCATATGCTAAGAATATATATTCAAGAAATAACTATCATTCATATCCTAGAAATAACTTGTATTTGTGTAATTATCATAATGCTAGAAACATGTACCGTAGGAATGCAAAAATCTTATATCCTAAATATGATAGATTTATCAATGTTAGATATTCTAGAAACTATCATGATTATCATTCTAGGATCATGTATCATCCATACCATTACAATTATGAAACTAATTATGGCATTAAGAAAGTATGGGTTCTAAAAGGATGTGTATTTTTAAGGACTAACCCCAAAGGACCCAAGAAATTTTGGGTACCTAAGAGTTTAATTGCATATCCTTGTGTGATGTAGATTTGTCTTCATACAAGGATAAAGGGTGATCATTGGTACCTTGATAGTGGATGCTTAAAGCATATGATCAATGATCAAAGCATCTTTGTGGAGCTAACTCCAAAGGATGGTGGACATGTCACTATTATAAATGACACCAAAATGAGGATCATTAGTCATGGTAAAGTTGGTAAAAATTCTTCAATCATTGATCACGTCTTATTTGTTTAAGGACTTAAGCATAATTTACTTAGTATTAGTTAATTATATGATAAAGGTAATAGAGTTATAGTTGAGTCCACTCATTGTCTTATAATAGACATTAAGAGTAACAAAATTAAATTTGTTGGCCAAAGACATAAAAATTTCTATATAATAGACTTCAAATCTTTGCCATCAGAAAATGAAAAGTATTTTTCAGCTTTTAGTGAAAACTCATGGTTATGACATAGAAAATTTGGACATGTGAACATGAATTTAATTCAAATGCTTTCAAGAAAAGATTTAGTTGTTGGTCTTCCAAATATTAAATTTGAAAAGGACAGAGTTTGTGAAGCTTGTTAGATGGAAAAATAAACTAGGATTTCTTTTAAATCCAAAAATGTTGTTTCAACTTCTAGACCATTACAACTTTTACATATGGACTTATTTGGACCAAATAGAATAACTAGTCTAAGTGTCCATCAATATGCTCTTGTTATTGTGGATGACTATTCTAGATATACTTTTGTTATCTTTATGATTTATAAAGATAAACATTCAAAAGTTTTGTAAACTTTTACAAAAAGATTCAAAATAAAAAAAAAGATTTTGCTATTTATAGTATAAGAAATGATCATAGAAAAGAATTTAAAAATCAAAACATTGCAAAATATTGTGATGATCATGGTATTGATCACAATTTTTCAGTTCCTAGAACCGTCAACAAAATGGTGTTGTTAAAACAACAAAAAAAAAAGAATTTTAGAAGAAATCAATAGAACTTTTCTTTGTGAAAAAATTTTGCCAAAATATGTTTGAACAGAAGCCATAAACACCGCTTATTATATTTTGGAAAGAGTTTTAATTAAGCCTATATTTAAGAAAACTCCATATGAATTATGGAAGGATAGAAATCCAAAAATTTCTTGTTTTCATACTTTTGGTTGTAAGTGTTTCATCTTGAATAACAATAAAGATAACTTAGATAAATTTTATTCTAAGACTGATGAAGATTTTATTGGTTTATTCAACATCTAGCAAGGATTATAAAGTCCTTAATAAAAGAAATCTAGTGGTTTAAAGATTCGTGCATGTGGCATTTGATGAGACTAACTCTCTTTGTAGAAGAAGAGTTTCTTGTGATGATGATGTAGATTTTATACTCAAAGTGGAGACCACCACTTTCATTGTTGAACTCAAGGAGAATCAACCTTAAATGGCTCAAGAAGGAGGTGAATTAAGACTTGATCAATCTTCAACAAATCAACAAAGAGATTGTTTTCCTAAGGATTGGAGGTATGTGAATTATCACCCAATTGATGATGCGATTGGTGATCCTTTATAAGATGTAAGAACTCGTTCTTATATTAGAAATATTTGTAATTATGTAGCTTTCTTAACTCAAATTGAACCTAAGACTTTTGATGAAGCTGAACATGATGAAAATTGGATAATGGCTATGCAAGAAGAATTAAATCAATTCGAAAGAAGTAAAGTTTTGACTTTAGTACCTAGGCCTAAAGATCAATCGATAATTGACACTAAAAGGGTTTATAGAGATCAAATGGATGGAAATAGTGTGGTGACTAGTAACAAGGCTAGACTTGTAGCTAAAGGATATAATAAAGAAAAAATAATAGATTTTGATGAAACTTTTTCTTTTGTAGCTAGACTTGAAGCCATTCATATGTTGCTTGCATTTACATGTTTTAAGAATTTCAAATTATTTCAAATAGATGTGAAAAGTGCATTTTTAAATGGTTTTATAAAGGAAGAAGTTTATGTTAAATAACCTCTTGGTTTTGAAATCCTATTTTTCCAAACCATAACTATAAGCTTTCCAAAACCCTCAATGGGTTGAAGCAAGCTCCTAGAGCATGTTATGAAAGATTAAGTAAACTTTTACTTGATAATGATTTTATAAGAGGAAAAATTGATAATACACTTTTCACAAAAATTCACGAGCACAACATACTAATTGTACAAATATATGTTGATGATATAATATTTGGGGCTACTAATGAAAATATTTGTCAAGATTTTTCTAAGTGTATGCAACGTAAATTTGAAATGAGCATGATGGAAGAACTCAATTATTTTTTTTGGACTTCAAATCAAATAAACAAAGGAAGAAATCTTCATCAACCAATCCAAGTATACAAAAGATTTGATAAAGAGGTTTGAGATGGAGAATGCAAAGTCAATTGAGACTCCCATGAGTACTGCAACAAAGCTTGACATGGATGAAGGAGGTAAAAGTGTTGATATTAAGAAATATAGAAGCATGATAAAACCTTTACTTTATTTAACTGGAAGTGGACCCAATATTATGTTTTGTGTTTGTATGTGTGCCAGGTTCTAATCTAATCCTAAAGAATCTCAATTAATTGCGGTGAAAAAAATTTTAAGATATTTGTTAGGAACCAAAAACTTAGACTTACAGTACTTTAGATAATCTTCCTTTGACCCAATTGAGTATTTGGATGTTGATTTTGCTGGTTGTAAGTTAGATAGAAAAAGTACTAGTGGGACATACTAATTTCTTGGTTGTCCGTTAACCTCTTACGTTTCAAAGAAATGAAACTTGATTGCATTATCAATGGTCGAAGTAGAGTATGTAGCCGCTTATAGTTGTTGTTCACAAATTTTATACATAAAATAACAACTTAAAGATTTTAGCATGCGTTTTGAAATTGTTCTAATCTTATGTGATAATACTAGTTCTATCAATCTAACTAAGAATCCAAATCAGCATTCTAGAACTAAGCATATTGAAATTAGACATCATTTTATTAAAGATCGTACTAAAAAAATGAGATATTAAACACGAATTTGTTAGTACCAAAAAGTAATTAGCTGATATCTTTACAAAACCGTTAAATGAAGATGGATTTTGTATGAATCAAATGGAATTAGGAATGCGTAATTTTGTGTGATCATTTTGTTACATTCATCATTTGCATAAAATCCAAAGAAGGAAAGTGTCAAGATTGAAATATGCTTATGATTTATTCATTGATACATAAGGTATTTGTACAAAATTGATATGAGAAACTTAAGCCTAAAGTCTAGAGAAATATAAACTAAATATGGTAGAAAATAATATACAATTATTACATGTCACTTAAGCCTAACGACTAGGAAACCTAAATCAGAATATGATCTTTAATAATCTCCCTCAAGCTGGAGCATTGAGATTATGGATGCCCAACTTTCCATGTAGAAAAGAAAATCGGTCCCTGCTTAACGCTTTGGTAAATATATTAGCAAGCTAATTGGTAGAAGATATGGACAATGGAAGAAGAACACTAACTTGCAATTTCTCCCGAACGATATGATAATCAATTTCAAGGTGCTTTGTTCGTTCATGAAACACAGGGTTGGCAATAATGTGACAAGCTGCTTGATTGTCAGAGTAAAGTGGTGTAGGATGAGATAGATTAATACTTAGCTCTTGGAGTAATGATCATAACCAAACAATTTCGCATGTGGTGGTGACCATGGCACAATACTCAACTTCAGTTGAGGAATGAGAAAAAATGGTTTGCTTTTTACTCTTCTAAGAAACCAGACTATGACCAAGAAAAATGCAATATCCAGTAGTAGAGTGATGGGTCATAGGAAAACTAGCCCAATCAAAATCACAATAGGCCATAAGAGTTAATGAGGAAGAAGATGATAAAATAATTCCTTAGCCAGGAGTTTTCTTCAAATAACGAAGTAGAGGATGAGCTACATCCAAATGAGGTTTGTGTGGTTGGTGCATAAACTGGCTCAAAATATTCATAGCAAAAGTAATATCTGGCTGAGTGAATGTAAGATAGATAGGTCTTCCAACCAAGCGATGATAAACAGAATGATCATCCAGTAATTGACCACTAGAATCTATAAGTTTCAGATTTTGCTCCATAGGAGTGTCAACTGTATGAGCACCAATAAAACCAGCATCATGAAGCAAATGAAGAATATAATTTTATTGGTTCAAGTAAATTCCATGAGGAGAAGATTCCACCTGAATACTAAGAAAAAATTTGAGAGTACCCCAGTCCTTAACTCGAAAATGGCTATAAAAGCACCTCAAAACTTAGCCAGGAGTAATCACAATATCATCAAAATACATTAGTATAAAAGCAAAAAAAAAAAAAAAAAAAAACGTGATGCAAGGTAAAAAATAAGTGATCAAAATAAGATTGAGTAAAGCCAACATCAAGCAATGCATAAAGAAATTTGACAAATCAATTTCTTGAAGATTGCTTCAACCGGTATAGGGATTTATGAAGTTTAAAAACCAGATTAGGTTCCCCCTTTCATGGATATCTAATAAGTAAAGACATATAAACTTCCTCATCCAAATATCCATGCAAGAAGGTATTCTGTACATCCATTTGATTTAAAGACCAACAGTTCACAACAATAATAGTCAAAAGAACACGACCAGTCACCAACTTCACTATCGAAGCAAATTTTTTCTTGATAATCTATTTTTTCAATTTGTGTTTAATCCTTTGCAACTAGATGAGCTTTATATCTCTCAATGTTTCCATCAGGACTTGCTTGATTTTATATATCCATTTGCAGTCAATAGGTTCTTATGAGAAGGCAATTTCACAATAGACCTTGTGTTGGTTTCTTCCAAAGCACGAAGCTTAGTTTGCATTGCATGCCTCCACTGATAAAACTTAATAGCTTAGGTACAAGGTTCTATATCATACAATAAAGCATTAAGGAAAGCACGATGAGAAGAAGAAAAATTAGAATAAAAGATAAAATGTTCAAGTGGAAAAGTTGTACTTGTGGAAGAAGAAAGTGGCTAAGTTTGTGCATTAGAACAATAATAATCTTTATACCTTAAGAAAGATTATACTAGTCGTTGAGAACGCCTTAAAGGAATATGAGTAGTGTCCGTTGAAGGAATGATTGGCACCATGTCAGGTGTAGGCTGCAATGAAACTTCATTTGGTGAACTTTCGAAAAATGGTTCAATCACTATAGATGACTCATGTGTAGGCAAAGGAGAGGAGCCAGAATGATCCATGACATTGTCATCCTGTATAGAAATAGGGAGAACCAAAGTATTATCGTTTTTTGGCTTCAATTTGCATAGGAAAATACTTTCATGAAAAGTGATATTGTGACTAACTTAAACTTTTTTAGATTGGAGATCAAAAAATTTGTAACCCTTTTGACCAAATGTATAGCCAATAAAAATACTAGGTGATGCACGATTGTCAAATTTATGCTTAATATTAATATTTCTACCAAAACATAAGCATCCAAAGAGACACAAATTTGTATATCTTGGCACTTTATTAAACAACAATTCAAATGGTTTTTTTCCATCAAGCACCTGGGTTGGGGTTTGATTAATAAGATAAGGTGCAGTGAGAACACATTCGCCTCAAAATTTTAAAAGGAAGATTGGCTTGAAAACAAAGTGTCCGTGCAACATTCAATAAATGTCTATGTCTGCATTCAACGACATCATTTTGTTGAAGTGTATATACACAACTACACTGATGGAGAACACCAAGTGAATTAAAAAAAAGCATTATTATTACGGTTAAAAAATCATGTGCCATTGTCACTATGAACCTTACGAATGGAGACATTAAATTGAGTTTTCACCATAACAAGAAAATTTCGAATATGTGTAAAAGCTTGTGATTTATGCTGCATTAAAAAGACCCATGTACTACGAGAAAAATCATCTATAATTATCAAGAAATATTGTGCATCATTAAGAGAATATTTTGAATATGGTCCCCAAAGATCAACACGGATTAATTCAAAACAGTCAGTCGTAGAAAAAAAACTACTAGAAAAAGAAAGTCTAGATTGTTTAACTAAAGGACAAATAAGATAAGAACATTTATCCGAAAATAAAATACTAGCATCTAAATGAGAAAATTTTGATGACATACTCTAACTGGGATGCCCAAGATACCAATACCAAAGATCCATTGTTGGAGAATTTATGACAAGTGAAACAACTACAAGGGTTCTTAGATTGTTGTTAAGGTAATAAAGACTATCACGTTCTCTACCCAAAACCAATCACCTTCTTTGTCCGTAGGTCCTGAAAAATACAAAAATTAGAAAGAATTGGACAAAATAATTGAATGCCTTGGTGATTTTACTGAGTGGCATATGACATAAGATTAAATTTGAATGATGACACATGTATGACATGATCTAAAAATTAATCATTGGTATACTTAAGAGAACCTAAATGAGAGACAGGAACATGATTACTATTTGGAAATTTAATAAGAAGACCATCATGTGTGTTAAGATCATTTAAGGAATCCAAATTATGAGTCACATGGTCGGTACATCCAAATTCAATAACCCAAGAATCATTTGAAATGGAAGAAAAACAAGAGACAATACCTACTAAGTTGACTAGATGATCAAGAGGATTAGAGTTACTTGGTTGGATAAAGGTAAGAAGTTGGATTTGTTCTTGAGTGAAAGGTGAACCATGTCCTGAGATCGACACCACTTAGTCAACCGCTGTTACAACAGGTTTCTTATTGTATCATTGTAGTAAATTGTGCCTAGGAAAATCATGCCTTTTGTGCAAGTGTTGATCACATTTTGGCTCATTGAACCTATCTCGCCTTGGTTGATGATTGTCATAGTGAAATTTATGGTAATTGGTGTTCCTTCATCTTTTACAATAACAAGATTCTGTGTTCCCATCTTGACCATAAAAATCACAAAAGAATGGAGACTTGTTGCCTTTAAGTCGTTGTTATTACTGATTAGATCGAAAAGAAAATGCACTGAAATTTTTATAAATTGCTGCCATGGTTGATTGCTTCATATTTGTACTAGGAGTTTGCACTTGAATGGAGGGCCATCATTCTTCTTGTAATATCAGTGAATATGGTTTATAGACAGTGGGAAGAGGATTCATAAGTAATATTTGGATTCTAATTATAGCATAAGAATCAATGAGTCTCATAAAAAATTGAAAGATTTTATCATGTTGTTGAAAAACATTGATTTCTTAGATAGCACCACAAGTACACGTTGGGAAAGAGTTAAAAATTGGCAGCTCATCCCATTGTCTCTTTAGGATAGTATAATATGTGGCTATTGAATCATTCTGTTGTTGATAATCGACTATGGATCTTTGAATCTTAAAGATGCGAGGTCTGTTTTGCTGTGAAAAACAATAATGAAGATTTGTCGAAAATTCATGTGCATCCTTCATGAAGATGAAATTGTTGGCTATATCCTTGGAGACAGAGTTAAGGAGCCATGACAGTACCATGCTAGTGCAATGACTCCATTGAGGAAACTTAGATGAATTTTTTGGTGGTTTTTCAATGGTTCTATAGATGAACCTTAATAGCTTCAAGTACCAAGGAGCTTGATCGACTCCAAGTGGGATAATTGTCTCCTATCAAGGGTTGTGAAACTAACATAATTTCTGGGCTATCATAACGATGAACATAATGGAGTGATGAAGGATCAGGTTCATCCTTCGATAGATTTTGTGTTAAAGTATTGTAGGTTGAATCTCCCATTATATGTTAGGCTAGGGTTTGAGAAAGATACAAAGTGAAGGATCAGTATGCTCTGATACCATGTCAAGATTGAAATATGTCTTCTAATTTATTCATTGATATGTAAGGTATTTATACAAGATTGATAGGAGAAACTTAAGCCTAAAGTCTAGAGAAATGGAAACTAAATATGGTAGAAAATAATATACAATTATTATATGTGACTTAAGCTTAAAGACTAGGAGATCCAGATCAGAATCAAATCATAATATGATCTTTAATAGAAAGGATTTATTTTTGTTCAACTAAAATTAATAGCTCATTCTTTATTGATACATTAAAAATCTATAGTAAATCTTGTCTAAATTCTCAAATTTTAATTCTTTTTATTAAGTTTTGAACTTCAAAATGATTTTAACCATCTTGTTCAGTTAAAATTAAGATAGAGAGTAGTTGTAGTCGGCTACAACAAGGTGTAGTCGACTACAAATTAAAAGTATTTGAAAATTTTTAGTCCAAAAGGTCATTGTAGTCAGCTACAACTTAAACCTTTTTGAAAATTTTTAGTCTAGTAGTTCACTGTAGTCGACTAAAGCACTCTGTAATCGACTACAGCTTAAAAAAATTTGCATTTTATAAACCTAAACCCATTTGTAGTCGACTACAGTACCCTATTTAAACCTTTTTTTACCCGAAAACTCCATTTTTCAGCTTATTTTATGCAACTTTTTCTCTCTTTAAAAGCCTGAAACACAAATCCTCTCACTTCTCTATAAAAATCTTTCAATTTCCACCATCATTTCACCAAATTAGCTTACAATCTTCAAAATGCATCACATAAACTTCAATTTTTTTTGGGTGTTTTTCAAGATCAAAAGTCAAAAGTTTGAAGATTTGGTGCTCTCTCTCCAAAAACGTGATTTTCTTTCTCCTCACTTTTTTCTCTTAAATCTCTCCAAATCTTTCATTTTCTCCAAACATTCTCATAATCTTACAAGCCCAACAACTATTCTGCAAGTTTTTAGTGATTTCAAGCCAAATTTGTCACTTTTTAAAGGTTTTGTTGGACTTTCTCTCTCTAAGTCCGAAAATACTCTTTTCTATCTTTATAAGCTCAAAAGGGAAGGTAAAATGAGTGAATGTTGAGACTTCTAAGCAGAAGAAGAAAAAGGCTAAGGAGGATTTGTCTTTGCATTTCTCTACAGTGCAAACTTTGGAAAGGTATGAGAATTTTTTTAAAATAGACAAATTCATCCTGGTAAATATGTTGATTTATTTGAACTGTCTCTTTACCACGTGGAGCTTGAGAATTATTTTGAGAAAATGAATTGTTTGTCTTTGGTGAAATTACGAGAAAAGTTTTATCTCAGTTTGATTAAGGTGTTTTATTCTAACTTAGTAAGGAATTCTCATAGA
Source organism: Bretschneidera sinensis (assembly GCA_023935145.1). Classification (NCBI taxonomy): domain Eukaryota; kingdom Viridiplantae; phylum Streptophyta; class Magnoliopsida; order Brassicales; family Akaniaceae; genus Bretschneidera; species Bretschneidera sinensis. The sequence continues at coordinate 51,321,044 of CM043703.1, read as the reverse complement.
AATTATGACTTTACTACATAGGTTAAAAGAGTATAAATCAAGGTTAATCCTAAAATTTTAGGTAGAATTTTGGATATTCCTGTGGAAGGATATAGTTGGATATGTCTTGATGATTGAGGTAATTATTTGACCTTAAAGAATCCTTAAAAGAATTTACAAGTAATCTAAATTTTTTGTGGTCACTGATTTCAAGCATCTTAGTGTGACCACATTGTTTGTTGAAATGAGAGCAATACATTCTATTATTTGTAATTGTCTTGCTCCTCGTAATGGAAGCTATGCAACCCAGAGTCTTTTGGATGTAGTGCTTATATGGAATATCATGCGGGGTAATGCTTATAATTTGTCCCATTTGATCAATTGTAAGATGGTTGAGATGACCTCAAATACCAAAGGTAAGCTACTTTTCGGTATAGTCATTACTCTCATCATGAAGCACTATGGGATCAAATTGGATAATTATGTTAGAGTTGAGTTGACAGATAATTTTGATCGATGTTGAGCCTTGAAAAGAATGTTAGCTTCATTTTGAGGCTGATGAGAAATGGATACAAAAAGATGATTGTGTTCAGATAAACAGGAAATGGGTCAAAAAGTTCTTTGTGTTCTAATCGATATACGGGGTATTGGTGAAAAAAGAAAATGGAATAACAGTTGATCCCACTCTAGTTGAAACCAAAAATGTTGAAGAATACAAAGTGCCAATACCTCCTCAATAGCCCTATGGCCCCTCATACAGATATTTAACCTGCTTGATATAGGGAAAAATTCCCTATCCAATCACATAACGACACGTGGCATCATACTGGTCAAACTAGTTCTTATAGTGAAAACACAACATGTGGCAGAAGAACAAAATGGTAATATCCCATATCACAGCTTATAGATAGCTCGGTCTTATCTCCAGTTAAGTCTTAATTCTATCAGGATTCTCAAATTTAAGGATATTCTATGTCATCAGCAAATACATTCTTATCGGGATTCCACCTCCCACACTATATAAGGGGGCTCTCATCATCAAAAGGTACACATAAAAACTACTCTCTTTACTTCCAGTAGCTTTCTTTTTAGCCCTATACTAACTTAGGCATCGGAGAGTCCCCCCCAGAGGCACCATCCTTCTGGTCCTCCATCGACTCCTTAGGGTTTCTCTAGTCTTTGTGCGCGCAGCTTCCGATCATTGACCGTTTGTGTTCCAGACAGATTTTTGGCATCAACAGATTGGGGCTGTTCGTGGGAATCTCTTTCTTTGAGAGGAAAGAACTCATCTATTATGATACCACCTAAGAATACAACCATAAACACTACCAGAATTGCTAGTCATAGCCAATGTTTGTCAGCTCCAACCTCCCTTCCATTCAGGAACATACCGCCTTTGGCTAGAACCTTAACGGTCCATTCAACGGACAATCTCGACAAGATTAGCCTTCCTAGTCAAACAAACCCACCAACGAAGTTCCAGCAAACCTGGGCATCCAGGTCCCGCCAAATCAAGCCACTCAGAACTCGAGTGCTCTAGTTACACAAGGGCAGTTCTTGGAGCTCACTTAACTCGTGGCCAGCTTGGTAGCAAAGCTCGAGGAACAAGCTAACTCCCCCTCCACTATCCCAGCAAAGCCCTCGACCTGCAAGGTGTAATAATCTCGATCATTAGCCTCATATCCAATCTACTACTGAATCTACTCTGGATCCAACCACGAAATCCCAAGATTTCTCCATCGCCAAAAACTATAATGACTTGGACCGTAAGCATGAAGAAATGGATATTAAGATAAGAGAAACATTCAAAGGGAGAGACACCAATGTCCTAGACAAGCTTAACTCTCGAGATCCTTTATTCACTGAGGACATCCTCGATGCTCCTCTCCCACAGCACTTTAGAATGCCTCTTATAAGGGGCCTACGATGGCATGACTGATCTCATGGATCACCTTGAGCTTTATAAGACTATCATAATGTTGCATCGTCATCCAGATGCAGTACTATATCGAGCCTTTACTCTAACACTCGAGAAGGCTGCCAACACGTGGTATTCATATCTCAAACCAGTAAGCATAGGTTCTTTTAAGGACCTCAGCTGTGCTTTTGCTGCAGACTTCCTCAATAGTAAAGGACCACAAAAGACTTCAGAAAGTTTCTTCAACATCATCTAACGCAGAAGAGAAAAAATTCGGGAATATATCTCGAGGTTCAATGTCATAGCATAGGAAATGCTAAATATGGATCCGACGTTCCAAACTCTTACTTTCAAAAACAGGCTCAGGTTGGGGTCTTTCAGCTTTAAGCTTACTAGGCACCTCTAGGGATATGAATGAAATCCTTACACAAGCTGAAGAGTGCATGATTGTTGAAGAAGACTAAGCATTCTTAAGAGAAAGATAAGAGAGGAGAAAAAAAAAGAAGGAAGAAATAAGTCGTTGAGGCAAAGAACCACTTATCGAAAAAAACCTTTGTAAGAAGACAATGATAAAGGGCCTAAGCAATACAACAACTATACCCCATTGAATATTCCCAGGTGTAATATACTGATTAAAATTCAAAACCATGATGTTCTTCGCTAGCCCCCAAGACCTATACACCCTAGCGAGGACAAATATAAATCTAAATGGTGTATGTTCCACAGGGATCATGTAGACGACACCGAGGAATATCAGGCACTGAAAAACCATATTGATACCCTCATTCATCAGGGATACTTGAAAGAGTTCACTGGCCCCACAGCGGGGACCCGCCTAGGTAAAGTCCTGAACGCCCTAGTAGACGGAGTTTCGAACTGCGAAACCCCAAACGAGACTCTCGAGGGAGTCCAAGACAAAACTCTCAGAGGAATTTAAGCCCTAGAAGGCGTCAAATTCTAAGAATGAGCCCAAAAAAAAAATAGACAGGATGATAAGCACCATACATCCGCAACGACAGGCACTATCAAAACAATTTATGGAAGATCAGTAGCAGGAGGACATTCATCTCAGGCCAAGAAAGCCTACGCTCGATTAATAGCTTCTGTAAGTAGACTCCAAAAAAAAGTCAATACTGACCAAATAATCTCTTTCACAAACGATGATGACCTGGAAGGGGTGCAGACACCCCATGATGATACAGTGGTTATCACTCTTCTCATTGTAAATTACAATGTGGAGTGAATTCTGCTTGAGAATAGGAGGTCAACGGACATACTGTATGTTAATGCCTTCAAGAAGATGAAGTTAGGAGATGATTAGCTCAAACTCGTGGCCTCTCCACTTTACAGCTTCTTAGGGAAGCCTATATTTGCTAAAAGCAGTATAGTCCTACCTGTGACAGTAGGGTTAGTACCACAACAAACCACTGTGATGATGACATTTTTGGTCTTCAAGCATCCATCTTTTTACAATGCTTTGCAGAGAAAGCCGACACTGAACATAATTAGGGTCGTAGTTTCAACCTATCATCTGAATATAAAGTTACCCACAAAGAATAGGATTGGAGTAGTATGAGAGAATCAATAGACATCTCGATCATGCTACCTTAACACTATCAGAGGCCACCAAAAAACTGAGACCTTACCATTAAAGGTCGAGGATCTACGAGATTAATTCAAAACCAACGAGGCCAACCTACAGAAGACTTAGTAATCATCCCACTGGATGGAGTAGGAGATAACAAGACTGTGCAGATTGATCAAACAGTAACCCGATTCCTCGGACATAGAACACTAAGAACCTTCAAAAATTCTATCAGAAGGGATTTCTCTTTTCTTTTCTAGTTATATAATTTCGACTAGTTATCAATAAAGTTGTTATTTTGAAATTCATATTAAATTGTTTCGCATAGGCGAAAGCACTGAGCTTCTTCTCACCACGGAGTCCTCATCAAGTCATCACACTAAGAGTGCCAAGCTCTCTCTCTCCTCAAAAGCCCTTTCAATCAAGGCTATGGAAAGAGTGTCGAGTTCCCTCTCTCCTAAGAAGCCCTTTCGATCAAGGTCGATGAGAGAGTGTTGAGTTTCCTCCATCTTCAGAGATGCCATCATCTAAGGCCGAGGGGAATACCCTTAACTCCTCAGCCCTCTGACAAATAAATGCAAAGGAAAGAAATCTATACAAAGTAAGATATCAGAAGAAAATATTCAAAAGGGGTCCACGCCCTTATCATTCATTAAAGGATAAGTTCTAAGGCATTACTGGACTTTCTTACAAAGTAACAAAGCACCTATTCTCATTACTTGGGAAATTTTTACAAGGGAAAGACACTCATCCTTGACCTCATCCCGGACCTCAACTTCATCCTCTTCCTCGGCTTCATCCTCGAACCTATCTCCAAGACTCTAAGGGGTTCACTCCAATTCATTCACCTTGTACCTTTGCTCCTTGCTCCGAGGAGTTTGTTCTAAAATATATCATTCAGAATCAACTCCAAAACTCCGAGGAGTTCGATCCAAGTTATCCTCCTCGGACCTATCTCTTATGTTCTGAGGAGTTCACATGAAGTTTATTATCTTCAAGATTCTGATGGGTTCACTCAAACCTTTGCTCTTTGTTATGAGGAGTTCACTCCAAGTCATTCGCCTCGGACCTTTGCTCCTTGCACAAAAGAGTTTACACCAAGTTTAACTCATTGGACTCTTCCTTGGTCTCATCCTCGACGCCTCAACCTTGACCTCTTTCTCAGCCTCATCCTCGGCCTCAACCTCGACCTTTTCCTTAGCATCAACCATAGCATCTTTCTTAGCCTCATCCTCGACCTCAACCTATATCTCTTCCTCAGCCTTAACTTCGACCTCATCTTCAGCCTGAACCTCGACCTTAACCTCAGTCTCTTCTACGGCCTCTTTCTCGACCTCATCCTCGACCTCCTCTTCCGACTCATCTCCTAGCTCCGAGGAGCTTGCATCAAAATTGTCCTGCTCGTACTCATCTTTTAGCTCTGAGGATCTTTACTAAAAATTGTACTTCTTGGACTCATCATTGGCCTCAACTTCGGCCTCTTCCATGGCCTCGGCCTCATCCTCGGTTTTAACCTCAACTTCTTTCTTGGCCTCATCCTCACCCTCCTCCTTGAACTCATCTCCTAGCTTCGAGGAGCTTACCTCAAGATTTTCCTCATCAGACTCATCCTTGACCTTATCCTCGGACTCAACCTAGGCCTCATCCTCAACCTCATCCTCAACTTCAACCTTAGCCGCTTCCTCGACCCCAACTTCAGCCTCTTCATTGGCTTCATCCTTGACCTCTTCCTTAGACTCATCTCCTAGCTTAGATGAATCTGCATTCAAGATTTTCCTCTTCAGACTCATCTCTTAGATCCTATGAGCTTGCCTTAAGATTGTCTTCCTCGGACTCATCCTATGCCTCATCATCGGCCTTAACCTCGGCCTCATATGCGGCCTTAACTTTAGCCTATTCTTTGATCTTATCCTTGGCTGTAACCTCAGCCTCATCATTGATCTCTACCTCGGCCTCATCCTCGGCCTCAACATTGGCCTCTTCCTCGACCTCATCTTCGGCCTCCTTTTCGGAATCATATTCTAGCTCCGAGGAGCTTACATCACGATTGTCCTCTTTGGACTCATCCTGGACCTCAATCTTGACCTCTTTCTCGGCCTCATCCTCAACCTCCTCCTTAGGCCTCATCCTTAGCCTCAACCTCGACGTCTTTCTCGACCGTCTCCTTGGACTTAACTCCAGGCTCCGAGGAATTTGGATCAAGATTGTCCTCCCTAGACTCATCCACAGCCTCATCATTGGCCTTAACCTTAGCCTCATCCTTGGCCTTAGTCTCAGCCTCATCCTCAAAAGCTTTGAGAGCTTCTTTCATGATTGTCCTTCTCTGACTCATCCTCGACCTCAACCTTGGCCTCTTCCTCAGCCTTATCCTTTGCCTCTTCTTCAGCCTTATCCTCGGCCTCATCTTCAGCTTTATCCTCGGACTCATCCTCAGTTTCAGCCTCAGCCAATGCGTGCATAGCACGATGAATCAAACATTGGTTACCTTATGCCAAGCACCTCATGCCAAGCTCTCTCATACTTCGACAATCTCAAGCCTTCACCATTGGATACCGAGCACACACTGTTGAGTCGCACACTACTAAAGCACACACTTTTGAGGCTCGTACTATCGAGGTGCGCACTATTGAGATGGATAAGTGCCAAGACACACACTATTGTGGCGCAGACTATCGACACACTACTAAGGCGCACACTATCGAGTTACACACTGCTGAGGTGTACATTACCGAGATGGACACGTACTAAGGTGCACCCTACCAAGGCGCACACTATCAAGGTGCGCACTATTAAGGTTCACACCAGTGAGACGGACAAGTGCCAAGATGCACACTTTTGAGGCATAGACTGTCAACACACTATCGAGTTGAACACTGCCGAGACGTGCACTACCAAGGTGCACACTACCGAGACTGACACATTCTAAGATGCGCACTACTGAGGTACACACTACCGAGGATCGCACTGTCGAGGCGCACACGGTCGAGACCAACATGACTGAGACTAGCATGGTTAAGATGAGACAACCGAGACCCTTAGTCCCTCATCCACTTCGTCTCATCTTCATGGATGAGACTCGTAGACCTAGACTCTCAAAGTCTCCTCAACTTTGTCTCATCATGCCAAGCTTTTTTGTGCTTCGACAATCTTAAGCCTCGGCCGCCGTATACCAAGCATAAAGAATCAAGCCTTGGTTACCTTATGCTAAGTATCTCACGCCAAGCTCTTTCATGCTTCGGCCATCTCAAGCCTTGGCCATCAATCACGACGAATCAAGCCTTGACTACCTTATCCCAAGCTCTTTTATGCTTTAGCCATTTCAAACTTCATCCACAACATGTGTAACACAATGAATCAAGCCTTGGATGCCTTATGCTTAGTATCTCATGCCAAGCTCTTTCACACTTTGACCATCTCAAGCCTCGACCATCGCATGACAAGCACGATACATCAAGCCTTGGCTACTTCATACTAAGAACATCATGCCAAGCTCACATTTCGACCATCTTAAGCCTCAACCACCGCACGCTAAGCATGATATATCAAGCCTTGGCTACTTCATACGAAGCACATTGTGCCAAGCTCTCATGCATTAGCCATCTCAAACCTCAGCCACAGCAAGTAGAGCTTGACATATTAAGCCTTGGCTACTTCATGCTAAGCTTATTATGCCAAGCTCTCATGTTTCAGCCATCTAAAGCCTCGGCCATTGGATGGTAGAGCATAACGCATCAAGCCTTGTCTACTTCATACTAAGCACATCATGCCAAGCTCTCACGCTTCAACTATCTTAAGCCTCAACCATCGTACACTGAGTATAACACATTAAGCCTTGGCTACTTCATGCTAAGCATATCGTGCCAAGCTCTCATGCTTCTATTATCTTAAGCTTCATCCATTATTCGCCGAGCATGATGCATTAAGCCTTGGCTACTTCATGCTTCGGCCATCTTAAGCCTTGGCTACCGCATGCCGAATACGACACATCAAGCCTTGGCTACTTCATGCCAAGCATATCATCCCAAGCTCTCACGTTTCGGCCATCTTAAGCCTGGTCCACCACACTTCAAGCATGACACATCAAGACTTAGCTACTTTATACCAAACACATAGTGCCAAGCTCTCATACTTTAGCCATCTCAAGCCTCGACCATCACATGCCAAGCATGACACATCAAGCCTTGGCTACTTCATGCTAAGCACATTATGCCAATCTTTCACTCTTCGACCATCTCAAGCATCGACTAATGCACGTCGAGCAAGATGCATCAAGCTTTAGCTACTTCATGCCAAGTACATCATACTAAGCTCTCACACTTCAACCATCTTAAGCCTCAGCCACCGCACACCGAGAATGATGCATCATGCCTTAGCTACTTTATACTACGCGTATCGTGCAAAGCTTTCACGCTTTGGCCATCGAGCCTTAACTATCGCATGCCAAGCATAATGCACTAAGCTTGGCCACCGCATGTCGAGCATAACATACTAAGCCTTAGTCATAAATACTAAGCATGCATTCCATGAGCTACTTTCTCAACTGCATAACTACACTCAATGAAGTGGAGGGCATCTAATGTAGGGGAAAATTCCTTGTCCAGTGATATAACGACATGTGGTAGTCATACCAGTCAAACTAGTTCTTCCATTTAAAACATGACACATGGTAGAAAAGCAAAATGGTAATATCCCATCTCACAACTTATGGATAGCTTAGTCCTATATCTGGCCAAGTCATAATTCTATTGGGATCATCAGATTTAAGGATATTCTATCTCATCAGCAAATACGTTCTTATCAGGTTTCCACCTCCCACACTATATAAGGGAGCTCTCACCACCAAATGGTACACACAACAAAATACTCTATTCACTTTTAACAACTTTCTTTTAAGCCTTAAACTAACTTAGGCATTGGAGAGTCCTCCCTATGGCACAACCCCTGCGGTCCTCTAGCGACTTCTTAGGTTTTCTCTGGTCTTTGTGAGCGTATTTGATCATCGATCATTCGTGTTCCAAGTAGATTTTTGGCATCAACAGGTTTGTGCCATTCATGAGAATCTCTTTCTTTGAGCGGAAAGAACTCATCTGTTATGATGCCTGATTACGCCCAAAGTATAACGCGGTAGTTGTAGCACGGCTTTGGGGTGTTGATTCCACAGGGAAACAAATTAACTACAAAAGAAGGTGTGAACCATAACACAAACGATAAAGATTTAAGTGAGAAAATATGAACTTTTGGTAATGAAGTAATAGTGTAAAATAGATTGTCAAATATAATAGGGAGACAACAAGGATTCGGGAATCCTCCCTAGGTTCGTTGTCCTATCCCTAACTTGATTCAGTTATTTTTATCTCGGTTGCAAGTTTTACATCCCAAACATGCAACCAACAAGTATTCAATGAGCACATATATAAACCCTAATATGATTGTTATGAAATACTTCTTTGATTTATGCACATATGATCTATCCTATAGGTTTATCAAGAAACGACAATATATCTTTATTGACAATATTACAGTAATGGACAAACCTAAAGGCTAGATTTACTGGACTCAATTATACCCAAACAATCTTGACATAAAAGAAGCATGACTAAATTTATATCAAGGAAAAAGATACAATCACCGGAATAGATAAGATCTTATAATTAGATAAAGAAGTAAATCATTGCAATGTTTTAACAATAAATTCTTATTACAGCCGAATCAAATAAAGGAAGATAGGAACAACTACACCTAGGGATTCATCCCTTCGCCTTGCTTGGAAGTTAGTTAGCCTTGGTGTTCATGGCTAAACACTTCAATGGATGAGAGCTGTTGCCTTTAGTTTTCTGGGTTTTTCTTCACAACCAAGATGCCTTCTCTTCAGCCCTAAGTGTCCTATTTATAGTACAAGGGTCCAAGGAGTGTTCTTAGGTTTTAATCTAATGTTTAAAACCCTAATTAAAGTCTAACTCAAAGATGCAATCCCGTGTGCGCGCTGCGGTGCTGCTTGAGGAGCACCACGGTGCTAGGCATAATCTGGCTGGGCGAGCTTCTGGGCACCGCGGTGCTAGCTGATTGTTCACCATATGGGAGTTTCTAGGCACTGCGATGCTGACTGAGGGGCACCGCGATGCTGACTGAGGAGCACTGTGGTGCTGGGCTGTGCTTGATTTTCTTCATGCTTTGCCTCTCCGCATCCACTCCTATGCTTCGTCGTGCATAGAACCTTGGTGCTTTTAAACAACGATCGCTTTTTCTTCTTTTTGGGCTCAAAATACCTAGAAATGCACTGAAATAAGTTTGTGGTCCAATAATATTACTTAAGAGTTATCAACACATAAAAGTACAATAAAGACCGAGAAGAATCATAAAATGCTAACAATTAAACATCGTTGAGATGCATTTTATAGCTCTTATCACAACCGCCAACTAGTTTATTGCTAGTACCTAGTAATTCAAGCGGAAATAAGAGATGAAATCCATGGTGTGAATCGAAATAAAGTAAAGCAATATCAGTGTTAACCAAGAGTAATTCATTTTTGTCTCAAAAATTTCAGATAACACATAGCACATAGAATCATTTAAATTCACCCAAGTTTGAAAGTAATCCAAACATCAATCTTAAAATCGCTATTGACTCTTAACATCCATCTTACCACAATCCATTAATCCGAACATCCGGATGATTTTATGCATAAGATTCGTGAATACAAGTCTTGGCCTCTAAAACATGATAAATTTTGTGACATCAATCACAAAAACAAGCTCCATAGGGTTACATTTCAAACCTCGCTCCACTATTGTAGAAAAATCACATTACATTGGATCAATAGGTCTTTAATAAGCTTGTAACGTTAGGCTAAGGTGTTAAGAAAGAATGGGAAGGATTCACAAGTAAAAGAACTTAATCTCTTAGCTTTAAACACATCCATTTTTAAGCACTAGGTATCCTTACTTCAACACCTAACTTTTTCAACCATTGTTCGAGCATTTTTCTCAAATCACCATTTTTCTTTTCTTTTCTTCTTTCTTTGCCTTATTTCATTCTTTTTCTTTTGTATTTTTGGCATAAGACCATTTACCTCATTTTTCATTCTTTTCTTTTCTTTTCCACAACCCCCAACTTATCTCCTTTAATGTACTTGGGTTATGGTAGTGATATTTTCTCATATTCCCATCCTTACTCCTTTTAAGTGCTCCTCAACAAATGTGTATAGCTAAGTTCTTTTAAGAGAAAGGTAAGGATAAAATATTTTCTTAGGCTCATAAAGGTGAGTAAATTGGCTATTGAAAGAAATAAGGCTCAAATTCTTTTTCAACAAAAAGGGTTCAAATAGGTGACTAGTGGTAAATATAGCAATGGTAGGTTTGATAGGCTCAAACGGTTCAAAAATGGCCTATATCATATCCTAAGTAATGTGCATTCTAGGAATTCGCCTCAAGTGGTTATCAAGTAAGTTCTAGAGCTTGTTGAGACTGCAAAAGTATTCACAAAGCAATCACACATAAAACTTTTCTAAATGTTTAGACTAATCATACAATCTTACCACAAACTAGAGTCTCAAACCAAATCAAGATTGACACTTAAATTATTCTCAAACCGAAACAAAATTTAACTTCTTCTAAATGCTATCTGCTATCTCAATTAAGCTCATATCATTGACATGTGAATTAACTCTAAGGCTAACACAAAGCATGCCTAAAACAAAAGGTAAGGAAATGTAACACCAAGCAATTTTAAAGAAAATGCATCTCCACCCCTAGCTTAAAATTTGCATTGTCCTCAATGTTAAAGAGAAAGTAAAGAAAAACTCCCTTTGTAAGCACGAGAGCACAGGTGCTGAAAAATGTGTACCACCAGGTGAATCGCATGCCATTCTTCTTGTTGAAATTCCCATCTACAACATAGAACACGACAACAAAAAAGAAAACAACTATTGTGTACCCTTAAGAATCCCCATATGTTAGGTTAGCACATGAAATGTAAGAAAAATCACTAAAATGAGAAAAATAAAATAACGAAAAATAGACTAAGGAAAAGGGAAAATAAGAGATAGAACCCACAACTAGTCCTCTAAATCTCATCATCATTTGCATTCCCTTCACTCTGTTCACCGTCCTCTAGAAGTTGATCAAAATACGAACCCAGATAGGGTGGCATAGTAGGAAAATTACCCATATTACAACCAGTAATGGAGGCAAGGTGTTGGTACATTTGACCAAAGGAGGAGTTGACCGCCACTTGATAATCGGCTTGCCGAGCCAAAAATTGGTCTAGACGATCTAACCTAGCAAGCAATAATGTCTGCTGACTCTCATCCGCTCAAGTCACTCAGCAACCATGAAATGCCTAGAGGTGGGGGAATGAGCAGCAAATACTGGCTCCTCTCTCGAAATTGGTGGCCTGGAGGTTTTAATCTGAGCTAGCAGGATATCATCAATGGGTCTTTTAGGTGGCTGAGTCTCCTCATTAGGGCTGTATTAGACACCAGCTCGGATGCACAATTGGGTTATTAAAGAAGGAAAATATAATCCGAGCTTTTGTCTAATAGTGTGTTTGATCGATTCATATATGACTCGACCTACATCGATAGTCATACCCATCAAAATTGTATAGATTAACACGGCTCGCTCAATAGTTAAGGCACTATAGTGTAAAGCAGGCATCATCCGCTAACATATAAAATATTGCCAAGCCCTAGCAGTGGCATTGAGAGAAGTACCAGTCAAAGTGACAGGGATATCACCCATCATTTTCCATGTAGTGCCCGGAATACAAAGGGTAGTGCAAATCTCTTCATAATTAATGGTAGACACATATGCACTATACTCACTATGTTCAATGTCAGGTAATCCATAGAAGCTATTAATGGTTGAGCTACTGATTTCGCCCAAAGTATAACGCGGTAGTTGTAGCAAAGCTTTGGGGTGTCGATTCCACAGGGAGACAAACTAACTACAAGAGAAAGTGCAAACCTTAAAACGAGCGATAAAAGTTAAACGAGAAAATCTGAGTTTGAAGTAGTGTGAAATAATTGTGTAAATATAATAGAAAACAACAAGGGTCCAGGAATCCTCCCTAGGTTCGTTGCCTTATTCCAATCTTGATTCAGTTATTTTTATCTCGATTGCGGGTTTCACATCCCAAACAGACAACCGGTAAATATTCAATAAGGCATGTATAAACCCTAATGTAATTGTTATGAAATACTCTTTGCTTTCAAGCACACGTGACCTAACTTATAGATTATCAAGAAACGACAATGTATCATAATGATAATACCACAGTAATGGACAAATCTATAAGAGAAATCTACCGAACTCAATCGCACCTCAACAACATCACATAAGAAGAGCATGACTAGACTTATATGGGGGAGAAAGATGCAATCATCGGATTAATGGGAAATATTTTAATTAGATTAAAAAGTAAATCATAACAATGTTTAATGATAATAAATCCAAACTACAATGAATCAAGACTAGAAGATAAGAACAACTACACCAAGAGATTCATTCCTTCGCCTTGCTTGAAGATTATTTGGTCATGGGGGAGAGTGTGGCAGCCTTCATGATGTTTTCCCCGGCCTCTAGCCTCTCCAAAAGATGTTTTTGAATCATCTTAATATCAAACCCTAAGTGGTCTATTTATAATACACAAGGTCCAAGGGTGTTTTAGGGTTTAAAAAGTCATTAAAATCCTAATTAGGTCAAAGCTCGGAGAAAAAAAATGTGTGCGCACTGCGGTGCTCCTTTATGGGCACTGCGGTTCTGGTTGGTGGTTCAAGATATGGACATTCTAGGTGTTGCGGTGCTGGATGAGGAACACCGCGGTGATGGCTGGTGCTGTTCTGGAGGCTTGACCTTTGTCTACTAAAACTGCCATAACTTTCTCTAGGAAAATCATTTTGACGAGCCGTAAAATTCTCCAAAAAATAGACTTCCGGATCTTTCTAGGCTTATATGGCTCATCTCCTAGTTCTTCTTGCATTAATATAGTTTAATTTACAAATATGATTGATCTGTATGGGCAATTCTAGCAATTTAATAAAACTCCTTTCCAAGTGCTTGTGAACCTTCACTTTGGTGTTCATCGAGTCATTATGCTTTAAGCAATGATAGCTTTTCAATCTCTTTTGAACTTAAAGTACCTAAAAATGCATCGAAATAGATCAATGATCCAAGAATGACACTTTAGAGTTGTTAAGGTATAAAATTGCAATTCAAAGCTAGATCAACCCTAAAATGCTAACAATTAAGTATTGTAAAGATGCATTTTAGGACTCTCATCATAACCCCCAACTAGCTTATTGCTAGTCCCTAGCAATTCAAGAGAAAACAAGAGATGAATTCTACGGTGGGAATCAAAACAAAGTAAAACAATGTTAGTGTTAAACCAAGAGTAATTCACTTTTGTCTAAAAAATCGTACATAACACACGGCATATAGAATCATTAAATTTCACCTAAGTCCAAAAGTAATCTAAACATCAGTCTTAAAATCGTTATTGACTCTTAACATCCATCTTACCATAATCCATTAATCCGAACACCCGGATGATTTTTTGCACAACATTCATGAATACAAGTCTTGGCCTCTAAGAACATAATAAATTGCGTGACATCAATCACAAGTCAAGCTCCATAGGTTTACTTTTCAAATCACTCTCCACTATTGTAGAAAAAATCACACTATATTGGATCAATAGGTCTTTACTAAACTTGTAACGTTAGGCTAAGGTAAAAGTTAAGAAAGAACGAGAAGGATTCAACAAGGAAAAGAACTTAATCTCTTAAGTTTGAACACAACTCTTTAAGCACTGGATAACCTTACTTCAATACGTAACTCTTCCAACCATTTTCCTAGCATTTCTTTCAACAAATCACCATTTTTTTTCTTTCTTTCTTATTTCTTTGCTATAATTCACTTTTTTTATTTTTATTTTGGCACATAAGACCATTCACCTCCTTTTTCATCATTTTTTTTTCTTTTCCACAACCCCTGACTTATCTCTTTTCATGTATTTGGGCTATAGTAGTAATATTTTTTTTCTCATACTTTCATCCTTATTCCTCTTCAGTGCTTCTCAATAAATGTGTATAACTAAGTTCTTTTAAAAGGAAGGTAAGGATAAAATATTTTATGCTAATAAAGGTGAGTAAATGGGCTATTGAAAGAAACAAAGCTCAAATTATTTTTCAAGAAAAAGGCTCAAATGGGTGACTAGTGATAAATATAGCAATGGTAAGTTTGAAAGGCTCAAACGGTTCAAAAATGGCCTATATCATATCCTAAGTAGTGTGCATTCTAGAAATTCACCTCAAGTGAATATCAAATAAGTTCTAGAGCTTGTCGAGACCGCAAAAGTATTCACAAAGCAATCACACATAAAACTTCTCTAGATGCTTTAGACTATTCATACAATCTTACCACAAACTAGAGTCTCAAAAAAAATCAAGATGACACTTAAATTATTCTCAAACCGAAGCAAGATTTAACTACTTCTAAATGTTGTATGCTATCTCAATTAAGCTTATATCATTGACATGTGAATTACATAGAAGGCTAACACAAAGCATGCTAAAAACAAACAAAAAGGGAGAACGATACCAAGCAGTTCAACATGAAAAACAGGAATATGTTTCCTCCACCCCCAACTTAAAATAAGCATTGTCCTCAATGTGAAAGCAAAAGTTAATGAAACTCCCTTTGTAGCCAAAAGTGCACAGAAGCTGAAAATTGTGCACCACCATTTGAACTGCTTCGTATATTTGTCCTTGAAAAAGAAATACGAAAGTGAAACTGGAAAACAGCAAAATAATAATAATAAATAAGAAAAAAAAAATGAAAAACAGTAAAAATAAAAAGGATATGTTGTGGGTTGCCTCCCATGAGCGCTAAGTTTTACGTCTTCAACCAGACGCTCTTATTCCCTCCTAGACAAACATAGGTTGAATGCACCAGCCACTGCTTCATTGCAAAATTTTGTGCTTGTATGCTTTAGCGAGGCCTTAAGGATGTCATCAGTAACATACGCAAATTCTGGCTCGATATATGCTCTTGTGAAACCATGTGTGAGGGTGGACTCCAATGGATTAAGGTGCTGGACTTTTTCTATAAATGAGTCAATCATGTATGCTTGGTGGGTTTCGTCCACATCCTCTGATTTTTTTGTTGTTGGGATGTGTAATAACTTACCACTTTGTGTCACAATGGCATTCACCTCATTCAAATTCTTTTGTGCTAGGTGTTGACCATGGGATGTGGATTGAGCTTGAGAAGGGAACTTACCTTGCTCAGTCACACTCAAGTATGTCATTAATTTGGACACTTGGCTCTTTATCTCTTTATTTTCTTCAACAGCTTGCGTAATTAAATATTCAAGTCTTTGATTAGTCTTACCCTATGCCTCAATAAAAGAATGTAAAGTGTCTACTAAAGAACTCCTAGAAGATACAGGTGCATGATATGGTGCAAGGGGTTGTGCAAGCTGCTGGTTTTCAGACTTCCAGCTGAAATTGAGGTGATTTTACCATCCCGGATTATAAGTATCAGAGAAGGGTGCCAAAGGCTTCTTGTACATGCCTAAGGCATTACATTGCTCTTTATATATCCCTTTCATCTCAACAAATGTGGGGCACTATTGGGCGAGATGATCTACCCCGCCACACACAAAACATGGTTCAAAAGATTTTGCATGATTAGCTACGTGTGTTGACTTTCAGCTTTTAGTCTTTAACACCTCTAGTTCCCTAGTGAGCATCTCGACCTTGGCCTAAGGTTATCCTCTTCCCTAAGATGATAAATTCTACCACCATTTGGGTGCCCTATAGGTCGTGACCTATTTGTGCTTTCAGTAGCACTTGGTCCAATCCAAGTGTGAGCTTTTTCAGCAAGCTCATTGAGGTACTCTATGGCCTCATTAGGATCTTTCTCCAAGAATTCACCATTACACATCATCTCTTCAAATTGGCGCTCTCTATATGTAAGTCCTTCATAAAAATAGCTTACCAAGCGTCAACTCTCATACCCATGGTGAGGGCACATACTCAATAACTCCTTAAATCTCTCCCAAGACTGATACAAAGTCCCGTTGTCCTTTTGTGCAAAGGTGGAGATTTTCCTTTTTAAAGCATTGGTCTTATGTTGGGGAAAATATTTATTAAAGAAAACCCGAGTCATCTCAGTCCATGACCCAATAGATCGTTGTCCTAGTGAGTATAGCCAACTCTTAGCTCTATCCTTTAAAGAGAAAGGAAAGAACTTAAGTCTCATAATGTCATCAGTTTCATTTTGACTATGAAAAGTCACAACTACTTCCTCAAACTCCCTAATGTGCACATATGGGTTTTCACTTTCCAAACCATGAAATGTAGGGAGTAATTGTATCATCCCTGTTTTAAAATCTAAATGGCTAGTATTGGCTGGAAACATGATGCATGATGGTGTGGCTATGCGTGTAGAGTGGAGATAATCCTGAAGGGTCCTAGGGGGTTGATCTTTATGTTCACTCATCTCTTCGGGACTAGATGGGTTGTCAAATAAAGGATTTAGAAAAGAATTTAATTCTGACTCTAACACAGGCCTACAAGCAAATCTACCCAAAGTGTCTCTATATCGGGGCATACAAGATCACAAAATAAGAATACTATAAAAAGAAAGAATAAAATAAAATAAAATTAATGCAATAAGCTAAAAGAGGGAACGAAGTTACTGCCTTTACAAACTAATGAAAAGAAAAATTATCTACAATTCTTCTACCGTCTTGTCTCAAAGTTGACAATCTTCCTTGTACTTAAATGCATCTCCCCGGCAATGATGCCAAAATTTGATTACGCCCAAAGCATAACGCGGTAGTTGTAGCATGGCTTTGGGGTGTCGATTCCACAGGGAGATAAACTAACTACAAGAGAAAGTGCAAACCTTAAAACGAACGATAAAAGTAAAACAAGAAAATCTGAGTTTGAAGTAGTGTGAAATAATTGTGTAAATATAATAGAAAACAACAAGGGTCCAGGAATCCTCCCTAGGTTCGTTGCCTTATTCCAATCTTGATTCAGTTATTTTTATCTCGGTTGCGGGTTTCACATCCCAAACAGGCAACTGGCAAATATTCAATAAGAGCATGTATAAACCCTAATGTAATTGTTATGAAATACTCTTTGCTTTCAAGCACACATGACCTAACTTATAGATTATCAAAAAACGATAATATATCATAATGACAATACCACAGTAATAATGGACAAATCTATAAGAGAAATCTACCGAACTCAATCATACCTCAACAACATCACATAAGAAGAGCATGACTAGACTTATATAGGGGAGAAAGATGCAATCATTAGATTAAGGGGAAATCTTCTAATTAGATTAAAAAGTAAATCATAACAATGTTTAATGATAATAAATCCAAACTACAATGAATCAAGACTAGAAAATAAGAACAACTACACCTAGGGATTCATTCCTTCGCCTTGCTTGAAGATTAGTTGGCTATGGGGGAGAGCGTGGCAGCCTTCATGATGTTTTCCCTGGCCTTCGGCCTCTCCAAAAGATGTTTTTGAATCATCTTAATATCCAACCCTAAGTGGTCTATTTATAATACACAAGGTCCAAGGGTGTTTTAGGGTTTTAAAAGTCATTAAAATCCTAATTAGGTCAAAGCTCGGAGAAGAAAAACGTGTGCGCGCTGCGGTGCTCCTTTATGGGTGCAGTGGTGCTGGCTGGTGGTTCAAGATGTGGAGGTTCTGGGCACTGTGGTGCTGGATGAGGAGCACCGCAGTGCTGGCTGGTTCTGTTCTGGAAGCCTGACCTTTGTCTACTAAAACTGTCATAACTTTTTCTAGGAAAATCATTTTGACGAGCCGTAAAATTCTCTAGAAAATAGACTTCTGGATATTTCAGCATATATGGCTCATCTCCTAGTTCTTCTTGCATCAATATAATTTAATTTGCAAAAATGATTGATCTGTACGGGCAATTCTGGCAATTTAGTGAAACTCCTTTCCAAGTGCTTGTGAACCTTCACTCCGGTGTTCATTGAGTCATTGTGTTTCAAGTAATGATTGCTTTTCCATCTTTTTTGAACTTAGAGTACCTGAAAATGCATCAAAATAGATCAATGATCCAAGAATGTCACTTTAGAGTTGTTAAGGTATAAAACTGCAATTCAAACCTAGATCAACCCTAAAATGCTAACAATTAAGTACTGTAAAGATACATTTTATGACTCTCATCTGCTGCTAAAAGAAATTGTTCACCCCTTGACTCTTACTTTACCATTCCTATGCTTGGGCGCATTGGCATAAAATTCTCGAACCAAATTAGGGAGGGAGGGGGAGGATGGTCTTGTAAATGTACCCCAATTCCTATCTAGAATCATTCTAAATAAGGTCGGATTGCCTCTCTCGGTGATGTTGAATCCTCTTTTGGGAATGGGTTTTCGACTTTGCAACATTCTAATATATCTCTCACTTGCTTCAAAACTCACAAATTTGGTCTCATCAGACTCTTATTGTGGTTTCCCCCTAGGTCTCTTGGTTTTAGGTGCCATGGAAATCAAATATTTAGAATAATAGACTTAAGGCAAAATGTAACCACTAAATAGCACAAATGCACAATAAAATGGAAAAAAAGTGGTCTTACTTGATGTCCATGGTGGAGAGAAGAAAGACTATCTACCTCTTGAAGTATTCTTTATGAACCCAATGGTCTTCTTATAACCAAGCTTTTAAGAGAGAATGCTAGCAAAATCAGCAAAATGAGTGAGAAATTTAGTAAGATATGATTGTATAAACAAGAAATTTTTGAGTGCAAATGAGTGGGAAAGTAAGAATTTGTTGCAAAGGGGAGAGAGGAGGTAGTGTGCTGCTGGTTTTGTGAAAGAAGAAATGAAGAAGGAGGCTGCAAAATGGCTTTTATAGTGCAGAATTTAGGGTTAGCTATATGCTGGGCTCGAGCTAGTGCTGTGCAGTGTGCTGCGGTGCTGGGCCTGGCTTGCTGGGCCTAGTTTTGTGTGCTGCGCTGTGCGCTGCAGTGCTGGGCCTGGCACTACTGAGCTCAGTTCTGGGCACCGCGGTGCGGGTTGAGGTGCAACGCGGTGCACACTTGTGTCAAAAAAAAACTGTGTTGGTTGCCAAAAGAAAAATAAATTAAAGTTAAAAAGTAATCCTAAAAAATTTAAATTACACTAAAAGAAAAACCAACAATTAAGATTGAATAAAACATAATTGAAAATAAAACAAACAAAACAAAAGAAAAATAAATGAAAATGTACTTGTGTGGTGAAGTTAAGGGAAATAGACTGGATCCATAAGTGGAATTTCTTCCACTTCTGGGTCTTGCTTATCGATTAAGATCTTGAGGCGTTGTCCATTTACTTTAGAAACCCGGCCATCTCTACTATCCTCTACCGCCCCATTTTCAAAAATATTTTTCACTATAAAAGGGCTGGTCCATCTTGACTGAAGTTTTCCAGGATGCTTATGAAGTCTAGAGTCGTATAAGAACACCCGATCATTGGGTTTAAATGTTTTCCTCAAAATGTTTTTATATGGAATACTTTCATCTTAGCCTTATAGATTCTAGAATTTTCATAAGCATCATTTCTTAACTCTTCTAACTCGGTCAACTGAGATTTTCTAAGCTTACTCGCTTCGGCCATATTAATGTTAAAAGATTTGATGGCCCAATAAGCTCGATGCTCGAGCTCCATGGGTAAATGGCAAGGCTTCCCAAAAACAAACCAATAAGGCAACATACCTAAGGGAGTTTTAAAGGCTGTACGATAAGCCCAAAGCACATCAGTTAGTCTCAACGACCAATCCTTGCGATCGGGGTTAATCACTTTCTCTAAAATTTGTTTAATCTCCTTATTAGCAAGCTCTACTTGTCCACTAGTCTGAGGATGGTAAGCAGTCGAGATTTTATGTAATACCCCATATTTTTTCATCAAAGACTCAAAAGAACGGTTGCAAAAATGTGTACCTAGATCACTAATTATAGCATGTGGTGTGCCAAATCGAGATAACACATTTTCTTTAAGGAATTTAATCATCGTTCTGTTATCATTGCTTCGACAAGCTGCTGCCTCCACCCACTTAATTGATGCCCCAATAATCAAAGATTTCAATTACTAAAATAGCGTTTAAGGGCATCATATTTCGGCGAGACACAACTCCTAACTTTTGACACCTTTTACATGAGCGACAATAGATGTTTGCATCTCTGATGAGAGTCATAAAATGCCTCTCAGTAGTGGTTAATTGTTAGCATTTTAGGATTGATCTCGGTCTTTATTGTGCTTTTATATGTTAATAATTCTAAAGTAATATTGTTGGACCACTGACTTATTTCAGTGTAATTTACAGGTACTTTAAGTTTAAAAGAGAAAAAGAAGCGATCGTTGCTTAAAAGACCAAGATCCCATGCTTCTGGAAGGACAAGATGGATTGTTGCCTGAATTGCGATCGAGCGCACAAGCAATGCGATCGAGTGCACAAGCAATGCGATCGAGCGCATATCCCACATTGAGCAAGGTACTCTGCAGCACATATGCGATCGAGCGCACAAGCCGCAATCGAGTGCATGTGTGATTGATCGCACTCGGGCTGCGATCGAGCGCACCCGAACAGTATCCCACATTGGCTAGATAACACATAGCATTCCGGGAGTTTGCCTATATAAAGACCTACTCTGCTCAGCTGAAAGGATTCAATCGGAGCTCATCTGAATACATCAGAGAGTGAATCCAGAGGGCCTTTAGGAGTAATCCAGAGGGCCTCTAGGACGAATCCGAAAGTATAATTTTGAAGGCAAGCTGAGGAATCGGCGAAGCTTTCACTACCGAAGAGGAGATGATCGTTGAGAGGCCGGAGGCAACTCAAGGAAGCATGAGCTCCATGAGCAGCTAGTCTTCAAGCAAGGCGAAGGGATGAATCCCTAGGTGTAGTTGTTCTTATTTCCTTTATTTGATTTGGTTGTAGTTTGGTATTATTTTCATTAAATATTGTTATGTTTTATTCTTTAATTTAATTAGTAGATTTTTATTAGTCCGGTGATTGCATGCTTCATTTCCATATAAGTTCAGTCATGCTTTTCTTATGTGTATCTGTTTGGGTGTGATTGAGTCCGGTAGATATCTTTTATAGATTTCTCCATTGCTGCGGTATCGTCATTAGATATATCGTCGTCTTTTGATAATTTATAAGTTGGGTCATGTGTGCATGAAAGTAGAGAATAATTCATAACAATTACATTAGGATTTATAGTTGCACTTTAATTGAATATTTTTCGATTGCCTGTTTGGGATGTGAAACTCGCAATCGAGACAAAAACAACTGAATCAAGTTAGGATTAGAGCAACGAGCCTAGGGAGGATTCCCGGAACCTTGTCATTCTTAATTATATTTCAAACCTATTTACACAATTACCCTTTTGCACAATCAAAAACTCAGACTCATTTCACCCACCAATAGGGAACGTGAGCTGGGTTTAGACCGTCGTGAGACATATTAGTTTTACTCTACTGATGCTCGCGTCGTGATAGTAATTCAACCTAGTACGAGAGGAACCGTTGATTCGCACAATTGGTCATCGCACTTGGTTGAAAAGCCAGTGGCGCGAAGCTACCATTCGCTGGATTATGACTGAACGCCTCTAAGTCAAAATCCGGGCTAGAAATGACGCATGTGTCCGCCGCCCGATTGCAGACCTGCAGTAGGGGCCGTTTGGCCCCCAAAGACGCGTGTCATTGGCAAAACCCTCGTGGTGGAATAGCCGTGAGGGCCGCCTTAAATATTAATTCCCACCAAGTGGTGAGTAGAATCCTTTGCAGACGACTTAAATACGCGACAGGGTATTGTAAGTGGCAGAGTGGCCTTGCTGCCACGATCCACTGAGATTCAGCCCTTTGTCGCTCCGATTCGTCCCTCCCCTGAATATTCCTTACAATATACCCGGAAAGCTCCCAAGGGTTCTAGCCTCCCTCTTTGCCCCTAACACAGAACTCGGATGGCCTGTGTGCAGCACAAGTGTTGAGCCGTAAGAGCCCTGGAAAGGACCCTAATTTTTGTCATATTTTCGATGGTAATTTTTTTTCGTAATTTTTCTCACGGAAGATTACATTGTTCTTATCCTATGTACAATAAATCAGGTCAAAATATGTTGAATTGGATTTTTTAGACCCAGGGTGACGGCTCAGACATTGTGATGTTTCCTCCTGCCAGACCCCTAAATTACTTAAGACTCTTTAGGGGGGGCTGTCAGACCACTTTGGCTGGCACCTGGCCGGGGCCACGCGGCCAAACTCTGTGGCCTACCAATGCTTGCGCAAGCATGGTAGTGGACTAGGATGGAACTGACTGGCTCGGTCAATGGTGGTGGGAGCCAGCACCACCGCCCCACGATGGCTGCCGCGGTGGTTGTCGAAGATGGTATAAACACACACACGAGCGCGCACTGAAGGTGTTGACACATTTCATGAGCATTCCCACTGATTTGGCCTCCCCTCTAGCAAACAAAATCAGATCATCAGCAAAGGCCAGGTGAGTAGTCTTGAGCTTGTCACACTTGGGGTGGAATCTGAACCCCTCTTCCACCTTAAATCTCCTTAGCAGCCTTGATAGGTATTCCATAATCAACACAAATTGATAGGGAGAAAGTGGATCACCTTGCCTCAAGCCCCTTTTACCTTTAAAAAATCCTTGAAGGCTGCCATTAATGGATAAAGAAAATGTAGTAGTGGTGACACATTCCATAATCCAGTCTTTAAACTTTCCAGGAAACTCCAGGCCCTCTAAAAGACTACCCAGGAACTCCCACTCCACAGTATCATAGGCTTTCCTAAGGTCAATTTTGATCATGCATCTAGGAGGGACTCTCTTCCTACAATATCTCCTGAGCAATTCTTGGACAAGGTAGATGTTCTCAGCCATGCTCCTAGCCTTTATGAAGGCAGCCTGAGCAGGGTTGACCAAGTGGATCAAGCATGGAGCCAGACTTGAAGCAAGGATCTTAAATATAACTTTGTACAGAACATTGCAGGAAGCTATAGGCCTGAAATCTTCAACTTTAGAGGCAGACTTCCCTTTGGGTATCAAAACAAGAGAGGAGTGGTTTAGTTGGTTTAGGATCTTCCCATTCAGAAAGAATTCTTGGACAGCTTCTGTAATCTCTTTTTGGATCACCCCCCATGCTTTCTTAAAAAACTTTGATAAGAAACCATCTGGACCAGGGGACTTATCCTCCCCTATGCTCCACAATGCAGCCTTGATCTCCTCATCTGTAACCTGCTTAACCAACTCAGCAGCATGGCTTTCCTGAAGGACAAGCCCATCTCTAATGACTTCCATCTCAATAGGAGAGCATCTGCTAGAAGAGCCTAAAAGCTCCTTGTAGAATCTAGTAAACTCCTGGACCACTTCAGCTTCAGAAGTTGTTTGATATCCATTGGCAGCTTTAATAGAGGCAATATGATTCTTGGAAGACCTTCTCTTGACCAAGGCATGGAAAAATTTGGTCCCTCTATCACTATTGAGAAGGTACTTACATTTGGCCTGTTGTGATAGAAAGCTTCTCTCAGCCTCAGCAAGCTGGAAAGCTTTTAACCTAGCATTTGCCACCCCTTCCTGAAGCTCAGCATCATAAGGGTTGTCATGAAGGTCTTGCTGCAGGCCATTTAGAATGTTTGCAGCCTCCAAGGCTCTCTTAGATATGTGGCTGAAGTGGTTCTTGTTGAGGTTCTTGAGGTGGGGTTTGAGGCCTTTCAAAAGCTTACAAAGAATGAACTGTTTGGTGCCCCTTCTAGGGCAACCCCATTAAGCACTTACAATGTCTAAGAACATGTCATGATCAGCCCACATATTAAAAAATTTGAAAGATCTCCTACCCCCACAAACCTCTTCCATCAGGCTAACAATACATGGAGAGTGGTCAGAGAGGCACCCAGTAGGGAGAAAGGAAGCTTGAGCTCTTATCCCCTTTTGGAACCACACATTGTTGACCATAGCTCTATCCAGCTTGCACCACACCTTATTGTTGGTCCATGTGAAGAAGCACCCTACAGCATTTACATCACTTAATCCAGTCTCCCTGCAACAAAAAGAGGGATCCTTAATCTCATAATCTGTTACAGGCAGCCCATTAGATTTTTCATCAATAGCAAAAACATTATTGAAATCACCCAAGACAAGCCAAGGGGAAGACAAATCATAACTGAAATTACAAAGGTTCTCCCATAGGGGCCTTCTAGATACAATGGAATTCAAACCATAAACAAAACTGATTACAAAGCTACAAGAAGAGATAGTACAAGTAACATTACAATGGATAACTTGGGGAGATATATCAAATAAGGTAAGGCTCACCTTTGAGGGATCCCAAAGTAACAAAATTCTGCCTGATGAGTGAGTGGAGAAGTTGTTCACCTGCCTCCACTGAAGGAATTTATTGCCCATAATCTTAAGCAGCTTTGCTTCATCAAGCTTGCATTCCAAAATTCCCATTATATCAACTTTGTTTTTCTTCATGAGGTCCAGTACCCCATTGTGTTTCAGGGGCTTGTTAAAGCCCCTGATGTTCCAACATGCCACAATCATTGATGAGGTTGGGAGGTAGCCCCTCCCTTCCTAGATGATTGAGTGCCTTTTTGTTCTGGTCTTCCTTTCTTCCTCTTGATAACTTGGAACTCATCACCCCCCTGGACCTCAGGGCCCCTGTCTCTTTCACTGTTGCCTTGGGCAAGGCCTGGTTTTTTCCTTGGGACCATGCTGGGATGGGCAGGGTGCATGGAAGATTTTAGGCCAGCCACCACTTGAATTTGGGGATTAGTGGTCCCCTGGATTCCCTCCCCCCTTGAACCATTGGGGCATTGTTCAGCCTCATTTTCACCATTCTCTGCTTGGATAGCTTCTCTAGGTTCATGGGTAGGACTATCCTTATCCAGCCCATCCAACCTATCCCTAGCTTCACTAGGCTCCACTGTCTGATTTGTCATCTCTTTGGCTATATCACCCATTGACTTGGGTGCTTCCTTTCTAGCAGGCTCTTTCCCTTTCTCATTGCTTTTCCTTCTCCTTTCTAGGTTGGCATTCTGGTTACATGAGTGTAGGTCATGCCCTACAACCTTACACTTTGAGCAAAATCTAGGGAGGTTTTCATAGCAAATCTTTAGTTCATAAGTATCTCCATTTAGGAGGGATAATGGAACAGTGCATTGTATTTCCTTAGCTATATCCATTTTAACTAGAAATCTGGGATAAGAGATTCTCTCTTTGGTCCTAGTGAATTGGTCAGCATATAGTGGTCTCCCAATTAAGGTGCCAATCTTGCTAAGGCAGTTAGAGGACCATAGCTCAAGGGGCAAGCTCTTTATCTGGATCCATACAGGAATTGTAGTGATTTCCTCATTGCCAAACTTGAAAAATTTAGGCAATGACTTCAAGAGCAAAGGCCTACCATATATTTGGTAAGGGCCTTCTTGCAACACATTCAAACTAGCAGCTTTATTGTCAAATCTAAATACTATCCATCCATTTTCATGAAACTGAGTGTGGACATTTACCTTCCAGGATTCAGTGAGCTTTTTGAGGGCTGCCCTTCCTGGAAATCTTCCAGCAAAATACCTCACCAAGCAGAAAGGCTGGCTCTCAAAAACTTCCAGCTCATCTTCTTGAGAGACTCTAACAACTCCTCCCTCACTGGATATAGTAGACAAGGGGAGACCCTTGCTTTGTATTCTATTCTCTGCAAAGAGGCTAACCCAGGGGGCCTTCTTAGTCTCTTCATTGTTAGCTGGCCTTTTGCCCACTGACTTGGAGGGATACTGGGCTCCCACAGGACCTGGAGCAGGGGAGCTGCATTGTCCTTTGAGTCAGCTTGGATGCCCCCATTCTTCATTGGAGGATGAGACCTAGACTCACTGCTTTCTTCTTCTCTTCCTTGCCTTACCACAGGCTTCCGGCCATGAACAGTTCCATGAACAGTAGCTTCACAGCTTGAATCATCTTCCTCACTGGAAGAACTGGACTCCATTTGACCTGAGCTATCTATACTCTCCCTAGAGGAGCTTTGGTTCTCATCTTCAATGTCTAGGGGCTCTTCTTGCAATGTCTGGCAGGCAGCATTGCTTTGAAATTGATCCTTGGTACTGTTCACTTTCGAGACTCCAATAGAGCTTCCATTCCTCCCCAAGCTGGAAGCCTCCATTTGAGACCCTAAGGCTTGGGAATCTTCCTCTCCCAAGGAGCAGGAAGAAGATGCTGATCCTTTGGATGGTCCCTTGGCTCCATCCTTGCTTGTATTACCTGAAACTTCTTCTCGCAACAAAGCTACTGTAGCAGCTTTGTTCTTGAAATGATTCTGGACATATTCCATATCATTTTGATCATGGATTGTGAGAGGAGGTTTCTTGGGAGGTTTCTTCTTCCCCATGCTGAACAAAACTGAAGGAATGGCACAGAAAGATCAGAAGAATGAGGAGAGAAGTGCTGGTGACCATGGGCAACACTGTTCACAGTTGAGAGCTTCTCTCTCTAGCTGCCCGTGACTCCTGACGACTAACTGAGAGCTCTTTCTTTTTTTTTTTTTGATCTATAAATAAACTTGTATTGAATGATCAAAAATGTACAAAAGGATCACCGGGCATACCCAAGAGATTTACAAATAATACATATACAAAATAGATGAAAGGCTTAAGACCAGCCAAAGAGCTATACAAGCCAACAAGCTTAGGGAACTAACATAGAGTCTGCAGGCCTAAACATGTAGCCAACAAAAAACCAACTAACCAAAGAGCTTACAAGGGATCTGGGCATACCCAGGAGATACAGAAAAACCAGACATACAGCACAACAGGGCATACCCTGGACAAAATAACAAGCAGGATGGAAGCAACCTAAATCAGCAACCTATACTCAGGGCAGGCAGCATAGACACTCCTATAGATTCAAATCTGGATCTTTTTCACTAAGCTAGCAGGTAAGGCAGGAGCTTTGTCAAATATCTTGGCATTTCTTGCCAGCCATATGTGGTAGACTGAGCTTGCAAGGGCTGTCTTTCTAGCAACAGCTAGAGGGCCAGTGTCTTTGACTCTTTTTTTTTTTTTTGATCTGTAAATAAACTTGTATTGAATGATCAAAAATGTACAAAAGGATCACTGGGCTTACCTAGGAGATTTACAAATAATGCATATACAAAATAGACAAGAGGCTTAAGCCCAGCCAAAGAGCTATACAAGCCAACAAGCTTAGGGAACTAACATAGAGTCTGCAGGCCTAAACATGCAGCCAACCAAAAACCAACTAACCAAAGAGCTTACAAGGGATCTGGGCATACCTAGGAGATACAGAAAAACCAGACATACAGCACAACAGGGCATACCCTAGACAAAATAACAAGCAGGATGGAAGCAGCCTAATTCAGCAGCCTATACTCAGGGCAGGCAGCATAGACACTTCTATAGATACCAACCTGGATCTTCTTCACTAAGCTAGCAGGTAAGGCAGGAGCTTTGTCAAATATCTTGGCATTTCTTGCCAGCCATATATGGTAGACTGAGCTTGCAAAGGCTGTCTTTCTAGCAACAGCTAGAGGGCCAGTGCCTTTGACTTTCAATGTCCATCTGATAGCACTCTCAATGGTTCTCATTTGCCTACTAGTACCCAGCCGCATATTTATGGAGTTCCAAACAGCCTTGCTAATCCTACAAGAGAAGAAAAGGTGGTCTTTGGTCTCTTCCTGGTCAGTACATAGGGGGCAAAGCTTGCCATTCCCTTCAAGGTGGAGCTTGTCTTTGGTGAGAAGTCTATCCCTAACAGCCAGCCAAAGAATAAAAGATTGTTTAGGGGGGCAGTGACCATTCCAGACCAGGGAAGCCCATCTGACCTTACTGACTTTCTGTCTCATATCATTGTACACTTTCTTGATGCTTAGCTCATCATTCAGCCTCTATTCCATTAGCTTGTTAGTAGCTTGCTGGAAACAAGGTGGCTAGCCAACCATCTCATCTCTAATTTCCAGGATCCTCTTCCAGAGGGGGGAGTCATCTTTGTTTGCTTTGATCTCCCATATGGATTTGTTAAACAGATAGTAGTGCTAGACCCATTGGATCCAAAGGGAGTTTTTTTTCATATGAATATTCCATAAGAACCTTGTTAGGAGAGCCTTGTTCCAAGTTTTGATCTCTACCAGCCCAAGACCCCCTTCTGATTTTGGCTTACAGATGTCTGACCAAGCAACAAGAGCTTTTCTCATGCCCCCATTCTTGCCATTCCAGAGAAAGGTTATACATAGTTTAATAATCTTATCAAGGATGTTACCAGGGATGGGAAAGATGGCCAGCCAAAAGCACTCCACACCTTGAAGCACAGATTTGATAAGTTCAGACCTCCCAGTATATGATAAAGAGAAGCCAACCCATACATCGATGTAGCAAAAAAATTTCTCTATAAGGGGGGCATAATGAGAGGCATTCAGCCTTGCAGATGCAAGAGGGACCCCTAGGTACTTGAATGGGAGGCTGCCCTCCTCCATTCCAGTGCATATGCTAATCTCCAAAACCTCCTCAGGCTTCACCCCAGCATGGTAAAAGTTAGATTTTTCCAGGCTGGTCTTCAGCCCTGAGCAATCACTGAAGGTGTTGACACATTTCATGATCATTCCCACTGATTTGGTCTCCCCTCTAGCAAACAAAATCAGATCATCAGCAAAGGCCAGGAGAGTAGTCTTGAGCTTGTCACACTTGGGGTGGAATCTGAACCCCTCTTCCACCTTCAATCTCCTGAGCAGCCTTTGACTCTTTCTTTTTTTTTATCTGTAAATAAACTTGTATTAAGTGATCAAAATGTACAAAACTATTCACTGAGCATACCTAGGAGATTTACAAATGAGGCATATACAAAATAAACATGGGCTTAACTAAAGCCACTAGCTGAACAAGGAACATGTGAACAATAAGGGAGCCTGCTGGGCCTTGATAGGCAGCAATTACAAAAACAACAAACCACAAAAGCTTACATGGGATCTGGGCATACCCAGGGAATAATCAAGCAAGCCAGGCAGCAAAGTACATCTGAAGCAATACAAAACCAAACAAGGTATACCCTTACAACAGCAGCCTATACTCAGGGCAGGCAGTATAGACAGTTCTGTAAATGCCAATCTGGATCTTCTTCACTAAGCTGGCAGGCAGGACCGGGGCTTTGTCAAACAACTTGGCATTTCTGGCAAGCCAAGTATTGTAGACTGTGCTTGCAAGGGCAGACTTCCTAGCCACAGCAGGGGGGCTAGTACCTTTTGCTTTGAGAGTCCATCTAATGGCACTCTTAATAGATGTCATTTGTCTCCTGCACCCCAGCCATTTATTGATGGATACCCAGACTTCCTTGCTGACTCTACAGGAGAAGAAGAGGTGCACCTTGTTCTCTTCCTGGTCAGAGCATAAAGGGCACAGCTTGTCATTCCCTTCAAGCTGGAGCTTATCTTTTGTGAGAAGTCTGTTCTTTATTGCCAGCCAAAGAATGAAGAATTGTTGAGGGGGGCAGTGACCATTCTAGACCAGGGAAGCCCATCTAACTTCATTAGTTTTCTGTCTCATTGCGTTATACACCTTCTTGATGCTCAACTCATCATGCAGCTTCCATTCCATAAACTTGTTGGTGGCTTGTAATACATTAGGAGGCTGCCCAACAATTTCATCTCTGATTTCCAGGATCCTCTTCCAAAGAGGGGAATCATCCTTGCATGCCTTAATCTCCCATATGGATTTGTTCAAAAGGTAGTAGTGCTGGACCCATTGGATCTAAAGAGAGTCTTTCTTCATATGAATGTTCCACAAAACTCTTGAGATGAGAGCCTTGTTCTAAGTTTTAAGCTCCACCAGCCCAAGACCTCCCTCAAGCTTAGGTTTACAAATGTCAGCCCAAGCAACAAGAGCTTTTCTCATGCCCCCATTTTTACCATTCCACAGAAATATTCTACAAAGTCTGACAATCTTATCAAGGATGTTACCAGGGATGGGGAAGATTGCAAGCCAAAAGCATTCCACTCCTTGGAGCACTAATTTGATAAGCTCAGTTCTCCCAGTATATGATAAAAAGGAGCCAGCCCACACATTAATATAGCCAGAAATTTTTTCAATAAGGGGAGCATAGTGTGTAGCATTCAGCCTTGCAGAGGCCAGAGGGACCCCTAAATATTTGAAGGGAAGGCTGCCATCCTCCATTCCAGTACATCTTCTGATCTCCATAAGCTCTTCTGGTTTCACTCCAGCATGGAGGATGTTAGACTTAGCAAGGCTAGCCTTTAGTCCAGAACACTCACTGAAGGTGTTTAGACACTTCATAAGCATTCTCACTGATTTAGCCTCACCTCTAGCAAACAGAATGAGATCATCCGCAAAGGCCAGGTGAGTAATCTTGAGCTTGTCACACTTGGGGTGATATCTGAAGCCATCTTTCTCATTCAATCTCCTAAGCAGCCTAGACAAGTACTCCATTATCAACACAAAGAGGTAGGGAGATAGAGGATCTCCTTGTCTAATGCCTCTTTTGCCTTTAAAGAATCCATACAAGCTACCGTTGATGGATAGAGAGTATGATGTTGTAGATACATATTCCATGGTCCATGCTCTAAACTTTTCAGGGAACCCAAGCCCCTCTAAAAAGCTATTCAAGAACTCCTATTCCACCGTGTCATAAGCTTTTCTTAGGTCAATCTTGATCACACATCTAGGAGGGATCCTCTTCCTACAATATTTCCTAAGCAACTCCTGAACTAAGTAGATGTTTTCAGCCATAATCCTAGCCTTAATGAAAGTAGCTTGAGTAGGGCTGACAATTTGATTCAAGCAAGGAGCCAATCTTGCAGCCATAATCTTGGAGAAAATCTTGTAGATCACATTACAGTAAGCAATGGGCCTGAAATCCTCAACTCTAGAAGCTTGTTTACTTTTGGGGATCAGAGCTAAAGAGGAATGGTTGAGCTGTTTGAGAAGCCTACCACTCAGGAAGAATTCTTACACAGCCACAATGATCTCTTTGTGTCTAACCTCCCATGCTTTCTTGAAGAATTTGGAAGAGTATCCATCTGGTCCAGGGGATTTATCCTCCCCAATACTCCACAGAGCAGCCTTGATTTCTTCCTCAGTTACATCCTTGATCAACTCTTCAGCCTGGTTCTCATGAAGAACAGACCCCTCTCTTATAACCTGTATCTCAATGGGATTGCAGCTGCCAGAAGAGCCAAGGAGCTCCTTATAGAATCTAGTGAACTCCATAACCACTTCAGCTTCAGAGGTTGATTGACAGCCATTGTTTAGCCTTATAGAAGCTATATGGTTTTTGATAGTCTTCTTCTTGACTAGGGTATGAAATTGCTTCGTCCCCCTATCACTGTTGAGCAAGTACTTGCATTTGGCTTGTTGAGATAGGAAGCTTCTCTCAGCCTCTACAAGCTGAAATGCTTTGAGCTTTGCATTAGCCACCCTCACTTGAAGATTATCATCATTAGGATTATCATGTAGCTATTGCTGCATGTTAGTTAGCTTTGTTGCAGCCTCAGAGGCTCTCTTGGATATATGGCTAAAGTGCTTCTCATTGAGATTCTTGAGATGGGGTTTGAGGCCTTTCAAGAGGTTGCATAAAATGAACTGTTTGGTGCCTCTCCATGGACAGTCCCAATAGGTTCTTATCAAATCCAGGAACTTGTCATGGTCAGTCCACATGTTAAAAAACTTGAAAGATCTCCTACCCCTACAAACCTCATCCATCAAGATAATAATACATGAAGAGTGGTCAGAGATACAACCAGCAGGAAGGAAGGAAGCTTGGGCTCTCATCCCCTTTTGGAACCACACATTGTTAACCATTGCTCTATCCGGCTTGCACCAAACTTTGTTGTTGGACCAGGTGAAGAAGCAGCCACTTGCATTGACATTAGATAGGCCAGTTTCCCTACAACAATAAGAGGGGTCCCTAATCTCATAGTCTGTTACAGGCAGCCCATTAGTTTTCTCATCAATAGCAAATACATTATTAAAATCACCCAAGACAAGCCAAGGGGAATACAAGTCAAAACCAAAATTACACAGATTGTTCCATAAGGGCCTCCTTGATACAATGGAGTTAAAACCATACACAAAACTGATTACAAAATTGTTAGAAGAGATTAAGCATGATACATTACAATGGACAACTTGGGGGGAAGAATCAATAATAGATAAACTAACCTTTGAGTGGTTCCAAAGTAACAAAATTCTGCCTGATGTGTGAGTAGAGAAGTTATTTGCCTGGCTTCACCCATAGAATTTGTTTCCCATTATCTTTAGCAGCTTTATCTCATTAAGCTTACATTCTAAAATCCTCATTACATCAATCTTATGTATCTTCATGAGGTTTAGCACCACATTGTGTTTCAGGGGCTTGTGAAAGCCCCTGATATTCGAGCATGCAACTATCATTTGTGAGGTAGGGAGGTTGTCCCTCCCTTCCTAGTTGAATGTGTTTCTTTTTGGCCTATTCTTCCTTTCTTTTTCTTGACTATTTGAAAGCCACTGTCCTGCACATTAGGGCCACTCTGTCCCTTATCTCTTTCATAATTTCCCTGCTCTTGAGAAGACTTTTCCTTATGCTACTTCCCCCTAGTCTCAGAGTGGTGGGGAGATTTCAAACCTGTCACCACATGGATAGGAGGGAGAGGAGTCTCCTTATCCTCCTCTACCCTTACATCATTAAGATAGGGTTCTTCTCTGGCTTGATCATTCTCAACTTGGACTGCTTCTCTTTGCTCTTGGTCAGGACTACCCCTAGCAATAGAGTCTAAACTAGTTGCATCCCCCCTATTCTTCTCATTCAGATTGTTCACTTCTTTAGTCTGATCATTAGTGAGAGTTGGCTCTTCCTGTCTAGCAGGCTCTTTCCCTTTTACCTTTGACTTACTCCCCTTAACAGAATTGGTATCGAGGCTGCAGGAGTGAAGGTCATGTCCAACTATTTTGCATTTTGAACAGAACCTAGGAAAATTCTCATAAGAAATCTTCTGTTTAAATGTATCTCCATTTAGCAAGGTCAATGGAGCAGAGAATTCAATGTCTTTAGCAACATCAATTTCCACAAGAAGTCTAGCATAGGAGATTCTTTCTTTACTCTTAGTAAATTGGTCAGCATAGAGGGGCTTTCTAAGCAAGGTACCTATCTTACTAAGGCAGCTTGCTGACCATAGCTCTAGAGGAAAACCTTTTAGTTGAATCAAAACAGGAATGGTAGTGATTTCCTTATTACCAAACTTGAAAAACTTAGGCATTGATTTTAGAAGCAAAGGCCTACCATAAACTTGGTAAGGACCTTCTTGCAACACATTCAAGCTAGATTCTTCATTATCAAATCTAAACACTATCCATCCATTTTCATGAAACTGAGTACAGATTCTTACCTTCCAGGAATCCGTGAGCTTTTTCAGGGCTGCCCTCCCTGGGAATCTTCCTACAGAGTATCCCACCAAGCAGAAAGGTTGATCATTAAACACTTCCAGCATATCTTCCTGGGTGACTCTGATTATTCCTCCCTCACTAGCTATGGAGGAGAGCTGAAGGCCCTTACTTTGCATTCTGTTCTCTGCAAAGAGGCTGACCCAAGGAGCTTTCTTGACCTCCTCATTAGAAGCAGGCCTCTTGTCTATGGACTTGGAAGTTTGCTGATTTCCTTTAGGACCAGGTGTTGGGGAAGCTGCATTGTCCCTTGAGTCAGACTGGAGGCTCCCATTCTTCAAGGGGGAGTGAGGTCTGGACTCATTGCTATCCATTTCCTTTCCTTGCCCTGCAGCATGCTTCCCGTGAACAGTACCATGAACAGTTGCTTGACAGCTTGTGTCTTCTTCGTCACTGGAAGAGTAGGACTCCATTTCTGAGCCCTCTCCACACTCCTCAGAGGAGTAAGAGTTATCATCCTAAATGGCCTGGGACTCTTCTTGCATAGCCTAGCTAGCTATATTGCCCTTCATTTGAACTTTGGTACTGTTCTCCATTGAAGCTCTAGCAGAGCTTCCATTCTTGCCCGAGACAGAAGCTTCCACTTGAGTCTCTAAGGATTGAGAAACCTTCTCTCCCAAGGAGCAGGAAGAGGATTCTGACACTTTGGATGGATCCCTGGCTTTATTCTTGCTTGAACTGATTGAATCTTCTTCTCGCGATAAAGTTACTGTAGCAGCTTTGTTCTTGAAATGATTCTGGACAAAATCCAGATCATTTTGCTCCTGGATTGTTAGAGGAGGCTTACTAGGTGGTTTCTTCTTCCCCATGCTGAAGGTGGCAGAAAGAATGGCACAGAAAGAGGTGGAGGAGGAGGAGAGCTGATCGGGAGACCATGGGCAACACTGTTCACAGTTGAAAGCTTCTCTCTCTAGCTGCCCGGGAGACTTGACGACTGGCCTTTGACTCTTTCTTTTTTTTTTTGATCTGTAAATAAACTTGTATTAAGTGATCAAAATGTACAAAAATATTCACTGGGCATACCTAGGAGATTTACAAATGAGGCATATACAAAATAAACATGGGCTTAACTAAAGCCACTAGCTGAACAAGGAACATGTGAACAATAAGGGTGCCTGCTGGGCCTTGATAGGCAGCAATTACAAAAACAACAAACCACAAAAGCTTACATGGGATATGGGCATACCCAGGGAATAATCAAGCAAGCCAGGCAGCAAAGTACATCTGAAGCAATACAAAACCAAACAAGGTATACCCTTACAACAGCAGCCTATACTCAGGGCAGGCAGCATAAACAGTTCTGTAAATGCCAATCTGGATCTTCTTCACTAAGCTGGCAGGCAGGACCGGGGCTTTGTCAAACAGCTTGGTATTTCTGGCCAGCCATATATTGTAGACTGTGCTTGCAAGGGCAGACTTCCTAGCCACAGCAGGGGGGCCAGTACCTTTTGCTTTGAGAGTCCATCTAATGGCACTCTCAATAGATGTCGTTTGTCTCTTGCACCCTAGCCATTTATTGATGGATACCCAGACTTCCTTGCTGACTCTACAGGAGAAGAAGAGGTGCACCTTGTTCTCTTCCTAGTCAGAGCATAAAGGGCACAGCTTGTCATTCCCTTCAAGCTGGAGCTTATCTTTTGTGAGAAGTCTGTTCTTTATTGCCAGCCAAAGAATGAAGGATTGTTTAGGGGAGCATCGACCATTCCAGACCAGGGAAGCCCATCTAACTTCATTAGTTTTCTGTCTCATTGCGTTATACACCTTCTTGATGCTCAACTCATTATGCAGCCTCCATTCTATAAACTTGTTGGTGGCTTGTAATACATTAGGAGGCTGCCCAACAATTTCATCTCTGATTTCTAGGATCCTCTTCCAAAGAGGGGAATCATCCTTGCATGCCTTAATCTCTCATATGGATTTGTTCAAAAGGTAGTAGTGCTGGACCCACTGGATCCAAAGAGAGTCTTTCTTCATATTAATGTTCCACAAAACTCTTAAGAGGAGAGCCTTGTTCCAAGCTTTAAGCTCCACCAGCCTAAGACCTCCCTCAAGCTTAGGTTTACAAATGTCAGCCCAAACAACAAGAGCTTTTCTCATGCCCCCATTCTTACCATTCCACAGAAATGTTCTACAAAGTCTGACAATCTTATCAAGGATGTTACCAGGAATGGGGAAGATTGCAAGCTAAAAGCATTCCACTCCTTGGAGCACTAATTTGATAAGCTCAGTTCTCCCATCATATGATAAAGAGGAGCCAGCCCACACATTAATGTAGCTAGAAATTTTTTCAATAAGGGGAGCACAGTGTGTAGCATTCAGCCTTGCAGAGGCCAGAGGGACCCCTAAATATTTGAAGGGAAGGCTGCCATCCTCCATTCCAGTACATCTTCTAATCTCCAGAAGCTCCTCTGGTTTCACTCTAGCATGGAGGATGTTAGACTTAGCAAGGCTAGCCTTTAGTCCAGAACACTCGCTGAAGGTGTTTACACACTTCATAAGCATTCCCACTGATTGAGCCTCACCTCTAGCAAATAGAATGAGATCATCCGCAAAGGCCAGGTGAGTAATCTTGAGCTTGTCACACTTGGGGTGATATCTGAAGCCATCTTTCTCATTCAATCTCCTAAGCAGCCTAGACAAGTACTCCATTATCAACACAAAGAGGTAGGGAGATAGAGGATCTCCTTGTCTGATGCCTCTTTTGCCTTTAAAGAATACATGCAAGCTACCATTGATGGATAGAGAGTATGATGTTGTAGATACACATTCCATGGTCCATGCTCTAAACTTTTCAGGGAACCTAAGCCCCTCTAAAAAGCTGTTCAAGAACTCCCATTCCACCGTGTCATAAGCTTTTCTTAGGTCAATCTTGATCATGCATCTAGGAGAGATCCTCTTCCTACAATATTTCCTAAGCAACTCCTAAACTAAGTAGATGTTTTCAACCATACTCCTAGCCTTAATGAAAGCAGCCTGAGTAGGGCTGACAATTAGATTCAAGTAAGGAGCCAATCTTGCAGCCATAATCTTGGAGATAATCTTGTAGATCACATTACAGCAAGCAATGGGCCTGAAATCCTCAACTCTAGAAGCTTGTTTACTTTTGGGGATCAGGGCTAAAGAGGAATGGTTGAGCTGTTTGAGAAGCCTACCACTTAGGAAGAATTCTTGCACAGCCACAATGATCTCTTTGTGTGTAACCTCCCATGCTTTCTTGAAGAATTTGGAAGAGTATCCATCTGGTCCAGGGGATTTATCCTCCCCAATACTCCACAGAGCAGCCTTGATTTCTTCCTTGATCAACTCTTCAGCCTGGTTCTCATGAAGAACAGACCCCTCTCTAATAACCTCTATCTCAATGGGATTGCAGCTGCTAGAAGAGCCAAGGAGCTCCTTATAGAATCTAGTGAACTCCATAACCACTTCAACTTCAGAGGTTGATTGATAGCCATTGTTTAGCCTTCTAGAAGCTAAATGGTTTTTGATAGTCTTCCTCTTGACCAGGGCATGAAATAGCTTCGTCCCCCTATCACTGTTGAGCAAGTACTTGCAATTGGCTTGTTGAGATAGGAAGCTTCTCTCAGCCTCTGCAAGCTGAAATGCTTTGAGCTTTGCATTAGCCACCCTCACTTGAAGATTATCATCATTAGGATTATCATGTAGCTCTTGCTGCATGTTAGTTAGCTTTGTTGCAGCCTCAGAGGCTCTCTTGGATATATGGCTAAAGTGCTTCTCATTGAGATTCTTGAGATGGGGTTTGAGGCCTTTCAAGAGGTTGCATAAAATGAACTGTTTGGTGCCTCTCCATGGACAGTCCCAATAGGTTCTTATCAAATCCAGGAACTTGTCATGGTCAGTCCACATGTTAAAAAACTTGAAAGATCTCCTACCCCTACAAACCTCATCCATCAAGATAATAATACATGGAGAGTGGTCAGAGATACAACCAGCAGGAAGGAAGGAAGCTTGGGCTCTCATCCCCTTTTGGAACCACACATTGTTAACCATTGCTCTATCCGGCTTGCACCAAACTTTGTTGTTGGACCAGGTGAAGAAGCAGCCACTTGCATTGACATTAGATAGGCCAGTTTCCCTACAACAATAAGAGGGGTCCCTAATCTCATAGTCTGTTACAGGCAGCCCATTAGTTTTCTCATCAATAGCAAATACATTATTAAAATCACCCAAGACAAGCCAAGGGGAATACAAGTCAAAACCAAAATTACACAGATTGTTCCATAAGGGCCTCCTTGATACAATGGAGTTAAAACCATACACAAAACTGATTACAAAATTGTTAGAAGAGATTAAGCATGATACATTACAATGGACAACTTCGAGGGAAGAATCAATAATAGATAAACTAACTTTTAAGGGGTTCCAAAGTAACAAAATTCTGCCTGATGTGTGAGTAGATAAGTTATTTGCCTGGCTCCACCCATAGAATTTGTTTCCCATTATCTTTAGCAGCTTTGTCTCATCAAGCTTACATTCTAAAATCCCCATTACATCAATCTTATGTATCTTTATGAGGTTTAGCACCCCATTGTGTTTCAGGAGCTTGTGAAAGCCCCTGATATTCCAGCATGCAACTATCATTTGTGAGGTAGGGAGGTTGTCCCTCCCTTCCTAGTTGAATGTGTTTCTTTTTGGCCTATTCTTCCTTTCTTTTTCTTGACTGTTTGAAGGCCACTGTCCTGCACATTA
This sequence comes from Bretschneidera sinensis, assembly GCA_023935145.1. Taxonomy (NCBI): domain Eukaryota; kingdom Viridiplantae; phylum Streptophyta; class Magnoliopsida; order Brassicales; family Akaniaceae; genus Bretschneidera; species Bretschneidera sinensis. The sequence goes on along the minus strand of CM043703.1, from coordinate 51,282,383 downwards.
GGGCCACTCTGTCCCTTATCTCTTTCACAATTTCCCTGCTCTTGAGAAGACTTTTCCTTATGCTCCTTCCCCCTAGTCTCAGAGTGGTGGAGAGATTTTAAACCTGTCACCACATGGATAGGAGGGAGAGGAGTCTCCTGATCCTCCTCCACCCTTACATCATTAAGACAGGGTTCTTCTCTGGCTTGATCATTCTCAACTTGGACTGCTTCTCTTTGCTTTTGGTCAGGAATACCCCTAACAATAGAGTCTAAACTAGTTGCATCCCCCCTATTCTTCTCATTTAGATTGTTCACTCCTTTAGTCTGATCATTAGTGAGAGTTGGCTCTTCCTGTCTAGCAGGCTCTTTCCCTTTTCCCTTTGACTTGCTCCCCTTAACAGAACTGGTATTGAGGCTGCAGGAGTGAAGGTCATGTCCAACTATTTTGCATTTTGAACAGAACCTAGGAAAATTCTCATAAGAAATCTTATGTTCAAATGTATCTCCATTTAGCAAGGTCAATGGAACAGAGAATTGAATGTCTTTAGCAACATCAATTTCCACAAGAAGTCTAGCATAGGAGATTCTTTCTTTACTCTTAGTAAATTGGTCAGCATAGAGGGGCTTTCCAAGCAAGGTACCTATCTTACTAAGGTAGCTTGCTGACCATAGCTCTAGAGGAAGACCTTTTAGTTGAATCCAAACAGGAATGGTAGTGATTTCCTCATTACCAAACTTGAAAAACTTAGGCATTGTTTTCAGAAGCAAAGGCCTACCATAAACTTGGTAAGGACCTTCTTGCAACACATTCAAGCTAGATTCTTCATTATCAAATCTAAACACTATCCATCCATTTTCATGAAACTGAGTAGAGACTCTTACCTTCCAGGAATCCATGAGCTTTTTCAAGGTTGTCCTCCCTGGGAATCTTCCTACAAAGTATCCTACCAAGCAGAAAGGTTGATCATCAAACACTTCCAGCATATCTTCCTGGGTGACTCTGACTACTCCTCCCTCACTAGCTATGGAGGAGAGCTGGAGGCCCTTACTTTGCATTTTGTTCTCTGCAAAGAGGCTGACCCAAGGAGCTTTCTTGACCTCCTCATTAGAAGCAGGACTCTTGTCTATGGACTTGGAAGTTTGCTGATTTCCTTTAGGACCAGGTGCTGGGGAAGCTGCATTGTCCCTTGAGTCAGACTGGAGGCTCCCATTCTTCAAGGGGGAGTGAGGTCTGGACTCATTGCTATCCATTTCCTTTCCTTGCCCTGCAGCATGCTTCCCATGAACAGTACCATGAACAATTGCTTGACAGCTTGTGTCTTCTTCGTCACTGGAAGAGTAGGACTCCATTTCTGAGCCCTCTCCATACTCCTCAGAGGAGTAAGAGTTATCATCCTCAATGGTCTGAGACTCTTCTTGCATAGCTTGGCTAGCTGCATTGCCCTTCATTTGAACTTTGGTACTGTTCACCCTTGAAGCTCTAGCAGAGCTTCCATTCTTGCCCGAGATAGAAGCTTCCACTTGAGTATCTAAGGATTGAGAAACCTTCTCTCCCAAGGAGCAGGAAGAGGATGCTGACACTTTGGATGGATCCCTGGCTTCATTCTTGCTTGAACTGATTGAATCTTCTTCTCGCGACAAAGTTACTATAGCAGCTTTGTTCTTGAAATGATTCTGGACAAAATCCAGATCATTTTGCTCCTGGATTATTAGAGAAGGCTTACTAGGTGGTTTCTTCTTCCCCATGCTGAAGGTGGCAGAAAGAATGGCACAGAAAGAGGTGGAGGAGGAGGAGAGCTGATCGGGAGACCATGGGTAACACTGTTCACAGTTGAGAGCTTCTCTCTCTAGCTGCCCGGGTGACTTGACTAACTGAGAGCTCTTTGCCTTTGACTCTTTCTTTTTTTTGATCTGTAAATAAACATGTATTAAAATGATCAAAAATGTACAAAAGTATCACTGGGCATACCCAGGAGATTTACAGGAAGGACATGAACAAAAGGGGACTAAAGGCCTAAGCCCAGCCAAAGGGCTATACAAGCCAACAAGCCACCAGGAACAAAAAGATACATAAAACAAGCTGGCCTAAACATGCAGCCAGCAGAACCCATTAAACTTAGAGCTTACAAGGGAAGTAGTGCCAATAGCAACAAGATACAAGAACATTAAGCATACAATGCAACAGGGCATACCCTGGGCTGATACCAAAATCAGAGGGAATCAGCTTAAATCAGTAGCCTATACTCAGGGCAGGCTGCATAGACACTTCTGTAGATACCAATCTGGATCTTCTTCACTAAGTTAGCAGGTAAGGCAGGAGCTTTTTCAAAGATTTTGGCATTTCTGGCCAGCCATAAATGGTAAACAGTAGATGCCAGGGCTGTCTTTTTGGCTACAGCAGGAGGGCCAGTGCCTTTGACTTTAGAAGTCCATCTGATTGCATTCTCAATGGTACTCATTTGTCTTCTGTTACCTAGCCAGAGGTTTATGTTGCTCCAGACTTCCTTGCTGATCCTACAGGAGAAGAAAAGGTGGTCTTTAGTCTCATGCTGTTCAGTACATAGGGGGCATAGCTTATCATTCTCTTCTAGGTGAAGCTTGTCTTTAGTGAGCAATCTGTCCCTAACTGCCAGCCAAAGGATAAAGGATTGTTTAGGAGGGCAGAGACTATTCCAGACCAGGGAAGCCCACCTAACCTTGCTGTTTTTCTGCCTCAAATCATTGTACACTTTCTTGATGCTTAGTTCATCATGCAGCCTCCATTCAATTAGCTTATTAGTAGCTTGTTGGATGCTTGGAGGTTGGCCAACCATCTCATCTCTAATTTCCAGGATCCTCTTCCAGAGAGGGGAGTCATCTTTGTTTGCCTTGATCTCCCATATAGATTTGTTAAGGAGATAGTAGTGTTGGATCCATTGCATCCAAAGGGAGTCTTTCTTCATGTGGATATTCCATAGGACTCTTGTTAGGAGGGCCTTGTTCCATGATTTAAGCTCTACCAGCCCCAAACCTCCTTCTGCTTTAGGCTTACAAATGTCAGCCCAAGCAACAAAAGCTTTTCTCATTCCCCCATTCTTTCCATTCCAGAGAAAGGATCTACATAACTTGATGACTTTTTCAAGGATATTTCCAGGGATGGGAAAGATGGCCAGCCAGAAGCACTCCACCCCTTGAAGCACAGATTTGATCAGCTCAGTCCTCCCAGCATATGATAAAGAAGAACCAGCCCATACATTGATGTAGCCAGCTATTTTCTCAATAAGGGGTGCATAATGGGAAGCATTCAGCCTTACAGAAGCAAGAGGGACTCCTAAGTACTTGAATGGGAGGCTGCCCTCCTCCATTCCTGTGCATCTGCTAATTTCTAGAACCTCCTCAGGCTTCACCCCAGCATGGTAGAAACTAGATTTTGTCAAGCTAGTCTTTAGCCCTGAGCATTCACTGAATGTGATGATACATTTCATGAGCATTCCCACTGACTTAGCCTCTCCTCTAGCAAATAAAATCAAGTCATCTGCAAAGGCCAGGTGAGTAGTCTTGAGCTTGTCACACTTGGGGTGGAATCTGAACCCCTCTTCCACATTCAATCTACTGAGCAGCCTTGATAAGTACTCCATAATCAACACAAAAAGATAGGGGGAAAGAGGATCCCCCTGCCTCAAGCCTCTTTTGCCTTTGAAGAATCCTTGCATGCTGCCATTTATGGATAAAGAGAAAGTAGTAGTGGTGACACACTCCATAATCCAGTCTTTGAACTTGCCAGGGAACTCCAGGCCCTCTAAAAGGCTGCTTAAGAACTCCCACTCCACAGAATCATAGGCTTTCCTTAGGTCAATTTTGATCATGCACCTAGGAGGAATTCTCTTCCTACTGTATCTCCTAAACAGCTCTTGGACCAGGTAAATATTCTCAGTCATGCTCCTGGCCTTTATGAAGGCAGCCTGAGCAGGGTTGACCAGGTGGATCAAACTAGGGGCCAGCCTAGAGGCCAGGATCTTAGAGATAACTTTATAAATAACATTGCAGCAAGCAATAGGCCTGAATTCATCCACTTTAGAAGCATTCTTCCCTTTGGGAATCAAAACAAGGGAGGAGTGGTTTAGTTGTTTTAGGATTCTCCCATTCAGAAAGAATTCTTGGACAGCCTCTGTGATCTCTTTGTGGACCACCCCCCATGCTCTCTTGAAAAACTTTGAGGAAAACCCATCTGGACCAGGGGATTTATCCTCCCCTATGCTCCACAATGCAGCCTTGATCTCCTCTTCTGTGACCTGCTTAACTAATTCAGTAGCTTGACTTGCCTGCAGGACTGGCCCATCTCTGATAACATTCATTTCAATAGGAGTACAACTGCTAGAAGAGCCTAGTAGCTCCTTGTAGAATCTGATAAATTCCTGGGCCACTTCATCTTCAGAAGATGTTTGAGATCCATTGGCAGCTTTGATGGAGGCAATGTGATTCTTGGCAGACTTCCTCTTGACTATAGCATGGAATAGTTTGGTTCCTCTATCACTGTTGAGGAGGTATTTACATTTGGCCTGCTGAGATAGAAAGCTTCTTTCAGCCTCAGCCAGTTGGAATGCTTTGAGCCTTGCATTTTTCACCCTCTCCTGTAGCTCAGCATCATAAGGGGAGTCATGAAGTTCCTGCTGCAGGCCCTCCAAAATGTTTGCAGCCTCTAAGGCTCTCTCAGAAATGTGGCTGAAGTGGTTCTTGTTGAGGTTCTTAAGAAGAGGTTTGAGGCCTTTCAAAAGCTTGTAAAGTTTGAACTGTTTTGTACCCCTTATAGGGCAGCCCCAATGAGCACTAACAGTGTCTAAAAACATGTCATGATCAGCCCACATATTGAAAAATTTGAAAGATCTCCTACCCCCACCAACCTGCTCCATCAGGCTAACAACACAAGGAGAGTGGTCTGAGAGGCACCCAGCTGGGAGAAAGGAAGCTTGAGCTCTAATCCCCTCTTGGAACCACACATTGTTGACCATGGCTCTATCCAGTTTGCACCACACCTTATTGTTGGTCCATGTGAAGAAACATCCTGCAGCATTTACATCACTTAGCCCTATCTCCCTACAATAAAAGGATGGGTCCCTAATCTCATAATCTGTTACAGGCAGCCCATTAGATTTCTCATCTATAGCAAAAACATTATTGAAATCACCCAAGACAAGCCAAGGGGAAGACAAATCATAACTGAAATTACATAGGTTATCCCAAAGGGGCCTTCTAGATACAATGGAGTTCAAACTATAAACAAAACTAATAACAAAACTATAAGAGGAAACAGCACAGGTAACATTACAATGGATAACTTGGGGAGATGATTCCAATACAGTAAGGCTCACCTTTGAAGGGTCCCAAAGCAACAAGATTCTGCCTGAAGAGTGGGTGGAGAAGTTGTTCACTTGTCTCCATTGAAGGAATTTGTTACCCATAATCTTCAGCAGCTTTGCCTCATCCAGCTTACATTCCAAAATTCCCATAATATCAACTTTGTGTTTCTTCATGAGGTGCAGTACCCCATTTTGCTTCAGGGGCTTGTTAAAGCCCCTGATGTTCCAGCATGCCACTATCATTGAGGAGGTTGGGAGGCAGCCCCTCCCTTCCTAGCTGGTTGATTGCCTTTTTGGACTAGTTTTCCTTTCTTCCTTCTGATTACTTGAAACTCATCATCTCCTTGGGCTTCAGGGCCCCTATCTCTTTTACTATTACCTTGTGCAAGGCCTGGTTTTTTTCTTGGGACCATATTGGGTTGGTCAGGGAGTATAGGAGATTGTAGTCCAACCACCACTTGGATTTGGGGGGGAGAGGGCTCCCGGATTCCCTCCCTCTCATTACTATTTTCTCCAATCTCAGCTTGGACAGTTTCATTAGGTTCTTGTGCAGGATTAACCTCACTCATCCGTTCTACCCTTTCCCTAGCTTCACTAGGCTTCTCAGTCTGATATGGCTTCTCTTTGGTTGGCACTTCCATGGACTTATTAGTGTCCTTTCTAGCCTGCTCTTTCCCTTTCTTATTGCTCTTCTTACCTCTTTCTGAGTTGATATTCTGTTTGCAGGAGTGTAGGTCATGCCCTACAACTTTGCACTTTGAGCAATATCTAGGGAGGTTCTCATAGCATATCTTTAGTTCATAAGTGTCTCCATTTAGGAGGGACAGTGGTATAGAGCATTGGATTTCCTTAGCTATGTCCACTTCAACAAGGAGTCTAGGATAGGATATTCTTTCTTTGGTCCTAGTGAACTGGTCAGCATAAAGAGGTCTCCCTATGACTGAACCTATCTTGCTAAGGCAGTTTGATGACCATAGCTCAAGGGGCAGGCCTTTAATCTGGATCCATACAGGGATTGTAGTGATTTCCTCATTGTCAAATTTAAAAAATTTAGGCAATGCTTTCAATAGCAAAGGCCTACCATATACTTGGTATGGGCCTTCTTGCAATACATTCAAGCTAGCAGCTTCATTATCAAATCTAAAGACTATCCAGCCATTTTCATGGAATTGAATGTTGACCCTTACCTTCCAGGATTCAGTGAGCTTCTTGAGGGCTGCCCTTCCTGGAAATCTTCCAGCAAAATACCCCACCAAGCAGAAAGGTTGGCTCTCAAAGACTTCCAGCACATCTTCATGTGAGACTCTAACCACACCTCCCTCACTAGGTATAGTGGACAA
>CM043703.1:51235726-51263226 GCA_023935145.1 Bretschneidera sinensis | reverse complement strand
GCAAACAAAATCAGATCATCAGCAAAGGCCAGGTGAGTAGTCTTGAGCTTGTCACACTTGGGGTGGAATCTGAACCCCTCTTCCACCTTCAATCTCCGGAGCAGCCATGATAGGTATTCCATAATCAACACAAATAGATAGGGAGAAAGTGGATCACCTTGCCTCAAGCCCTTTTTACCTTTAAAAAATCCTTGAAGGCTGCCATTAATGGATAAAGAAAATGTAGTAGTGGTGACACATTCCATAATCCAGTCTTTAAACTTTCCAGGAAACTCCAGGCCCTCTAAAAGGCTACCTAGGAACTCCTACTCTACAGTATCATAGGCTTTCCTAAGGTCAATTTTGATCATGCATCTAGGAGGGACTCTCTTCTTACAATATCTCCTGAGCAATTCTTGGACAAGGTAGATGTTCTCAGCCATGCTCCTAGCCTTTATGAAGGCAGCCTGAGCAGGGTTAACCAAGTGGATCAAGCATGGAGCCAGTCTTGAAGCAAGGATCTTAGATATAACTTTGTACAGAACATTGCAGCAAGCTATAGGCCTCAAATCTTCAACTTTATAGGCAGACTTCCCTTTGGGTATCAAAACAAGAGAGGAGTGGTTTAGTTGTTTTAGGATCTTCCCATTCAAAAAGAATTCTTGGACAGCTTCTGTAATCTCTTTTTGGATCACCCCCCATGCTTTCTTAAAAAACTTTGATGAGAAACCATCTGGACCAGGGGACTTATCCTCCCCTATGCTCCACAATGCAGCCTTGATCTCCTCATCTGTAACCTGCTTAACCAACTCAGCCGCCTGGCTTTCCTGAAGGACAGGCCCATCTCTAATGACTTCCATCTCAATAGGAGAGCATCTGCTAGAAGAGCCTAAAAGCTCCTTGTAGAATCTAGTAAACTCCTGGACCACTTCAGCTTCAGAAGTTGTTTGATATCCATTGGCAGCTTTAATAGAGGCAATGTGATTCTTGGAAGACCTTCTCTTGACCAAGGCATGGAAAAATTTGGTCCCTCTATCACTATTGAGAAGGTACTTACATTTGGCCTGTTGTGATAGAAAGCTTCTCTCAGCCTCAGCAAGCTGGAAAGCTTTTAACCTAGCATTTGCCACCCTTTCCTGAAGCTCAGCATCATAAGGGTTGTCATGAAGGTCTTGCTGCAGGCCATTTAGAATGTTTGCAGCCTCTAAGGCTCTCTCAGATATGTGGCTGAAGTGGTTCTTGTTGAGGTTCTTGAGGTGGGGTTTGAGGCCTTTCAAAAGCTTACAAAGAATGAACTGTTTGGTGCCCCTTCCAGGGTAACCCCATTGAGCACTTACAATGTCTAAGAACATGTCATGATCAGCCCACATATTAAAAAATTTGAACGATCTCCTACCCCCACAAACCTCTTCCATCAGGCTAACAATACATGGAGAGTGGTCAGAGAGGCACCCAGCAGGGAGAAAGGAAGCTTGAGCTCTTATCCCCTTTTGGAACCACACATTGTTGACCATAGCTCTATCCAGCTTGCACCACACCTTATTGTTGGTCCATGTGAAGAAGCACCTTGCAACATTTACATCACTTAATCCAGTCTCCCTACAACAAAAAGAGGGATCCCTAATCTCATAATCTGTTACAGGCAACCCATTAGATTTTTCATCAATAGCAAAAACATTATTGAAATCACCCAAGACAAGCCAAGGGGAAGACAAATCATAACTGAAATTACAAAGGTTCTCCCGTAGGGGCCTTCTAGATACAATGGAATTCAAACCATAAACAAAACTGATTACAAAGCTACAAGAAGAGACAGTACAAGTAACATTACAATGGATAACTTGGGGAGATATATCAAATGAGGTAAGGCTCACCTTTGAGGGATCCCAAAGTAACAAAATTCTGCCTGATGAGTGAGTGGAGAAGTTGTTCACCTGCCTCCACTGAAGGAATTTATTGCCCATAATCTTAAGCAGCTTTGCTTCATCAAGCTTGCATTCCAAAATTCCCATTATATCAACTTTGTTTTTCTTCATGAGGTGCAGTACCCCATTGTGTTTCAGGGGCTTGTTAAAGCCCTTGATGTTCCAACATGCCACAATCATTGATGAGGTTGGGAGGCAGCCCCTCCCTTCCTAGATGATTGAGTGCCTTTTTGTTCTGGTCATCCTTTCTTCCTCTTGATAACTTAGAACTCATCACCCCCTGGACCTCAGGGCCCCTGTCTCTTTCACTGTTGCCTTGGGCAAGGCCTGGTTTTTTCCTTGGGACCATGCTGGGATGGGCAGGGTGCATGGATGATTTTAGGCCAGCCACCACTTGAATTTGGGGATTAGTTGTCCCCTGGATCCCTCCCCCCTTGAACCATTAGGGCATTGTTCAGCCTCATTTTCACCATTCTCTGCTTGGACAGCTTCTCTAGGTTTATGGGTAGGACTATCCTTATCCAGCCCATCCAACCTATCCCTAGCTTCACTAGGCTCCACTGTCTGATTTGTCATCTCTTTGGCTATATCACCCATTGACTTGGGTGCTTCCTTTCTAGCAGGCTCTTTCCCTTTCTCATTGCTTTTCCTTCCCCTTTCTAGGTTGGCATTCTGGTTATATGAGTGTAGGTCATGCCCTACAACTTTACACTTAGGCAATGACTTCAAGAGCAAAGGCCTACCATATACTTGGTAAGGGCCTTCTTGCAACACATTCAGGCTAGCAGCTTCATTGTCAAATCTAAATACTATCCATCCATTTTCATGAAACTGAGTGTGGACACTTACCTTCCAGGATTCAGTGAGCTTTTTGAGGGCTGCTCTTCCTGGAAATCTTCCAGCAAAATACCCCACCAAGCAGAAAGGTTGGCTCTCAAAAATTTCCAACACATCTTCTTGAGAGACTTTAACAACTCCTCCCTCACTGGATATAGTAAACAAGGGGAGACCTTTGCTTTGTGTTCTATTCTCTGCAAAGAGGCTGACCCAGGGGGCCTTCTTAGTCTCTTCATTGTTAGCTGGTCTTTTGCCCACAGACTTGGAGGGATGCTGGGCTCCCACAGGACTTGAAGCAGGGGGGGCTGCATTGTCCTTTGAGTAAGCTTGGAGGCCCCCATTCTTCATTAGAGGATGAGACCTAGACTCACTGCTTTCCTCTTCTCTTCCTTGCCTTACCATAGGCTTCCTGCCATGAACAGTAGCTTCACAGCTTGAATCATCTTCCTCACTGGAAGAACTGGACTCCATTTGACCTGAGCTCTCTATACTCTCCCCAGAGGAGCTTTGGTTCTCATCTTCAATGTCAAGGGGCTCTTCTTGCAATGTCTGGCAGGCAGCATTGCTTTAAAATTGATCCTTGGTACTGTTCACCTTCGAAACTCCAACAGAGCTTCCATTCCTCCCCAAGCTAGAAGCCTCCATTTGAGACCCTAAGGCTTGGGAATCTTCCTCTCCCAAGGAGCAGGAAGAAGATGCTGATCCTTTGGATGGTCCCTTGGCTCCATCCATGCTTGTATTACCTGAAACTTCTTCTCGCGACAAAGCTACTGTAGCAGCTTTGTTCTTGAAATGATTCTGGACATATTCCAGATCATTTTGATCCTAGATTGTGAGAGGAGGTTTCTTAGGAGGTTTCTTCTTCCCCATGCTGAACTAAACTGAAGGAATGGCACAGAAAGAGCAAAAGAAGGAGGAGAGAAGTGCTGGTGACCATGAGCAACACTGTTCACAGTTGAGAGCTTCTCCCTCTAGCTGCCCGTGACTCGACTGACTCAGAGCTCTTTTTTTTTTTTGATCTGTAAATAAACTTGTATTGAATGATAAAAAATGTACAAAAGGATCACTGGGCATACCCAGGAGATTTACAAATAATGCATATACAAAATAGACAAGAGGCTTAAGCCCAGCCAAAGAGCTATACAAGCCAACAAGCCTTGGGAACTAACATAGAGCCTGCTGGCCTAAACATCCAGCCAACCAATAACCCACTAACCAAAGAGCTTACAAGGGATCTGGGCATACCCAGGAGATACAGAAAAAAACCAGACATACAGCACAACAGGGCATACCCTGGACAAAATAACAGACAGGATGGAAGCAGCCTAAATCAGCAGCCTATACTCAGGGCAGGCAGCATAGACACTTCTATAGATACCAATCTGGATCTTCTTCACTAAGCTACCAGGTGAGGTATGAGCTTTATCAAATATCTTGGCATTTCTTGCCAGCCATATGTGGTAGACTGTGCTTGCAAGGGCTGTCTTTCTAGCAACAGCTGGAGGGCCAGTGCCTTTGACTTTCATTGTCCATCTGATAGCACTCTCAATGGTTCTCATTTTCCTTCTAGTACCCAGCCACATATTTATTGAGTTCCAGACAACCTTAATTATCCTACAAGAGAAGAAAATATGGTCTTTGGTCTCTTCCTGGTCAGTACATAGGGGGTAGAGCTTGTCATTCCCTTTAAGGTGGAGCTTGTCTTTGGTGAGAAGTCTATCCCTAACAGCCAGCCAAAGAATGAAAGATTGTTTAGGGGGGCAGTGACTATTCCAGACCAGGGAAGCCCATCTGACTGAGAGCTCTTTTTTCTTTTTTTTGATCTATAAATAAACATGTATTAAATGATCAAAAATGTACAAAAGGATCACTGGGCATACCCAGGAGATTTACAAATAAGGCATATACAAAGAAAGCAAGAGGCTTAAGCCCATCCATAGAGCAATACAAGCCAACAAGCCTTGGGAACTAGCTTGGGACCTGTTGGCCTAAACAGGCAGCCAACCAAAAACAAACCAACTGGCCTACAGCTTACAAAGGAGCTGGGCATACCCAGGAGAAAAGCAAAATAAACATACAGCACACCAGGGCATACCCTGGGCCAAACCGAGAACAGACCAGAGGGAAGCAGCCTAAATCAGCAGCCTATACTCAGGGCAGGCAGCATAGAGATTCCTATAGATACCAATCTAGATCTTCTTCACTAAGCCAGCAGGTAAGGCATGAGCTTTGTCAAAAATCTTGGCATTTCGAGCCACCTATATATGGTAAACTGTGCTTGCAAGGGCTGTCTTTCTAGCAACAGCTGGAGGGCCAGTGCCTTTTACTTTTGATGTCCATCTGATAGCACTCTCAATGGTTCTCATTTGCCTTCTACTACCCAGCCACATATTTATGGAGTTCCAGACCTCCTTGCTGATCCTACAGGAGAATAAGAGGTGGTCTTTGGTCTCATCCTGGTCAGTACAGAGGGGGCAAAGCTTATCATTCCCTTCAAGGTGGAGCTTGTCTTTTGTGAGAAGCCTATCCCTAACAGCCAGCCACAAAATAAAAGATTGCTTTTGGGGGCAGTGACCATTCCAGACAAGGGGAGCCCATCTGACCTTATTGACTTTCTGCCTCATGTCATTGTACACTTTCTTGATACTTAGCTCATCATGAAGCCTCCATTCCATGAGCCTGTTGGTAGCTTGCTGCACAAAAAGTGGCTGGCCCACCATTTCATCTCTGATTTCCAGGATCCTTTTCCAGAGGGGGGAGTCATCTTTGTTAACCTTGATCTCCCATATGGATTTATTAAGAAGGTAGTAGTGCTGGACCCATTGGATCCAGAGGGAGTCTTTTTTCATCTGAATATTCCATAAGACCCTTGTTAGGAGAGCCTTGTTCGAAGTTTTGAGCTCTATCAGTCCAAGACCCCTCACTGCTTTTGGTTTACAAATATCAGCCCAAGCAACAAGAGCTTTCCTCATGCCCCCATTCTTGCCATTCCAGAGAAAGGTTCTACACAGTTTAGTAATCTTATCAAGGATGTTTCCCGGGATAGGAAAAATGGCCAGCCAGAAGCACTCCACACCTTGAAGCACAGATTTGATGAGCTTAGTCCTCCCAACATAGGATAGAGAGGTGCCAGCCCATACATTGATGTAGCTTGAGATTTTCTCTATAAGTGGAGCATAGTGAGAGGCATTCAGCCTTGTAGAAGCAAGAGGGACCCCTAAGTACTTGAATGGGAGGCTGCCCTCCTCCATTCCAGTGCTTCTGCTAATCTCTAAGACCTCCTCAGGCTTCACCCTAGCATGGTAAAAGTTAGATTTGGCCAAGCTAGTCTTCAGCCCTGAGCACTCACTGAAGGTGTTTACACATTCCATAAGCATGTCCACTGATTTGGCCTCCCCCCTAGCAAACAGTATCAGGTCATCAGCAAAGGCCAGGTGAGTAGTCTTGAGCTTGTCACACTTAGGGTGGAATCTGAACCCCTCTTCCACCTTCAGTCTCCCAAGCAACCTTGATAGGTATTCCATAATCAGCACAAATAGATAGGGAGACAGTGGATCCCCTTGCCTCAAGCCCCTTTTACCTTTGAAAAAACCTTGAAGGCTGCCATTAATGGATAAAGAAAATGTAGTAGTGGTGACACACTCCATAATCCAGTCTTTAAACTTTCCAGGAAACTCCAAGCCCTCTAACAGGCTACCTAAGAACTCCCACTCCACAGTATCATAGGCTTTCCTAAGGTCAATTTGGATCATGCATCATGGAGGGACTCTCTTCCTACAATATCTCCTGAGCAATTCTTGGACCAGGTAGATGTTCTCGGCCATACTCCTGGCCTTAATGAAGGCAGCCTGAGCAGGGTTGACCAAGTGGATCAAGCAAGGAGCCAGCCTGGAAGCAAGGATCTTGGAGATGACTTTGTATAGAACATTGCAACAAGCAATAGGCCTAAAATCTTCAACTTTGGATGCATTCTTACCTTTGGGAATCAAAACAAGGGAGGAGTGGTTTAGCTATTTTAGGAGCTTACCATTCACAAAAAATTCTTGGACAGCCTCTATAATCTCTTTATGGATCACCCCCCATGCTTTTTTGAAAAACCTTGATGAAAACCCATCCGGACCAGGGGACTTTTCCTCCCCTATTCTCCACAATGCAGCCTTGATCTCCTCAACCGTGACCTGCTTAACCAAATCAACAGCCTGATTATCCTGAAGGACAGGTCCTCCTCTAATTACTTCCATCTCAATAGGAGAGCATCTGTTAGTGGAGCCTAAGAGGTCCTTATAGAATCTGGTAAACTCCTGGACCACTTCAGCTTCAGAAGTTGTTTGGTAACCATTTGCAGCTTTAATAGAGGCAATGTGGTTCTTGGAGAACCTTCTCTTGACCAAGGCATGGAAGAATTTGGTCCCTCTATCACTTTTAAGAAGGTATTTACATTTTACCTGTTGTGATAGGAAGCTTCTCTCAGCCTCAGCTAGTTGGAAAGCTTTTAATCTAGCATTAGCCACCCTATCCTGCAGCTCTGCATCATAAGGGTTGTCATGAAGGTCCAGTTACAGACCATTTAGTATGTTTGCAGCCTCCAAGGCTCTCTCAGAAATGTGGCTGAAGTGGTTCTTGTTGAAGTTCTTGAGAAGGGGTTTGAGGCCTTTCAAAAGCTTGCAAAGAATGAACTGTTTGGTGCCCCTTCCAGGACAACCCCAATGAGCACTAACAATGCCTAGGAACTTGTCATGATCAGCCCACATATCGAAAATTTTGAAAGATCTCCTACCCCCACAAACCTCTTCCATCAGGCTAACAATACAAGGAGAGTGTTCAGAGAGGCACCCAGCATGGAGAAAGAAAGCTTGAGCTCTCAACCCCTCTTGGAACCACACATTGTTTACCATGGCTCTATCCAGCTTGCACCACACCTTGTTGTTGGTCCATATGAAGAAACACCCTGCAGCATTTACATCACTTAAGCCTGTCTCCCTACAACAAAACTAGGGGTCCCTAATCTCATAATCTGTTACAGGCAGCCCATTAGATTTTTCATCTATAGCAAAAACATTATTGAAATCACCCAATATAAGCCAAGGGGAAGACAAATCATTGCTGCAATTACATAAGTTATCCCATAGGGGCCTCCTAGATATAATGGAATTCAAACCATATACAAAACTGATAACAAAACTACAAGAGGAAACAGTACAAGTGACATTACAATGGATAACTTGGGGAGATATATCAATTGAAGAAAGGCTCACCTTTGAAGGATGCCAAAGTAACAAAATTATGCCTGATGAGTGAGTGGAGAAGTTGTTCACCTGTCTCCACTGAGGGAATTTATTGCCCATAATCTTCAACAGCTTTGCATCATCCAGCTTGCATTCCAAAATTCCCATTATATCAACTTTGTTTTTCTTCATGAGGTGCAATACCCCATTGTGCTTCAGGGGCTTGTTAAAGCCCCTGATGTTCCAGCATGCCACTATCATTGAGGAGGTTGGGAGGCAGCCCCTCCCTTCCTAGCTGATTGAGAGCCTTTTTGGACTGGTTTTCCTTTCTTCCTCCTGATTACTTGGAACTCATCACCACCTTGGACCTCAGGGCCCCTGTCTCTTTCACTATTGCCTTGTGCAAGGCTTGATTTTCCCCTTGGGGCCATACTGGGATGGTCAGGGTGCATAGGAGATTTTAGGCCAGCCACAACTTGGATATGGGGGGTAAAGGTCCCCTAGATTCCCTCCCCCCCTAGACCATTGTGGCATTGCTCAGCCTCATTGTCACCATTTTCTGCTTGGACAGTTTCTCTAGGTTTTTGGGCAGAACTAATCTCATTCCTCCCATCCAACCCATCCCTATCTTCACTAGACTCCATAGTCTAGTTTGTCATCTCCTGGGCTAGAACACCCATTGACTTGGATGCTTCCTTTCTAGCAGGCTCTTTCCCTTTCTCATTGCTTTTCTTTCCCCTCTCTAAGTTGACATTCTGGTTACAAGAGTGCAGGTCATGCCCTACAACCTTACACTTAGAGCAATATCTAGGGAGGTTTTCATAGCATATCTTTAGTTCATAAGTATCTCCATTTAGGAGGGACAGTGGCACAGAGCATTGAATTTCTTTAGCTATGTCTATTTCAACTAGAAGCCTAGGATAGGATATTCTCTCTTTGGTTCTAGTGAACTGATCAGCATATAGGGGTCTCCCAATTACAGTGCCAATCTTGCTAAGGCAGTTTGCTGACCATAGCTCAAGGGGCAAGCCTTTTATCTGAATCCATACAGGAATTGTAGTGATTTCCTCATTGCCAAACTTGAAAAATTTAGGCAATGACTTCAAGAGCAAAGGCCTACCATATACTTGGTAAGGGCCTTCTTGCAACATATTCAAGCTAGCAGCTTCATTATCAAATCTAAATACTATCCATCCATTTTCATGAAACTGAGTTTGGACCCGTACCTTCCAGGATTCAGTAAGCTTCTTGAGGGCAGCCCTTCCTGGAAATCTTCCAGCAAAATACCCCACCAAGCAGAAAGGTTGGCTCTCAAAGACTTCCAGCACATCTTCATGAGAGACTCTAACAACTCCTCCCTCACTGGATATAGTAGACAAGGGGAGCCCTTTGCTTTGTATTCTGTTCTCTGCAAAGAGGCTGACCCAGGGAGCCTTGTTGTTCTCTACATTGTTAGGTGGCCTGTTGCCCACAGACTTGGAAGGATGCTGAGCTCCCTCATGAACTGAAGCAGGGGAGGCTGCATTGTTCTTAGAGTCAGCTTGGAGGCCCCCATTCTTCATAGGAGGATGAGGCCTAGGCTCACTGCTTTCCTCTTCTCTTCCATGCCTTGCCACAGGGTTCCTACCATGAACAGTAGCTTTACAGCTTGAATCTTCTTCCTCACTGGAAGGGCTGGACTCCATTTGACCTGAGCTCTCTAAACTCTTCCCAGAGGAGCTTTGGTTCTCATCTTCAATGTCTAGGGGCTCTTCTTGTAATGTCTGGTAAGCAGCATTGCTTTGGAATTGAACATTGGTACTGTTCACCTTCGAAGCTTCAACAGAGCTTTCATTCCTCCCCAAGCTGGCAGCCTTCAACATAGACCCTGAGGCTTGGGAATCTTCCTCTCCCAAGGAGCAGGAAGAAGATGCTGACTCCTTGGATGGTCCCTTTGCCCCATCCCTGCTAGAGTTATTTGAAACTTCTTCTCGCGACATAGCAACTGTAGCAGCTTTGTTCTTGAAGTGATTCTGGACATAATCCAGATCATTTTGTTCCTGGATTGTGAGAGGAGGTTTCCTGGGAAGTTTCTTCTTCCCCATGCTGAACAGACCTGAATGAATGGCACAAAAAGATCAGAGGGAGAAGAAGAGAGTTGCGGGTGACCATGGGCAGCACTGCTCACAGTTGAGAGCTTCTCTCTCTAGCTGCCCGTGACTGAGAGCTCTAACTGAGAGCTCTTTCTTTTTTTTTTTTATCTGTAAATAACCATGTATTAAAGTGATCAAAAATGTACAAAAGTATCACTGGGAATACCCAGGAGATATACAGATAAGGCATGAACAAAAGGGACAGGAGGCCTAAGCCTAGCCAAAGAGCTATTCAAGTCATCAAGTCACAAGGAACAATCATACATAAAGCAATCTGACCTAAACATGCAGCCAGCAAAACCCACAAAATTTAGAGCTTACAAGGGAGTAGACAAAAACAACAAGATACAGGAACACAAACATACAATGCATCAGGGCATACCCTGGGCTAACAGCCAAACCAGTAGGGGAACAGCCTAGATCAGCAGCCTATACTCAGGGCAGGCAGCATAGACACTTCTGTAGATACCAATCTGTATCTTCTTCACTAAGTTAGCAGGTAAGGCAGGAGCTTTATCAAATATCTTGGCATTTCTAGCCAGCCATAAATGGTAGACAGTAGATGCCAGGGTTGTCTTTCTGGCAACAGCAGGAGGGCCAGTGCCTTTGACTTTTGAAGTCCATCTGATAGCACTCTCAATGGTGCTCATATGTCTTCTGCTACCCAGCCAGTGGTTAATGTTGGTCCAGACTTCCTTACTGATCCTACAGGAGAAGAAGAGGTGGTCCTTAGTCTCATTCTGTTCAGAATATAGGGAGCATAGCTTGTCATTCTATTCAAGATGAAGCTTATCTTTAGTGAGCAATCTATCCCTAACTGCCAGCCAAAGAATGAAAGATTGTTTAAGAGGGCAGTGGCTATTCCAGACCAGGGAAGCCCACCTGACCTTGCTGATTTCCTGCCTCAAATCATTGTATACTTTCTTGATGCTTAGCTCATCATGCAGCCTCCAGTCCATCAGCTTATTGGTAGCTTGCTGAAGGCATGGAGGCTGGCCTACCATCTCATCTCTAATTTCCAGTATCCTCTTCCAGAGAGGGGAGTCATCTTTGTTTGCCTTGATCTCCCATATAGATTTGTTAAGGAGATAGTAATGCTGGACTCATTTCATCCATAGGGAGTCCTTCTTCATGTGGATATTCCATAGGACTCTTGTTAGGAGAGCCTTGTTCCAAGATTTGAGCTCTACCAACCCTAGATCCCCTTCTGTTTTAGGCTTACAAATGTCAGCCCAAGCAACAAGAGCTTTTCTCATTCCCCCATTCTTACCATTCCAGAGAAAGGTTCTACATAACTTGATGATTTTATCAAGGATGTTACCAGGGATGGGAAAGATGGCCAACCAGAAGCACTCCACCCCTTGAAGCACAGATTTGATAAGTTCAGTCCTCCCAGCATATGATAAAGAGGAGCCAGCCCATACGTTGATGTATCCATAAATTTTCTCAATAAGCGGGGCATAATGGGAAGCATTCAGCCTTGCAGAAGCAAGAGGGACCCCAAAGTACTTGAATGGGAGGCTGCCCTCCTCTATTCCTGTGCATCTGCTTATCTCTATAACCTCCTCAGGCTTCACCCCAGCATGGTAAAAACTAGATTTTGTCAGGCTAGTCTTTAGCCCTGAGCATTCACTGAAAGTGTTGATACATTTCATGAGCATTCCCACTGATTTTACCTCTCCTCTAGCAAATAAAATCAGATCATCAGCAAAGGCCAGGTGAGTAGTCTTGAGCTTGTCACACTTGGGGTGGAATCTGAACCCCTCTTCCACATTCAATCTCCTGAGCAGCCTTGATAAGTACTCCATAATCAACACAAAAAGATAAGGAGAAAGGGGATCCCCCTGCCTCAAGCCTCTTTTACCTTTGAAGAACCCTTGCAGGCTGCCATTAATGGATAAAGAGAAGGTAGTAGTGGTGACACACTCCATAATTGAGTCTTTGAACTTTCCAGGGAACTCCAGGCCCTCTAAAAGGCTGCTTAAGAACTCCCACTCCACAGAATCATAGGCTTTCCTGAGGTCAATTTTGATCATGCATCTAGGAGGGATTCTCTTCCTGCTGTATCCCCTAAGCAATTCTTGGACCAGGTAGATATTCTCAGCCATGCTCCTGGCCTTTATGAAGGCAACCTGGGCAGGGTTGACCAGGTGGATCAAACTAGGAGCTAGCCTGGGAGCCAGGATCTTAGAGATGACTTTGTAAATAGCATTGCAGCAAGCAATAGGCCTGAATTCATCAACTTTAGAGGCAGTCTTCCCTTTGGGAATCAAAACCAGAGAGGAGTGCTTTAGTTGTTTTAGGATTCTCCCATTCAGAAAGAATTCTTGTACAGCCTCTATGATCTCTTTGTGGACCACCCCCCATACTTTCTTGAAAACTTTGAGGAAAAACCATCTGGACCAGGGGATTTATCCTCCCCTATGCTCCACAATGCAGCCTTGATCTCCTCTTCTGTGACTTGCTTAACTAATTCTGTAGCTTGGCTTTCCTGCAGGACTGGCCCCTCTCTGATAACATCCAATTCAATAGGAGTACAACTGCTAGAAGAGCCTAAAAGCTCCTTGTAGAATCTGGTAAATTCCTGGGCCACTTCAGCTTCAGAAGTTGTTTGAGATCCATTGGCAGTTTTGATGGAGGCAATGTGATTCTTGGAAGACTTCCTCTTGACCAAGGCATGGAATAATTTGGTTCCTCTATCACTATTGAGGAGGTATTTACATTTGGCCTGCTGGGATAGAAAGCTTCTCTCAGCCTCAGCCAATTAGAATGCTTTGAGCCTTGCATTTGTCACCCTCTCTTGCAGCTCAGCATCATAAGGGTTGTCATGAAGGTCCTGCTGCAGGCCATTTAGAATGTTTGTAGCCTCCAAGGCTATCTCAGAAATGTGGCTGAAGTGGTTCTTGTTGAGGTTCTTAAGAAGGGGTTTGAGGCCTTTCAAAAGCTTGCAAAGAATGAACTGTTTAGTGCCCCTTCCAGGGCAGCCCCAATGAGCACTAACAATATCTAAAAACATGTCATGAGCAGCCCACATATTGAAAAATTTGAAAGATCTCCTACCCCCACAAACCTGCTCCATCAGGCTAACAATACAAGGAGAGTGGTCTGAGAGGCACCCAGCTGGGAGGAAGGAAGCTTGGGCTCTAATCCTCTCTTGGAACCACACATTGTTGACCATGGCTCTATCCAGCTTGCACCACACCTTATTGTTGGTCCATGTGAAGAAACACCCTGCAGCATTTACATCACTTAACTCTGTCTCCCTACAATAAAAGGAGGGGTCCCTAATCTCATAATCTGTTACAGGCAGCCCATTAGATTTCTCATCTATAGCAAAAACATTATTGAAATCACCCAAGACAAGCCAAGGGGAAGACAAATCATAACTGAAATTACATAGGTTATCCCATAGGGGCCTCCTAGATATAATGGAGTTCAAACCATATACAAAACTAATAACAAAACTATACGAAGAAACAGCACAGGTGACATTACAATGGATAACTTGGGGGGATGAGTCAATTACAGTAAGGCTCACCTTTGAAGGATCCCACAGCAACAAGATTCTGCCTGAAGAGTCGGTGGAAAAGTTGTTCACCTATCTCCATTGAAGGAATTTGTTGCCCATAATCTTCAGTAGCTTTGCATCATCCAACTTGCATTCCAAAATTCCCATTATATCAACTTTGTTTTTCTTCATGAGGTGCAGTACCCCATTATGCTTCAGGGGCTTGTTAAAGCCCCTGATGTTCCAGCATGCCACTATCATTGAGGAGGTTGGGAGGCAGCACCTCCCTTCCTAGCTGGTTGATTGCCTTTTTGGTCTAGTTTTCCTTTTCTTCTCCTGATTACTTGGAACTCATCACATCCTTGGACCTCAGGGCCCCTGTCTCTTTCACTGATTCCTTGTGCAAGGCCTGATGTTTTCCTTGGGATCATACTGGGGTGGTCAGGGTGCATAGGAGATTTTAGGCCAGCCACAACTTGAATTTGGGGGCAAGAGGTCTCCTGGATTCCCCCCCCCCCCCCCCATGACCATTGTGGCATTGTGCAGCCTCATTGTCTCCATTCTCTACTTGGATAGCTTCTCTAGGTTCTTGGGCAGGATTAACCTCATTCATCCCTTCCACCCTTTCCCTAGCTTCACTAGGCTTCTCAGTTTGATTTGTCTTCTCTTTAGTTAACACTTCCATTGACTTATTAGTTTCCTTTCTAGCAGGCTCTTTCCCTTTCTCATTGTTTTTCTTCCCTCTTTCAGTGTTGGCTTTCTGGTTACAGGAGTGCAGGTCATGCCCTACAACCTTACACTTTGAGCAATATCTAGGGAGGTTCTCATAGCAAATCTTTAGTTCATAAGTGTCTCCATTTAGGAGGGACAGTGGGACAGAGCATTAGATTTTCTTGGCAATGTCCACTTCAACTAGGAGTCTAGGATAGGATATTCTCTCTTTGGTCCTAGTGAACTGGTCAGCATATAGAGGTCTCCCTATAACAGAACCTATCTTGCTAAGGCAGTTAGATGACCATAGCTCAAGGGGCAAGCCTTTAATCTGGATCCAAACTGGGATAGTAGTGATTTCCTCATTGCCAAATTTGAAGAATTTAGGCAATGCCTTCAAGAGCAAAGGCCTACCATATACTTGGTATGGGCCTTCTTGCAGCACATTCAAGCTAGCAGCTTCATTATCAAATCTAAAAACTATCCAACCATTTTCATGAAATTGAGTGTTGACCCTTACCTTCCAGGATTCAGTGAGCTTCTTGAGGGCTGCCCTTCCTGGAAATCTTCTAGCAAAATACCCCACCAAGCAGAAAGGTTGGCTCTCAAAGACATCCAGCACATCTTCATGTGAGACTCTAACCACTCCTCCTTCACTGGCTATAGTAGACAAGGGGGGCCCCTTGCTTTGAATTCTGTTCTCTGCAAAGAGACTGACCCAGGGAGCCTTCTTGTTCTCTACATTGCTAGCTGGCCTTATGCCCCCAGAATTGGTGGGAGACTGAGCTCCCATAGGAGCTGGAGCAGGGGAGGCTGCTGATAGACGCTTAAATATACATATTTAAGCCCCCTTATTTACACTTGTTAGATCCTTAATTACGTTAATTTGGTATCTTTTACTCTATTTGTGTGTTTTACATGTTTTTATAGGGACTTGGAGAAAAAGAAGCAGTTTTGGCACTTTAAGGAATAAATCTAGAAGCCCTGGAGCACTTTCTGGACAAACTGCGATCGAGCGCACATGCAATGCGATCGAGCGCAAATGCGATCATGCGCACACTTGTAAGATCGAGCGCACATTGCGATCGAGCGCAAGGACACATGCGATCGAGCGCACACATACGGGCGTGAACAGTAAACTGCAAAACCCTGTTTTGGAAATAACCCTATTTTGGAAATAAAGGAGTTTTGCGTTTTAGGAAAGTTTAGGAACTCATGAGCCGATTAGGACTTCTCAAAGACCTATAAATACACTTGTAAATCACACACAAAAGGCATCACCTCTTGGGGGGATCACTTCTTAGATCCATTCTTTTATCTTTTGCTTTAGCTTGGACAAGGAGACCGTGGAGCAGAATTGACGACTCTTCTCTCGGGTTTCTTCTTTCCTTTTTATTTTATTATGTGTAATTAAATTCTTAGTAGGGCTTGGTTGAAGCCCTAATTATGTTTACTCAATAAATTTAGTATTAGCGCCTTTGCGATATTTATGTTATGTTGCTTAAACTTGATTAATACCTGCTTTTATTTAAATTCCTCATATGTATATGTCTGATCAATATGTGCATGTGGTATGGACTTGTTAGTTAGATCAATTTGGATGACCGAGTCCTGGGTCTAACATTAGTAACAAGGGATATCTTATCCGGATACCCGGGTTAATCAACATGAGAAACTGGGAGTAGATACCATGCCCTAGGTCTCATGTGGTTGTCGATTTCCATAGTACTTATGTTTTCTTAAGGAACAACTCAAGCAGATACCATGCTGAATCCCTTAAGGAAGAAAAGAGTTAGAGTAGATACCATGCCTAACTCGTTGCTTAGGGAAATCAATAGCTTAAGGAGTAGATACCATGCCCTTAGGTTGGCAATCAGTAGGTATACATGGCATGAGTAAAGCATTGGCATACTGTTATACTGTGGTAGCATAATTAGTGGTGGATATCAAGTTCCTACGCCTCTATCCTTAGTATTTTATCTTTATTATTTCTCAACGCTTTTATTATTTCTATCTTTTTATATTGCGAATATAATTCTAAATTGAACTTTACCAATCCCTGTGGAGATGATCTTGCATTCGCACACTATACTACACTGTTGACCTTGTGCACTTGCAAGTAAAACAAAGTCCGATCATTCACCTATTTATTTAGGTATATTATCGCACAACAAGTTTTTGGCGCCGTTGCCGGGGATTGTGCTAAATCTCTTTTTGGAATTATTTTTGTTAGTTTTTTTTATTATCATTTTAATTTATTCTATTTGATTCTGTTCTGTTTTATTTTTTATTTTTATCAAAAATCAGATTTATTCCTTCTTTTTCTGGTTTTGTTTAGGTGTGCAGAGGAGGAGTTTCTGTCCTCATTGCGATCGAGCACACTACTTGGTGCGATCGATCGCAAGCCCAGTGCGATCGAGCGCAGTTCAGGGTGCGCTCGAGTGCAAAAGGTCCAGAGAGTACCCGAGCAGCAGTACTAAAACTGCTGCACTGAAGTTTTTCAACTAATTCATTCAAAGGGAGAAGCACCAATGACAGAAGCTCAATATACTTGTCTAGATGCTATGGAGAGGAAGCTAGATATGCTCATATATGCGATGACTAGTCAAAACATATCACCTAGTCCGCGAGGCAAACCACTCCAGGTATGTGCTATATGTTCTCGTTTTGATCACACTACTAACACTTGCCCTTTGTATTCATATGCAGATCAAGAGCAAGCAAATTATGAGGGACCGCACAATGCATATACAAATACCTACAATCCTGGATGGAAGCACCACCCCAACCTCTCATGGAGCAACAATCATAATGCTTTAAATGTTCAAGGACAACACCAATACTTCCAAACAGCAGCCCAACCAGTGCCGGAATCAGAAAATAGTAACCTAGAGAGTCTTATGAGGCAACTGATGACTTCACAAGAACAGTTCATGATTGAGCAACGACAAATCAATACCAAGCATGAGCAAGCTATTCATATATTGGAAGTACAAATGGGGGAATTGGCTAAGGAGCTAAGTGAACAAAAGCAAAGTGTTGTTAAACAAGTCTTTCATGACCATCATATTGATCCCTTGGAGACCACCTTCACCCATTATTTCAAAGGATCAGATATTGAGCCAAAATCAGAAGATGTTACTAAAGACCTCATTGAAACTATGCACCTTCTAGAGGCCTTTCCAAAGCATCCAAGTAAGTACACCGATCCATTTGACCATCATGTGCCTACTAATATTATTTTCCCTTCTATTGTATAGGCACCTAACTTGGAATTCAAGCAGTTGTCAGAGCACTTACCATATGCTTATATGGGAGAGAATAAGACATTTCCTATGCTAGCTGCTGCCACTCATAGTTTTGGGGAAAAATAAGGCTTGATCCGGCTGAAGACGTTAAACTTAGCGCTCATGGGAGGCACCCCACAACTTATCCTTTTATTTTTATTATTTTACGTATTTATTGTTATTTATTTATTTTAATTACTTCTTGTTTTCCCGTATTACGTTAGTTTTTCTTTTTTAGGGACAATGTGTGCATCCGTTCAAGTTTGGGGGTACGCTATGAGCCATGCCGACCTAGCTAGTTCTCCATCTCCCAGGTCAGCTCTTTCCTTGTTATTCACACATTGGGGACAATGTGTAATTTAAGTTTGGGGGTATGGGAGACACATTCACACACTACACTATGTCCTACATTTTTAGTTCTGTTGTTATTTTCATAAATAAATGCATGTTCATTCTGTCCAATAAACTTTTTTTTATGATCTAAACAAAATGTTATGATTCGACTTCATCAGTGAGCTTAACGCTTTGAACATATAGGCCAATAAACAAGTTTTGAACCTAGATCACTGCCCTTTTGGCATTTAAGAATTCACAAGTTTAACTTGAACTATCACGAGCACATTAACACATAGCTATGTGGGGTATGACATGATATTTGGATTGGTATGTTTCTTTTGCTTGACTGTGAACTAGATGACCTATTAGATTGACATTTTGGCATATAAAAATAGAAAAGATTGATTCGTGCTCAAAAAGAAAATAATGCTCCTAATGATCAATAAAAACAAATCTTCCGCTGAGTAACTGGCCCTCTTGCCTCAGTAAGCATTGAGTGTCACGTCAAAAGGTAGAAAATCTTAAGTGATCATTAAAAAGGAAATTTTCACTGAGTAACTGGACCTCTTGCCTCAGTAAGCATTGAGTGTCACGTCAAAAGGTGGAAAATTCTAAATGGTAGCATAAAAATCAGTTAGTTTCGTAGCCTTGTTGACTCGAGCCAGTAAGTCCTTAGGGGTGTCTTTACACCTAATGCCCTAAAACCATCTGGTTTGGGAGTCATTGGCCAAACACTTGTTACACGAGTCATCAAGAAAGCTTAAAGGAACTAACTTGGCAAAAATCTCGCAAATAAAAGTCTATGCCATATTTGTTGACTCTAATAGGAAGTTTGGTGAATCTTGAGTCATCGAAACACTACCCATTTGAATTTCTTGGAAACTCAATCTTTTATGTGCTAATCACCACACACCGAAGTCAAACTTGTGATATCTTACAATACCTAGTGAATATGATTTACGTTCAACACTCTTATTCATTGCAGTTATATGTTTACACTTGTTAAGCTTGCTCATGAATGCTCATCATTGTTTTGTGTAAAATCTAGATTTTTTTATTGACACTATGAACATTGGATTTATCTATATTTCTGTTTTAGTTTTTAATTTAGTATTGCTAAGGGACTAGCAATATGTAAGTTTGGGGGTGTGATAGACGCTTAAATATACATATTTAAGCCCCCTTATTTACACTTGTTAGATCCTTTATTACGTTAATTTGGTATCTTTTACTCCATTTGTGTGTTTTACATGTTTTTATAGGGACTTGGAGAAAAAGAAGCAGTTTTGGCACTTTAAGGAAGAAATCTAGAAGCCCTGGAGCAATTTCTGGACAAAGTGCGATCGAGCGCACATGCAATGCGATCGAGCGCACATGTGATCATGCGCACACTTGTAGGATCGAGCGCACATTACGATCGAGCGCAAGGACACATGCGATCGAGCGCACACATACGGGCGTGAACAGTAAACTGCAGAACCCTGTTTTGGAAATAACCCTATTTTGGAAATAAAGGAGTTTTGCGTTTTAGGAAAGTTTAGGAACTCATGAGCCGATTAGGACTTCTCAAAGACCTATAAATACACTTGTAAATCACACACAAAAGGCATCACCTCTTGGGGGGATCACTTCTTAGATCCATTCTTTTATCTTTTGCTTTAGCTTGGAGAAGGAGACCGTGGAGCAGAATTGACGACTCTTCTCTCGGGTTTCTTCTTTCCTTTTTATTTTATTATGTGTAATTAAATTCTTAGTAGGGCTTGGTTGAAGCCCTAATTATGTTTACTCAATAAATTTAGTATTAGCGCCTTTGCGATATTTATGTTGTGTTGCTTAAACTTGATTAATACCTGCTTTTATTTAAATTCCTCATATGTATATGTCTGATCAATATGTGCATGTGGTATGGACTTGTTAGTTAGATCAATTTGGATGACCGAGTCTTGGGTCTAACATTAGTAACAAGGGATATCTTATCCGGATACCCGGGTTAATCAACATGGGAAATTGGGAGTAGATACCATGCCCTAGGTCTCATGTGGTTGTCGATTTCCATAGTACTTATGTTTTCTTAAGGAACAACTCAAGCAGATACCATGCTGAATCCCTTAAGGAAGAAAAGAGTTAGAGTAGATACCATGCCTAACTCGTTGCTTAGGGAAATCAATAGCTTAAGGAGTAGATACCATGCCCTTAGGTTGGCAACCAGTAGGTATACATGGCATGAGTAAAGCATTGGCATACTGTTATACTGTGGTAGTATAATTAGTGGTGGATATCAAGTCCCTATGCCTCTATCCTTAGTATTTTATCTTTATTATTTCTTAACGCTTTTATTATTTCTATCTTTTTATATTGCGAATATAATTCTAAATTGAACTTTACCAATCCCTGTGGAGATGATCTTGCATTCGCACACTATACTACACTGTTGACCTTGTGCACTTGCAAGTAAAACAAAGTCCGATCATTCACCTATTTATTTAGGTATATTATCGCACAACAGCTGCATTGCCCTTTGATTCAGCTTGGGGGCCCCCATTCTTCATTGGAGGGTGAGGTCTAGACTCACTGCTCTCCTCTCCTCTTCCATGCCTTGCCACAGGCTTCCTACCATGAACAGTACCATGAACAGTAGCTTCACAGCTTGAATCTTCTTCCTCACTGGAAGAGCTGGACTCTATTTGATCTGAGCTCTCTAAGCTCTCCCCAGAGGAGCTTTGGTTTTCATCTTCAATGTCTAGGGGATCTTCTTGCAATGTCTGGCAAGCAGCATTGCTTTTGAAATGATCAATGGTACTGTTCACCTTCGAAGCTTCAACAGAGCATTCATTCCTCCCCAGGCTGGCAGCCTTCAAAAGAGACCTTGAGGCTTGGGAATCTTCCTCTCCCAAGGAGCAGGAAGCAGAAGCTGAATTCTTGGATTGTCCCTTTGCCCCATCCCTGCTTGAGTGAACTGAAACTTCTTCTTGCGACATAGCTACTGTAGCAGCTTTGTTCTTGAAGTGATTCTGGACATAATCCAGATCATTTTGGTCCTGGATTGTGAGTGGAGGTTTCTTGGGAA
Organism: Bretschneidera sinensis; assembly: GCA_023935145.1. NCBI lineage: Eukaryota > Viridiplantae > Streptophyta > Magnoliopsida > Brassicales > Akaniaceae > Bretschneidera > Bretschneidera sinensis. The sequence continues at coordinate 51,242,219 of CM043703.1, read as the reverse complement.
GTTTCTTCTTCCCCATGCTGAGCAAACCTGAAGGAATGGCACAGAAAGATAAGAGAAAGAGGAAGAGAGTTGCAGGAGACCATGGGCAGCACTGTTCACAGTTGAGAGCTTCTCTCTCTAGCTGCCCGGGTGATGACTGACTGAGAACTGAGAGCTCTTTCTTTTTTTTGATCTGTAAATAAACATGTATTAAAGTGATCAAAAATGTACAAAAGTATCACTGGGCATACCCAGGAGATATACAGATAAGACATGAACAAAAAGGACAGGAGGCCTAAGCCCAGCCAAAGAGCTATTCAAGCCATCAAGTCACAAGGAACAATCATACATACAACAATCTGGCCTAAACATGCAGCCAGCAAAACCCACAAAACTTAGAGCTTACAAGGGAATAGACAAACACAACAAGATACAGGAACACAAACATACAATGCATCAGGGCATACCCTGGGCTAACAACCAAACCAGTAGGGGAACAAACTAGATCAGCAGCCTATACTCAGGGCAGGCAGCATAGACACTTCTGTAGATACCAATCTGTATCTTCTTCACTAAGCTAGCAGGTAAGGCAGGAGCTTTGTCAAATATCTTGGCATTTCTAGCCAGCCATAAATGGTAGACAGTAGATGCCAGGGCTGTCTTTCTGGCAACAGCAGGAGGGCCAGTGCCTTTGACTTTTGAAGTCCACCTGATAGCACTCTCAATAGTGCTCATATGTCTTCTGCTACCCAGCCAGTGGTTAATGTTGTCCCAGACTTCCTTACTGATCCTACAGGAGAAGAAGAGGTGGTCCTTAGTCTCATTCTGTTCAGAACATAGGGGGCATAGCTTGTCATTCTCTTCAAGGTGAAGCTTGTCTTTAGTGAGCAATCTATCCCTAACACCCAGCCAAAGAATGAAAGATTGTTTAGGAGGGCAGTGGCTATTCCAGACCAAGGAAGCCCACCTGACCTTGCTGATTTTCTGCCTCAAATCATTGTATACTTTCTTGATGCTTAGCTCATCATGCAGCCTCCAGTCCATCAGCTAATTGGTAGCTTGCTGAAGGCATGGAGGCTGGCCTACCATCTCATCTCTAATTTCCAGTATCCTCTTCCAGAGAGGGGAGTCATCTTTGTTTGCCTTGATCTCCCATATATATTTGTTAAGGAGATAGTAATGCTAGACCCATTTCATCCATAGGGAGTCCTTCTTCATGTGGATATTCCATAGGACTCTTGTTAGTAGAGCCTTGTTCCAAGATTTGAGCTCTACCAACCCTAGACCCCCTTCTGTTTTAGGCTTACAAATGTCAGCCCAAGCAACAAGAGCTTTTCTCATTCCCCCATTCTTACCATTCCAGAGAAAGGTTCTACATAACTCGATGATTTTATCAAGGATGTTACCAGGGATGGGAAAGATGGCCAACCAGAAGCACTCCACCCCTTGAAGCATAGATTTGATAAGTTCAGTCCTCCCAGCATATGATAAAGAGGAGCCAGCCCATACATTGATGTATCCAGAAATTTTCTCAATAAGGGGGGCATAATGGGAAGCATTCAGCCTTGCAGAAGCAAGGGGGACCCCTAAGTACTTGAATGGAAGGCTGCCCTCCTCCATTCCTGTGCATCTGCTTATCTCTATAACCTCCTCAGGCTTCACCCCAGCATGGTAAAAACTAGATTTTATCAGGCTAGTCTTTAGCCCTGAGCATTCACTGAAAGTGTTGATACACTTCATGAGCATTCCCACTGATTTTGCCTCTCCTCTAGCAAATAAAATCAGATCATCAGCAAAGGCCAGGTGAGTAGTCTTGAGCTTGTCACACTTGGGGTGGAATCTGAACCCCTCTTCCACATTCAATCTCCTGAGCAGCCTTGATAAGTACTCCATAATCAACACAAAAAGATAGGGAGAAAGAGGATCCCCCTGCCTCAAGCCTCTTTTACCTTTGAAGAACCCTTGCAGGCTGCCATTAATGGATAAAGAGAAGGTAGTAGTGGTGAAACACTCCATAATCCAGTCTTTGAACTTTCCAGGGAACTCCAGGCCCTTTAAAAGGCTGCTTAAGAACTCCCACTCCACAGAATCATAGGCTTTCCTGAGGTCAATTTTGATCATGCATCTAGGAGGGATTCTCTTCCTGCTGTATCTCCTAAGCAATTCTTGGACCAGGTAGATATTCTCAGCCATGCTCCTGACCTTTATGAAGGCAGCCTGGGCAGGGTTGACTAGGTGGATCAAACTAGGAGCCAGCCTGGAAGCCAGGATCTTAGAGATGACTTTGTAAATAACATTGCAGCAAGCAATAGGCCTGAATTCATCAACTTTAGAGGCAGTCTTCCCTTTGGGAATCAAAACAAGAGAGGAGTGGTTTAGTTGTTTTAGGATTCTCCCTTTCAGAAAGAATTCTTGGACAGCCTCTATGATCTCTTTGTGGACCACCCCCCATGCTTTCTTGAAAAACTTTGAGGAAAAACCATCTGGACCAGGGGATTTATCCTCCCCTATGCTCCACAATGCAGCCTTGATCTCCTCTTCTGTGACTTGCTTAACTAATTCTGCAGCTTGGCTTTCCTGCAGGACTGGCCCCTCTCTGATAACATCCAATTTAATAGGAGTACAACTGCTAGAAGAGCCTAAAATCTCCTTGTAGAATCTAGTAAATTCTTGGGCCACTTCAGCTTCAGAAGTTGTTTGAGATCCACTGGCAGTTTTGATGGAGGCAATGTGATTCTTGGAAGACTTCCTCTTGACCAAGGCATGGAATAATTTGGTTCCTCTATCACTATTAAGGAGGTATTTACATTTGGCCTGCTGGGATAGAAAGCTTCTCTATGCCTCAGCCAATTGGAATGCTTTGAGCCTTGCATTTGTCACCCTCTCCTGCAGCTCAGCATCAGAAGGGTTGTCATGAAGGTCCTGCTGCATGCCATTTAGAATGTTTGTAGCCTCCAAGGCTCTCTCAGAAATGTGGCTGAAGTGGTTCTTGTTGAGGTTCTTAAGAAGGGGTTTGAGGCCTTTCAAAATCTTGCAAAGAATGAACTGTTTAGTGCCCCTTCCAGGGCAGCCCCCATGAGCACTAACAATGTCTAAAAACATGTCATGATCAGCCCACATATTGAAAAATTTGAAAGATCTCCTACCCCCACAAACCTGCTCCATCAGGCTAACAATACCAGGAGAGTGGTCTGAGAGGCACCCAGCTGGGAGGAAGGAAGCTTGGGCTCTAATCCCCTCCTGGAACCACACATTGTTGACCATGGCTCTATCCAGCTTGCACCACACCTTATTTTTGGTCCATGTGAAGAAACACCCTACAGCATTTACATCACTTAACCCTGTCTCCCTATAACAAAAGGAGGGGTCCCTAATCTCATAATTTGTTACAGGCAGCCCATTAGATTTCTCATCTATAGCAAAAACATTATTGAAATCACCCAAGACAAGCCAAGGGGAAGACAAATCATAACTAAAATTACATAGGTTATCCCATAGGGGCCTCCTAGATACAATGGAGTTCAAACCATATACAAAACTATACGAAGAAACAGCACAGGTGACATTACAATGGATAACTTGGGGGGATGAGTCAATTACAGTAAGGTTCACCTTTGAAGGATCCCACAGCAACAAGATTCTGCTTGAAGAGTGGGTGGAAAAGTTGTTCACCTGTCTCCATTGAAGGAATTTGTTGCCCATAATCTTCAGCAGCTTTGCATCATCCAACTTGCATTCCAAAATTCCCATTATATCAACTTTGTTTTTCTTCATGAAGTGCAGTACCCCATTATGCTTCAGGGGCTTGTTAAAGCCCCTGATGTTCCAGCATGCCACTATCATTGAGGAGGTTGGGAGGCAGCACCTCCCTTCCTAGCTGGTTGATTGCCTTTTTGGTCTAGTTTTCCTTTCCTTCTCCTGATTACTTGGAACCCATCACCTCCTTGGACCTCAGGGCCCCTGTCTCTTTCACTGATTCCTTGTGCAAGGCCTGATGTTTTCCATGGGATCATACGGGTGGTCAAGGTGCATAGGAGATTTTAGGGCAGCCACAACTTGAATTTGGGGGCAAGAGGTCTCCTGGATTCCCTCCCCCCTATGACCATTGTGGCATTGTGCAGCCTCATTGTCTCCATTCTCTACTTGGATAGCTTCTCTAGGTTCTTGGGCAGGATTAACCTCATTCATCCCTTCCACCCTTTCCCTAGCTTCACTAGGCTTCTCAGTTTGATTTGTCTTCTCTTTAGTTAACACTTCCATTGACTTATTAGTTTCCTTTCTAGCAGGCTCTTTCCCTTTCTCATTGTTTTTCTTCCCTCTTTCAGTGTTGGCTTTCTGGTTACAGGAGTGCAGGTCATGCCCTACAACCTTACACTTTGAGCAATATCTAGGGAGGTTCTCATAGCAAATCTTTAGTTCATAAGTGTCTCCATTTAGGAGGGACAGTGGGATAGAGCATTGTATTTCCTTGGCAATGTCCACTTCAACTAGGAGTCTAGGATAGGATATTCTCTCTTTGGTCCTAGTGAACTGGTTAGCACATAGAGGTCTCCCTATAATAGAACCTATCTTGCTAAGGCAGTTAGATGACCATAGCTCAAGGGGCAAGCCTTTAATCTGGATCCAAACTGGGATAGTAATGATTTCCTCATTGTCAAATTTGAAGAATTTAGGCAATGCCTTCAAGAGCAAAGGCCTACCATATACTTGGTATGGGCCTTCTTGCAGCACATTCAAGCTAGCAGCTTCATTATCAAATCTAAAAACTATCCAACCATTTTCATGAAATTGAGTGTTGACCCTTACCTTCCAAGATTCAGTGAGCTTCTTGAGGGCTGCCCTTCCTGGAAATCTTCCAGCAAAATACCCCACCAAGCAGAAAGGCTGGCTCTCAAAGACATCCAGCACATCTTCATGTGAGACTCTAACCACTCCTCCTTCACTGGCTATGGTAGACAAGGGGAGCCCCTTGCTTTGAATTCTGTTCTCTGCAAAGAGACTGACCCAGGGAGCCTTCTTGTTCTCTACATTGCTAGCTGGCCTTATGCCCCCAGAATTGGTGGGAGACTGAGCTCCCATAGGAGTTGGAGCAGGGGAGGCTGCATTGCCCTTTGATTCAGCTTGGGGGCCCCCATTCTTCATTGGAGGGTGAGATCTAGACTCACTGCTCTCCTCTCCTCTTCCATGCCTTGCCACAGGCTTCCTACCATGAACAGTACCATGAACAGTAGCTTCATAGCTTGAATCTTCTTCCTCACTGGAAGAGCTGGACTCCATTTGATCTGAGCTCTCTAAGCTCTCCCCAGAGGAGCTTTGGATTTCATCTTCAATGTCTAGGGGATCTTCTTGCAATGTTTGGCAAGCTGCATTGCTTTTGAAATGATCAATGGTACTATTCACCTTCGAAGCTTCAACAGAGCATTCATTCCTCCCCAGGCTGGCAGCCTTCAAAAGAGACCTTGAGGCTTGGGAATCTTCCTCTCCCAAGGAGCAAGAAGCAGAAGCTGAATTCTTAGATGGTCCCTTTGCCCCATCCCTGCTTGAGTGAACTGAAACTTCTTCTTGCGACATAGCTACTATAGCAGCTTTGTTCTTGAAGTGATTCTGGACATAATCCAGATCATTTTGGTCCTGGATTGTGAGTGGAGGTTTCTTGGGAAGTTTCTTCTTCCCCATGCTGAGCAAACCTGAAGGAATGGCACAGAAAGATCAGGGAAAGAGGAAGAGAGTTGCAGGAGACCATGGGCAGCACTGTTCACAGTTGAGAGCTTCTCTCTCTAGCTGCCCGAGACTTTTTACTGATAGCACTTTCTTGATTCTATGGGTGGTGGTGCATGGCCGTTCTTAGTTGGTGGAGCAATTTGTCTGGTTAATTCCGTTAACGAACAAGACCTCAGCCTGCTAACTAGCTACGTGGAGGACACCCTCCATGGTCAGCTTCTTAGAGGGACATGGCCTTTTAGGCCAAGGAAGTTTGAGGCAATAACAGGTCTGTGATGCCCTTAGATGTTCTAGGCCTCACGCGCGCTACACTGATGTATTCAACGAGTCTATAGCCTTGGCCGATAGGCCTGGGTAATCTTTGAAATTTCATCGTGATGGGGATAGATCATTGCAATTGTTGGTCTTCAACGAGGAATTCCTAGTAAGTGCGAGTCATCAGCTCGCGTTGACTACGTCCCTGCCCTTTGTAGACACCGCCCGTTGCTTCTACCGATTGAATGGTCCGATGAAGTGTTCGGATCGCGGCGACGTGGGTTGTTCACCGCCGACGTTGCGAGAAGTCCACTGAACCTTATCATTTAGAGGAAGGAGAAGTCGTAACACTCTTCGGAATCGGAGAGCTCTCGAGCCCCTCGTCCCCGTAGCGGTGCGAGTATTGAGTGTTTTCAACCGTTGCTCCTTTCGAGTGGCGGTGGCATGCTTTTTCTCTCTCCGCAACAACAACAAACCCCGGCGCTGAATGCGCCAAGGAACTTGAACTGAAGAGAACGCTCTTGTCCCCTCTGAAATG
>CM043703.1:51225726-51230726 GCA_023935145.1 Bretschneidera sinensis | reverse complement strand
GCCTGCACGCAGCACGCACACTGCACGCACAGCACGGACACTGCACCCACAAAGCACGCACACTGCACGCACACTGAGAGAACACTGCGCGCACATTGCACGCACAGCACGCACACTGAGCGCACACTGAGTGCACACTGCGCGCACATTGCACGCACAGCCCGCACACAGCACCCACAAAGCACACACACTGCACGCACAGCGCGCACACACTGCGCACAGCCCGTACACATCACATACACTGAGCGTATACTACGCGCACAGCACACACACAGCATGCACACTAAGCACACACAGCACCCACAAAGCACGCACACTGCACGCACAGCCCGCACACAGCATGCACACTATGCGCACAGCCTGCACACGGCCCGCACTCAGCACGCACACTATGCGCACATTACGCGGACATTGCACGCACACTGAGCACACACTGAGCGCACAATGCGCACACATTGCACGCACAGCCCGCACACAGCACCCAGAAAGCACGCACATAGCATGCGCACTGTGGGTAATGCCCACACACAGCACGCACACTGAGTGCACAGCCCGCACATAGCTCGCACTCAGCACGCACACTGCACGCACGTTGCACGCATAGCACGCACACTGCGCGCGTAAACTATGCACACTGCACGCACAGAACTCACACTGAGCGCACACTGCACCCACAAAGCACGCACACTGCACGCACAGCCCACACACAACAGCCACAAAGCACGCACATTACACACATAGCCTGCACACAGCACGCACACTGTGCACACAGTCTGCACACAGCACGCACACTGAGCGCATAGCCCGCACACAGCACGCACACTATGCGCACACTGCACGCACATTGCATGCACAGCACGCACAGCACACACACTGAGCGCACACTGCACGCACATTGCACGCACAGCCCGCACACAGCACCTAGAAAGCGCACACACTGCACGCACAGCCTGCACACAGCATGCACACTGTGCGCACAACCCACACATAGTACACACACTGAGTGCACAGCCTGCACACAGTGCACACACTGCATGCACATTGCACGTATAGCACGTACACTGAGCGCACACTGCCCGCACATTACATGCACAGCCCGCACACCGCCCGCACACAGCACCCATAAAGCACGCACACTACACGCACAGCCCGCACATAGCATGCACATTAAGCGCACAGCCCGCACACAGCACACACAATGTGCGCACATTGCACGCACAGCACGCACACTGCGCGCACAAAGCACGTACATCACACACACTGAGCGCACATCGCACGCACACTGTGCACACAGCCCGCACACCGCACGCAAACTATGCGCACACTGCACGCACACTGCGCGCACAGCCCGCACATAGCACGCACACTGCGCGCACACTGTGCGCACAGCTCGCACACAGAGCACACATTGCATGCATACTACACGCACAGCACGCACACTACCCGCACACTGCCCGCACACAGCGCGCATATTGCACGCACACTACACGCACAGCCTGCACACAGCATAGACAGCCCACACACAGCATGCACACTATGCGTATACTATGCGCACACTGCACGCACACTACGCGCACACTACGTGTACAGCCCGCACACTACGCGCACAGCCCGCACACTGCGCACACAGCCCACACATAGCACGCACACTGTGCACACACAGCATGCACACTATGCGCACATTACACGCACAACACGCACACTATGCCCACATGGCACGCACACTGCACGCACATCATTCGCACCTTATTATGCTCTCAAAAATGAACTTCCTAAAAAATTGAAAATCAATGAACTTCCTCACCTTAATATGCTCTCAAAAAATTAATAATGGAAGATTCAGTTTTTCTTCAATTGCTTACAAAATTTCATGTCAAAATTCCAAATATTTAATTTTTTTATGATTTATTGAATTTTTAATATTCAAAAAATAAAAAATAATAGTTCTGATGCTCAATTTTTTTTTTAATTTTTCTCATGGAAGATTACATTTTTCGTATCCTATATACAAAAGATCATGACAAAATACTTTGAATTCGATTTTTTAGGCCTAGGGTGACGGCTCAGACATTGTGATGTTTCCTCCTGCCAGACCCTTAAATTAGTTAAGACTCTTTAGGGGGGGCTGTCAGACCACTTTTGGCTGGCACCTGGCTTGGTCGCGTGAGCACACTCCCTGCTGTCATGGCCTACCATTGCTTGGGCAAGCATGGTAGTGGACTCGGACTGAACTGGCTTGCCCGGTCAATGGTGGTGGCAGCAAGCACCACCGCCCCACGGTGGTTCTCGTGGTGGTTGTTGGAGATGACCCACAACATGAGCGAAACAATGTGGGCAATCGCGTGCGCCAAAGACCTTATAGGATTCCTACGATGTGTCCCTCCCGCAAACGGAATTGATTTGCCTGGTTAATGGTGGTGGCAGGCCGCACCACCACCCCACGGTGGTTGTCGCGGTGGTCCCCAGATGGCAGCCAAAAAAATTGTAGCAAAAAATGTGGGCAATCGTGTGCGCCAAATTGATAACAACGTGCGGCCGATGACTGTATAGGAGGCCTATGTGAGGCTGATCTTCATGCTTGGGAGTGAGTCAATGGTTTCTTTAGAGATGGCACATGTTAGGCACCAGTGTGCCGATTGGTGCTGTTGCATAAGGGACTTTTGGAACAACCTCTGTATACTGTGTTGCCCCTCCCCCCCCCCGTCCCTCCCACAAATATGGTTAGGACAGAGCCCCATGCTTGGGGGCGTCGAAGCAACTCATGTGAGCATGACGGGCTAGCTCGTAATAGTACAGGAGGAGTGGAGGCAAACCCGAGCATGGTGTGATGCCCTCAGTATAGTTGAGCCAATGCAATTAGGACTGAGCCCCATGCTTGGGGGCGTTGAAGCTACTCATGTACGCACGACGGGCTAGCCCATAATAGTACAGGAGGAGTGGAGGCAAACCCGGGCATGATGTGATGCCCTTGGTGTGTTGGTGATGATGCTTGTTATGGGGCCGGACTTCATGCTTGGGAGTGAGCCAAAGGTTTCTTTAGCGGTGGCACATGTGAGGCACCATTGTGTTGTCTGGTGATATCGTGCGAGAGACTTTTGGAACAACCTTTGTATGCTGCGAGGCCCTTATCCCTTGCCCCTCCCTCAGACACGGTTAGGACAGAGCCCCATGCTTGGGGGCGTCGAAGTGACTCATGTGCGCACGACAGGCTAGCCCGTAATAGTACAGGAGGAGTGGAGGCAAACCCAGGCATGGTGTATGCCCTTAGTATAGTTAAGCCAATGCAGTTAGGACAGATCTCCATGCTCGAGGGTGTCGAAGCTACTCATGTGCGCACGACGGGCTAGCCCGTAATAGTACAGGAGGAGTGGAGGCAAGCCCGGGCATGGTGTGATGCCCTTTGTGCGCTGGTGATGATGCTGGTTATGGGGCCGGACTTCATGCCTGGGAGTGAGCCAAAGGTTTTTTTAGCAGCGGCACATTTGAGGCATCCTTGTGCTGTCTGGTGTTGTCGTGCGAGAGACTTTTGGAACAACCTTTGTATGCTGCGAGGCCCTTGTCCCTTGTCCCTCCCTCGGACACGATTAAGACAGAGCCCCATGCTTGGGGGTGTTGAAGCGACTCATGTGCGCACGACATGTTAGCCCGTAATAGTACAGGAGGAAGGGAGGCAAACCCGAGCATGGTGTGATGCCCTCAGTATAGTTGAGCTAATGCAATTAGGACAGAGCCTCATGCTCGCGGGCATTGAAGCTACTCATGTGCGCACGACGGGCTTCCATGTAATAGTACAGGAGGAGTGGAGGCAAACCCAGGCATGGTGTGATGCCTTTTGTGCGCTGGTGATGATGCTGGTTGTGGGGCCGGACTTCATGCCTGGGAGTAAGCCAAAGGTTTCTTTAGCGGTGGCACATGTGAGGCGCCATTGTGTTGTCTGGTGCTATCGTGCGACAGACTTTTGGAACAACCTTTGTATGCTGCGAGGCCCTTGTCCCTCCCTCGGACACGGTCAGGACAGAGCCCCATGCTTGGGGGCGTCGAAGCGACTCATGTGCGCACGACGGGCTAGCCCGTAACAGTACAAGAGGAGTGGAGGCAAACCCAGGCATGATGTGATGCCCTTAGTATAGTTGAGCCAATGCAATTAGGACAGAGCCCCATGCTCGGGGGTGTCGAAGCTACTCATGTGCGCACTACGGGCTAGCCCGTAATAGTACAGGAGGAGTGGAGACAAGCCCAGGCACGGTGTGATGCCCTTTGTGCGCTGGTGATGATGCTGGTTGTGGGGCCAAACTTTATGCCTGGGAGTGAGCCAAAGGTTTCTTTAGCAGTGGCACATGTGAGGCGCCATTGTGCTGTCTGGTGCTATCGTGCGACAGACTTTTGGAACAACCTTTGTATGCTGCGAGGCCCTTGTCCCTCCCTCGAACACGGTCAGGACAGAGCCCTATGCTTCGGGGCGTCGAAGCGACTCATGTGCGCACGACGGGCTAGCCCGTAATAGTACAGGAGGAGTGGAGGCAAACCCAGGCATGGTGTGATGCCCTTAGTATAGTTGAGCCAATGCAATTAGGACAGAGCCCCATGCTCGGGGGCGTCGAAGCTACTCATGTGCGTACTACGGGCTAGCCCGTAATAGTACAGGAGGAGTGGAGACAAGCCCAGGCATGGTGTGATGCCCTTTGTGCGCTGGTGATGATGATGGTTGTGGGGCCGGACTTCATGCCTGGGAGTGAGCCAAAGGTTTTTTTAGCGGTGGCACATTTGAGGCGCCCTTGTGCTGTCTGGTGCTGTCGTGCGAGAGACTTTTGGAACAACCTTTGTATGCTGCGAGACCCTTGTCCCTCCCTCAGACACGATTAGGACAGAGTCCTATGCTTGGGGGCGTCGAAGCAACTCATGTGCGCACGACGGGCTAGCCCGTAATAGTATAGGAGGAGTGGAGGCAAACCCGGGCATGGTGTGATGCCCTCAGTAAAGTTGACCCAATGCATTTAGGA
>CM043703.1:51195726-51220726 GCA_023935145.1 Bretschneidera sinensis | reverse complement strand
ACCATATACAAAACTGATTACAAAGCTACAAGAAGAGACAGTACAAGTAACATTACAATGGATAACGTGGGGAGATATATCAATTGAAGTAAGGCTCACCTTTGAGGGATCCCAAAGTAACAAAATTCTGCTTGATGAGTGAGTGGAGAAGTTGTTCACTTGCCTCCACTGAAGGAATTTATTGCCCGTAATCTTAAGCAGCTTTGCTTCATCAAGTTTGCATTCCAAAATTCCCATTATATCAACTTTGTTTTTCTTCATGAGGTGCAGTACCCCATTGTGTTTCAGGGGCTTGTTAAAGCCCCTGATGTTCCAACATCCACTATCATTGATGAGGTTGGGAGGCAGCCCCTCCCTTCCTAGATGATTGAGTGCCTTTTTGTTCTGGTCTTCCTTTCTTCCTCTTGGTTACTTAGAACTCATCACCACCTTGGACCTCAGGGCCCCTGTCTCTTTCACCGTTGCGTTGGGCAAGGCTTGATTTTTTCCTTGGGACCATGCTGGGATGGTCAGGGTGCATGGGAGATTTTAGGCCAGCCACCACTTGGATTTGGGGATTAGTGGTCCCCTGGATTCCCTCCCCCCTTGGACCATTGTGGCATTGTTCAGTCGCATTTTCACCATTCTCTGCTTGGACAGCTTCTCTTGGTTCATGGGTAGGACTATCCTTATCCAGCGCATCCAACCTATCCCTAGTTTCACTAGGCTTCACAGTCTGATTTGTCATCTCTTTGGCTATATCACCCATTGACTTGGATGCTTCCTTTCTAGCAGGCTCTTTCCCTTTCTCATTGCTTTTCCTTCCCCTTTCTAGGTTGGCATTCTGGTTACAGGAGTGTAGGTCATGCCCTACAACCTTACATTTGAGAAAAATCTAGGGAGGTTTTGATAGCAAATCTTTAGTTCATAAGTATCTCCATTTAGGAGGGACAATGGAACAGTGCATTGTATTTCCTTAGCTATATCCATTTCAACTAGAAGTCTAGGATAAGATATTCTCTCTTTGGTCCTAGTGAATTGGTCAGCATATAGTGGTTTCCCAATTAAGGTGCCAATCTTGCTAAGGAAATTAGATGACCATAGCTCAAGGGCCAAGCCCTTTATCCGGATCCATACAGGAATTGTACTGATTTCCTCATTGGAAAACTTGAAAAATTTAGGCAATGACTTCAAGAGCAAAGGCCTACCATATACTTGGTAAGGGCCTTCTTGCAACACATTCAAGCTAGCAGCTTCATTGTCAAATCTAAATACTATCCATCAATTTTCATGAAACTGAGTGTGGACACTTACCTTCCAGGATTCAGTGAGCTTTTTGAGGGCTGCCCTTCCTGGAAATCTTCCAGCAAAATACCCCACCAAGCAGAAAGGCTGGCTCCCAAAAACTTCCAGCACATCTTCTTGAGAGACTCTAACAACTCCTCCATCACTGGATATAGTAGACAAGGGGAGACCTTTGCTTTGTATTCTATTCTCTGCAAAGAGGCTGACCCAGGGGCCTTCTTAGTCTCTTCATTGTTAGCTAGCCTTTTGCCCACTGACTTGGAGGGATGCTGGGCTCCCACGTGACCTAGAGCAGGGGGGCTGCATTGTTCTTTGAGTCAGCTTGGAGGCCCCCATTCTTCGTTGGAGTATGAGACCTAGCCTCACTGCTTTCCTCTTCTCTTCCTTGCCTTACCATAAGCTTCCTGCCATGAACAGTTCCATGAACAGTAGCATCACAGCTTGAATCATCTTCCTCACTGGAAGAACTGGACTCCATTTGACCTGAGCTCTCTATACTCTCCCCAGAGGAGCTTTGGTTCTCATCTTCAATGTCTAGGGGCTCTTCTTGCAATGTCTGGTAGGCAGCATTGCTTTGAACTTGATCCTTAGTACTGTTCACCTTCGAAACTCCAACAGAGCTTCCATTCCTCCCTAAGCTGGAGGCCTCCATTTGAGACCCTAAGGCTTGGGAATCTTCCTCTCCCAAGGAGCAGGAAGAAGATGCTGATCCTTTGGATGGTCCCTTGGCTCCATCCATGCTTGTATTACCTGAAACTTCTTCTCGCGACAAAGCTACTGTAGCAGCTTTGTTCTTGAAATGATTCTGGACATATTCCATATCATTTTGATCCTGGATTGTGAGAGGAGGTTTCCTGGGAGGTTTCTTCTTCCCCATGCTGAACTAAACTGAAGGAATGGCACAAAAAGATCAGAAGAAGGAGAAGAGAAGTGCTGGTGACCATGGGCAACACTGTTCACAGTTGAGAGCTTCTCTCTCTAGCTGCCCGTGACTGACCGAGAGCTCTTTTTTGACTGAGAGCTCTTTCTTTTTTTTTGATCTGTAAATAAACTTGTATTGAATGATCAAAAATGTACAAAAGGATCACTAGGTATACCCAAGAGATTTACAAATAATGCATATAAAAAATAGACAAGAGGTTTAAGCCCAGCCAAAGAGCTATACAAGCCAACAAGCTTTGGGAACTAACATAGAGCCTGCTGGCCTAAACATGCAGCCAACCAATAACCCACTAACCAAAGAGCTTACAAGGGATCTGGGCATACCCAGGAGATACAGAAAAGAACCAGACATACAGCACAACAGGGCATACCCTAGACAAAAAAGCAGACAAGATGGAAGCAGCTTAAATCAGCAGCCTATACTCAGGGCAGGCAGCATAGACACTTCTATAAATACCAATCTGGATCTTCTTCACTAAGCTAGCAGGTGAGGCAGGAGCTTTGTCAAATATCTTGGCATTTCTTGCCAGCCATATGTGGTAGACTGTGCTTGTAAGGGCTGTCTTTCTAGCAACAGCTGGAGGGCCAGTGCCTTTGACTTTCATTGTCCATCTGATAGCACTCTCATTGGTTCTCATTTGCCTGTACCCAGCCACATATTTATGGAGTTCCAGACAACCTTGCTAATCCTACAAGAGAAGAAAAGGTGGTCTTTGGTCTTTTCCTGGTCAGTACATAGGGGGCAGAGCTTGTCATTCCCTTCAAGGTGGAGCTTGTCTTTGGTGAGAAGTCTATCCCTAATAGCCAGCCAAAGAATGAAAGATTGTTTAGGGGGGCAGTGACCATTCCAGACCAGGGAAGCCCATCTGACCTTACTGACTTTCTGTCTCATATCATTGTACACTTTCTTGATGCTTAGCTCATCATGTAGCCTCCATTCCATTAGCTTGTTAGTAGCTTGCTGGAAACAAGGTGGCTGGCCAACCATCTCATATCTAATTTCTAGGATCCGCTTCCAGAGGGGGGAGTCATCTTTGTTTGCTTTGATCTCCCATATGGATTTGTTAAACAAATAGTAGTGCTGGACCCATTGGATCCAAAATGAGTCTTTTTTCATATGAATATTCCATAAGACCCTTGTTAGGAGAGCCTTGTTCCAAGTTTTGAGCTCTACCAACCCAAGACCCCCTTCTGATTTTGGCTTACAAATGTCTGAACAAGCAACAAGAGCTTTTCTCATGCCCCCATTCTTGCCATTCCAGAGAAAGGTTCTACATAGTTTAATGATCTTATCAAGGATGTTACCAGGGATGGGAAAGATGGCCAGCCAGAAGCACTCCACACCTTGAAGCACAGATTTGATAAGTTCAGACCTCCCAGCATATGATAAAGATGAGCCAGCCCATACATTGATGTAGCCAGAAATTTTCTCTATAAGGGGGGCATAATGAGAGGCATTCAGCCTTGTAGATGCAAGAGGGACCCCTAGATACTTGAATGGGAGGCTGCCCTCCTCCATTCCAGTGCATATGCTAATCTCCAAAACCTCCTCAGGCTTCACCCCAGCATGGTAAAAGTTAGATTTTGCCTGGCTAGTCTTCAGCCCTGAGCAATCACTGAAGGTGTTGACACATTTCATGAGCATTCCCACTGATTTTGCCTCCCCTCTAGCAAACAAACTTTGATCATCAGCAAAGGCCAGGTGAGTAGTCTTGAGCTTTTCACACTTGGGGTGGAATCTGAACCCCTCTTCCACATTCAATCTCCTAAGCAGCCATGATAGGTATTCCATAATCAACACAAATAGATAGGGAGAAAGTGGATCACCTGACCTTTAAAAAAATCATGAAGGCTGCCATTAATGGATAAAGAAAATGTAGTAGTGGTGACACATTCCATAATCCAGTCTTTAAACTTCCCAGGAAACTCCAGGCCCTCTAAAAGGCTACCTAAGAACTCCCACTCCACAGTATCATAGGCTTTCCTAAGGTCAATTTTGATCATGCATCTAGGAGGGACTCTCTTCCTACAATATCTCCTGAGCAATTCTTGGACTAGGTAGATGTTCTCAGCCATGCTCCTAGCCTTTATGAAGGCAGCCTGAGCAGGGTTGACCAAGTGGATCAAGCATGGAGCCAGCCTAAAAGCAAGGATCTTAGATATAACTTTGTACAGAACATTGCAGCAAGCTATAGGCCTGAATTCTTCAACTTTAGAGGCAGACTTCCCTTTGGGTATCAAAACAAGAGAGGAGTGGTTTAGTTGTTTTAGGATCTTCCCATTCAGAAAGAATTCTTGGACAACTTCTATAATCTCTTTTTGGATCACCCTCCATGCTTTCTTGAAGAACTTTGAGGAGAAACCATCTGGACCAGGGGACTTATCCTCCCCTATGCTCCACAATGCAGCCTTGATCTCCTCATCTGTAACCTGCTTAACCAATTCAGCAGCCTGGCTTTCCTGAAGGATAGGCCCTTCTCTAATGACTTCCATCTCAATAGGAGAGCATCTGCTAGAAGAGCCTAAAAGCTCTTTGTAGAATCTAGTAAACTCCTGGACCACTTCAGCTTCAAAAGTTGTTTGATATCCATTGGCAGCTTTAATAGAGGCAATGTGATTCTTGGAAGACCTTCTCTTGACCAAGGCATGGAAAAATTTGGTCCCTCTATCACTATTGAGAAGGTACTTACATTTGATCTGTTATGATAGAAAGCTTCTCTCAGCCTCAGCAAGTTGGAAGGCTTTTAACCTAGTAGTTGCCACCCTTTCCTGAAGCTTAGCATCATAAAGGTTGTCATGAAGGTCTTATTGCAGGCCATTTTGTATGTTTGCAGCCTCCAAGGCTCTCTCAGATATGTGGCTGAAGTGGTTCTTGTTGAGGTTCTTGAGGTGGGGTTTGAGGCCTTTCAAAAGCCTACAAAGAATGAACTGTTTGGTGCCCCTGCTAGGGCAACCCCATTGAGCACTTACAATGTCTAAGAACATGTCATGATCAGCCCATATATTAAAAAATTTGAAAGATCTCATACCCCCCACAAACCTCTTCCATCAGGCTAACAATACATGGAGAGTGGTCAGAGAGGCACCCAGCAGGGAGAAAGGAAGCTTGAGCTCTTATCCCTTTTTGGAACCACACATTGTTGACCATGGCTCTATCCAGCTTGCACCACACCTTATTGTTGGTCCATGTGAAGAAGCACCCTGCAGCATTAACATCACTTAATCCTGTCTCCCTACAACAAAAGGAGGGGTCCCTAATCTCATAATGTGTTACAGGCAGCCCATTAGATTTTTTATCAATAGCAAAAACATTATTGAAATCACCCAAGACAAGCCAAGGGGAAGACAAATCATAACTGAAATTACAAAGGTTATCCCATAGGGGCCTCCTAGATACAATGGAATTCAAACCATAAACAAAACTGATTACAAAGCTACAAGAAGAGACAGTACAAGTAACATTACAATGGATAACTTGGGGAGATATATCAATTGAAGTAAGGCTCACCTTTGAGGGATCCCAAAGTATCAAAATTCTGCCTGATGAGTGAGTGGAGAAGTTATTCACCTGCCTCTACTGAATGAATTTATTGCCCATAATCTTAAGCAGCTTTGCTTCATCAAGCTTGCATTCCAAAATTCCCATTATATCAACTTTGTTTTTCTTCATGAGGTGCAGTACCCCATTGTGTTTCAGGGGCTTGTTAAAGCCCCTGATGTTCCAACATGCCACTATCATTGATGAGGTTGGGAGGCAGCCCCTCCCTTCCTAGATGATTGAGTGCCTTTTTGTTCTGGTCTTCCTTTCTTCGTCTTGATTACTTTGAACTCATCACCACCATGGACCTCGCCCCTGTCCCTCTCACTGTTTCCTTGGGCAAGGCCTGATTTTTTCCTTGGGACCATGCTGGGATGGTCAGGGAGCATGGGAGATTTTAGGCCAGCCACCACTTGGATTTAGGGATTAGTGATCCCCTGGATTCCCTCCCCACTTCGACCATTGTGGCATTATTCAGCCTCATTTTCACCATTCTCTGCTTGGACAGCTTCTCGAGGTTCATGGGTAGGATTATCCTTATCCAGCCCATCCAACCTATCCCTAGCTTCACTAGGCTCCACAATCTGATTTGCCATCTCTTTGGCTATATCACCCATTGACTTGGATACTTCCTTTCTAGCAGGCTCTTTCCCTTTCTCATTGCTTTTCCTTCCCCTTTCTAGGTTGCCATTCTAGTTATAGGAGTGTAGGTCATGCCCTACAACCTTACACTTAGAGCAAAATCTAGGGAGGTTTTCATAGCAAATCTTTAGTTCATAAGTATCTCCATTTAGGAGGGACAATGGAACAGTGCATTGTATTTCCTTAGCGATATCCATTTCAACTAGAAGTCTAGGATAAGATATTCTCTCTTTGGTCCTAGTGAATTGGTCAGCATATAGTGGTCTCCCAATTAAGGTGCCAATCTTGCTAAGGCAGTTAGATGACCATAGCTCAAGGGGCAAGCCCTTTATCTGGATCCATACAGGGATTGTAGTGATTTCCTCATTGCCAAACTTGAAAAATTTAGGCAATGACTTCAAGAGCAAAGGCCTACCATATACTTGGTAAGGGCCTTCTTGCAACACATTCAGGCTAGCAGCTTCATTGTCAAATCTAAATACTATCCATCCATTTTCATGAAACTAAGTGTGGACACTTACCTTCCAGGATTCGGTGAGCTTTTTGAGGGCTGCCCTTCCTGGAAATCTTCCAGCAAAATACCCTACCAAGCAGAAAGGTTGGCTCTCAAAAACTTCCAGCACATCTTCTTGAGAGACTTTAACAACTCCTCCCTCACTCGATATAGTAGACAAGGGGAGACCTTTGCTTTGTGTTCTATTCTCTGCAAAGAGGCTGACCCAGGGGCCTTCTTAGTCTCTTCATTGTTAGCTGGCCTTTTGCCTACAGACTTGGAGGGATGTTGTTCTCCCACAGGACCTGGAGCAAGGGGGGCTGCATTGTCCTTTGAGTCAGCTTGGAGGCCCCCATTCTTCATTGGAGGATGAGACCTAGACTCACTGCTTTCCTCTTCTCTTCCTTGCCTTACCACAGGCTTCCTGCCATGAACAGTTCCATGAACAGTAGCTTCACAGCTTGAATCATCTTCCTCACTGGAAGAACTGGACTCCATTTGACCTGAGCTCTCTATACTCTCCCCAGAGGAGCTTTGGTTCTCATCTTCAATGTCTAGGGGCTCTTCTTGCAATGTCTGGCAGGCAGCATTGCTTTGAAATTGATCCTTGGTACTGTTCACCTTCGAAACTCCAACAGAGCTTCCATTCCTCCCCAAGCTGGAAGCCTCCATTTGAGACCCTAAGGCTTGGGAATCTTTCTCTCCCAAGGAGCAGGAAGAAGATGCTGATCCTTTGGATGGTCCCCTGGCTCCATCCATGCTTGAATTACCTGAAACTTCTTCTCGCGACAAAGCTACTGTAGCAGCTTTGTTCTTGAAATGATTCTGTACATATTCCAGATCATTTTGATCATGGATTGTGAGAGGAGGTTTCCTGGGAGGTTTTTTCTTCCCCATGCTGAACAAAACTGAAGGAATGGCACAAAAAGATCAGAAGAAGGAGGAGAGAAGTGCCGGTGACCATGGGCAACACTGTTCACAGTTGAGAGCTTCTCTCTCTAGCTGCCCGTGACTAACTGAAAGCTCTTTCTTTTTTTTGATCTGTAAATAAACTTATATTAAAATGAATAAAAATGTACAGAAGTATCACTGGGCATCCCCAGGAGATTTATAGATAAGGCATGAACAAAAGACAAGAGGCTTAAGCCCAGTCAAAGAGCTATACAAGCCAACAAGCCAAAGGAACAACATAAAGCGAGCTGGCCTAAACATGCAGCCAGCAACACCAACTAATCATAGAGCTTACAAGGGAGCTGAACAGACCAAGAAGATTATGAGGACACAAACATACAATACAACAGGGCATACCCTGGGCAAACAACAAAACCAGAAGGGGAGCAGCCTAAATCAGCAGCCTATACTCAGGGCAGGCTGCATAGACACTTCTATAGATACCAATCTGGATCTTCTTCACTAAGCTGGCAGGTAAGGCAGGAGCTTTGTCAAATATCTTGGCATTCTTGCCAACCATATATGGTAGACAGTAGATGCAAGGGCTGTCTTTCTGGCAACTGCAGGAGGGCCAGTGCCTTTGACTTTCAAAGTCCATCTGATAGCACTCTCAATGGTACTCATATATCTTCTATTACCCAGCCAGAGGTTTATGCTGTTCCAGACCTCCTTACTGATTCTACAGGAGAAGAAGAGGTAGTCCTTAGTCTCATTCTGTTCAGTATATAGGGGGCATAGCTTGTCATTCTCTTCAAGGTGGAGCTTGTCTTTAGTGAGCAGTCTATCCCTAACAGCTAGCCAAAGAATAAAAGATTGTTTAGGAGGGCAGTGGTTATTCCAGACCAGGGAAGCCCAACTGACCATGCTGACTTTCTGCCTCATATCATTGTACACTTTCCTGATACTTAGCTCATCATGCAGCCTCCATTTCATAAGCTTATTGGTAGCTTGCTGTAGGCATGGTGGCTGGCCAACCATCTCATCTATAATTTCCAGGATCCTCTTCCAGAGTGGGGAGTCATCTTTGTTTGCCTTGATCTCCCATATGGATTTGTTAAGAAGATAGTAGTGCTGGACCCATTGAATCCGAAAGGAGTCTTTCTTCATGTGGATATTCCATAGGACTCTTGTTAGGAGAGCCTTGTTCCAAGATTTGAGCTCTACCAACCCAAGACCCCCTTCTTTTTTAGGCTTGCAAATGTCAGCCCAAGCAACAAGAACTTTTCTCATTCCCCCATTTTTACCATTCCATAGAAAAGTTCTACATAACTTGATGATCTTATCCAGGATGTTTCCAGGGATGGGAAAGATGGCCAGCCAGAAGCACACCACACCTTGAAGCACAGATTTGATAAGTTCAGTCCTCCCAGCATATGATAAAGAGGAGGCAGCCCATACATTGATGTAGCCAGAAATTTTCTCTATAAGGGGGGCATAATGGGAGGCATTCAGCCTAGCAGAAGCAAGGGTGGTGGTGCATGGTCGTTCTTAGTTGGTGGAGCGATTTGTCTGGTTAATTTCGTTAACGAACGAGACCTCGGCCTGCTAACTAGCTACGTGGAGGACACCCTCCACGGTCGGCTTCTTAAAGGGACTATGGCCTTTTAGGCCAAGGAAGTTTGAGGCAATAACAGGTCTATGATGCCCTTAAATGTCCTGGGCTGCATGCGTGCTACACTGATGTATTCAACGAGTCTATAGCCTTGGCCGATAGGCCCGGGTATCAGCCCGGGTAATCTTTGAAATTTCATCGTGATGGGGATAGATCATTGCAATTGTTGGTCTTCAACGAGGAATTCCTAGTAAGTGCGAGTCATCAGCTTGCGTTGACTACGTCCCTGCCCTTTGTACACACCGCCCATCGCTCCTACCGATTGAATGGTCCGATGAAGTGTTCGGATCACGGCGACGTGGGCGGTTCATCGCCGACGACGTCGCGAGAAGTCCACTGAACCTTATCATTTAGAGGAAGGAGAAGTCGTAACAAGGTTTCCGTAGGTGAACCTGCGGAAGGATCATTGTCGAAACCTGCGTAGCAGAATGACCTGAGAACGTGTATAACACTCTTCGGAGTCGGAGGGCTCTCCTGCCCCTCGTCCCCGTAGCGGTGCGAGTATTGAGTGTTTTCAACCGTTGCTCCTTTCGAGTGGCGGTGGCTGATAGACGCTTAAATATACATATTTAAGCCCCCTTATTTACACTTGTTAGATCTTTTATTACGTTAATTTGGTATCTTTTACTCCATTTGTGTGTTTTACATGTTTTTGTAGGGTCTTGGAGAAAAAGAAGCAGTTTTGGCACTTTAAGGAAGAAATCTAGAAGCCCTGGAGCACTTTCTAGACAAAGGGCGATCGAGCGCATATACAATGCGATCGAGCGCACATACGATCGTGCGCACACTTGTAGGATCGAACGCACACTGCGATCGAGCACAAGGACACATGCGATCGAGCACAAATGTACAGACATGAATAGTAAACTGCAGAACCCTATTTTGGAAATAACCCTATTTTGGAAATAACTCTATTTTGGAAATAAAGAAGTTTTGTGTTTTAGGAAAGTTTAGAAACTCATGAGTCTATTAGGACTTCTCAAAGACCTATAAATACACTTGTAAACTCACACACAAAAAACACACTTTAGATAGAAAACACTTTTCTCTTTTCTTTTACTTGGAGTGGAGAGCTTGGGAGAGAATTGACGCCTCTTCTCTCGGGTTTATTCTTCTCCCTTATGTTTTGTTTAATTATGTTTATTTCAGTTAGTATGTGTAACTAACTCTCTTATAGGGCTCGATTGAAGCCGTAGTTATGCATTCCCATATTTTTATTCATTGATTAAATCTTTGCATAGCTTATTATGTTACTTAACTTGATTAACACCTATGCTTATTTAAATTCCTCATATGTATGTGTAAAGCCAACGTATGCATGTGGTATGGATGGGTTAGTTAGATCAATTTGGATGACCGAGTCCTGGGTCTAACATCAGTAACAAGGGACCATCTTATCCGGATACCCGGGTTAATCAACATGGGAAACCGGGAGTAGATACCATGCCCTAGGTCTCATGTGGTTGTCGATTTCCACAGTACCTATGTTTTCTTAAGGAACAACTCAAGCAGATACCATGCTGAATCCCTTAAGGAAGAAAAGAGTTAGAGTAGATACCATGCCTAACTCGTTGCTTAGGGAAATCAATAGCTTAAGGAGTAGATACCATGCCCTTAGGTTGGCAACCAGTAGGTACACATAATAAGGCTAGAGCACTGATACCTTATACAAAATCGGGAATGTATGACTAGTGGTGGATATCAAAGCCCTATGTCTTTATTATTATCGAATCACCCTTCAGTTTATTATTTCTATCTTTTTACATAGCAAATATAATTCTAAATCGAACTTTACCAATCCCTGTGGAGATGACCTTGCATTCGCACACTATGCTACACTATTGACCTTGTGCACTTGCAAGTAAAACAAAGTACGATTATTCACCTATTTATTTAGGTATATTATCGCACAACAAGTTTTTGGCGCCGTTGCCGGGGATTGCGCTAAAAGTTCATTTTAGGATTACTTTCATTATTTTATTTTTACCATCTTTTATCAAAACTTAATCAAAGTTGTTTTAGCATGGAAGAATTTGGTCCCTCTATCACTATTGAGAAGGTACTTAAATTTGGCCTGTTGTTATAGAAAGCTTCTCTCAGCCTCAGCAAGCTGGAAAGCTTTTAACCTAGCATTTTCCACCCTTTCCTGAATCTCAGCATCATAAGGGTTGTCATGAACGTCTTGCTGCAGGCCATTTAGAATGTTTGCAGCCTCCAAGGCTCTCTCAGATATGTGGCTGAAGTGGTTCTTGTTGAGGTTCTTGAGGTGGGGTTTGAGGCCTTTCAAAAGCTTACAAAGAATGAACAGTTTGGTGCCCCTTCCAGGGCAACCGCATTGAGCACTTACAATGTCTAAGAACATGTCATGATCAGCCCATATATTAAAAAATTTGAAAGATCTCCTACCCCCACAAACCTCTTCCATCAGAATAACAATACATGGAGAGTGGTCAGAGAGGCACCCAACAGGGAGAAAGGAAGCTTGAGCTCTTATCCCCTTTTGGAATCACACATTGTTGACCATAGCTCTATCCAGCTTACACCACACCTTATTGTTGGTCCATGTGAAGAAGCACCCTGCAACATTTACATCACTTAATCCAGTCTCCCTACAACAAAAAGAGGGATCTCTAATCTCATAATCTGTTACAGGCAGCCCATTAGATTTTTCATCAATAGCAAAAACATTATTGAAATCACCCAAGACAAGCCAAGGGGAAGACAAATCATAACTGAAATTACAAAGGTTCTCCCATAGGGGCCTTCTAGATACAATGGAATTCAAACCATAAACAAAACTGATTACAAAGCTACAAGAAGAAACAGTACAAGTAACATTACAATGGATAACTTGGGGAGATATATCAAATGAGGTAAGGCTCACCTTTGAGGGATCCCAAAGTAACAAAATTCTGCCTGATGAGTGAGTGGAGAAGTTGTTCACATGTCTCCACTGAAGGAATTTATTGCCCATAATCTTAAGCAGCTTTGCTTTATCCAGCTTGCATTCCAAAATTCCCATTATATCAACTTTGTTTTTCTTCATGAGGTGCAGTACCCCATTGTGTTTCAGGGGCTTGTTAAAGCCCCTGATGTTCCAACATGCTACAATCATGGATGAGGTTGGGAGGCAGCCCCTCCCTTCCTAGATGATTGAGTGCCTTTTTGTTCTGGTGTTCCTTTCTTCCTCTTGATAACTTGGAACTCATCACCCCCTAGACCTCAGGGCCCCTGTCTCTTTCACTATTGCCTTGGGCAAGGCCTGGTTTTTTCCTTGGGACCATGCTGGGATGGGCAGGCTGCATGGAAGATTTTAGGCCAGCCACCACTTGAATTTGGGGATTAGTGGTCCCCTGGATTCCCTCCCCCCTTGAACCATTGGGGAATTGTTCAGCCTCATTTTCACCATTCTCTGCTTAGACAACTTCTCTAGGTTCATGGGTAGGACTATCCTTATCCAGCCCATCCAAACTATCCCTAGCTTCACTAGGCTCCACTGTCTGATTTGTCATCTCTTTGGCTATATCACCCATTGACTTGGGTGCTTCCTTTCTAGCAGGCTCTTTCCCTTTCTCATTGCTTTTCCTTCCCCTTTCTAGGTTGGCATTCTGGTTACATGAGTGTAGGTCATACCCTACAACCTTACACTTTGAGCAAAATCTAGGGAAGTTTTCATAGCAAATCTTTAGTTCATAAGTATCTCCATTTAGGAGGGACAATGGAACAGTGCATTGTATTTCCTTAGCTATATCCATTTCAACTAGAAGTCTAGGATAAGATATTCTTTCTTTGGTCCTAGTGAATTGGTCAGCATATTGTGGTCTCCCAATTAAGGTGCCAATCTTGCTAAGGCAGTTAGAGGACCATAGCTCAAGGGTCAAGCCCTTTATCTGGATCCATACAGGAATTGTAGTGATTTCCTCATTGCCAAACTTGAAAATTTTAGGCAATGACTTCAAGAGCAAAGGCCTACCATATACTTGGTAAGGGCCTTCTTGCAACACATTCAAACTAGCAGCTTCATTGTCAAATCTAAATACTATCCATCCATTTTCATGAAACTGAGTGTGGACACTTACCTTCCAGGATTCAGTGAGCTTTTTGTGGGCTGCCCTTCCTGGAAATCTTCCAGCAAAATACCCCACCAAGCAGAAAGGCTGGCTCTCAAAAACTTTCAGCACATCTTCTTGAGAGACTCTAACAACTCCTCCCTCACTGGATATAGTAGACAAGGGAAGACCCTTGCTTTGTATTCTATTCTCTGCAAGGAGGCTAACGCAGGGGGCCTTCTTAGTCTCTTCATTGTTAGCTGGCCTTTTCCCACTGACTTGGAGGGATACTGGGCTCCCACAGGACCTGGAGCAGGGGGGGCTGCATTGTCCTTTGAGTCAGCTTGGATGCCTCCATTCTTCATTAGAGGATGAGACCTAGACTCACTGCTTTCTTCTTCTCTTCCTTGCCTTACCACAGGCTTTCGGCCATGAACAGTTCCATGAACAGTAGCTTCACAGCTTGAATCATCTTCTTCACTGGAAGAACTGGACTCCATTTGACCTGAGCTATCTATACTCTCCCCAGAGGAGCTTTGGTTCTCATCTTCAATGTCTAGGGCTCTTCTTGCAATGTCTGGCAGGCAGCATTGCTTTGAAATTGATCTTTGGTACTGTTCACCTTCAAGACTCCAATAGAGCTTCCATTCCTCCCCAAGCTGTAAGCCTCCATTTGAGACCCTAAGGCTTGGGAATCTTCCTCTCCCAAGGAGCAGGAAGGAGATGCTGATCCTTTGGATCGTCCCTTGGCTACATCCTTGCTTGTATTACCTGGAACTTCTTCTCGCGACAAAGCTACTGTAGCAGCTTTGTTCTTGAAATGATTCTGGACATAATCCACATCATTTTGATCCTGGATTGTGAGAGGAGGTTTCCTGGGAGGTTTCTTCTTCTCCATGCTGAACAAAACTGAAGGAATGGCACAGAAAGATCAGACGAAGGAGGAGAGAAGTGCTAGTGACCATAGGTAGCACTGTTCACAGTTGAGAGCTTCTCTCTCTAGCTGCCCGTGAGTGAGAGTGTGACTGAGAGCTTCTCATGCCTTTTTATTTTTTTTTTGATCTGTAAATAAAATTGTATTAAGTGATCAAAATGTACAAAAATATTCACTGGGCATACCCAGGAGATTTACAAATGAGGCATATACAAAATAAACATGGGCTTAACTAAAGCCACTAGCTGAACAAGGAACATGTGAACAATAAGGGAGCCTGCTGGGCCTTGTTAGGCAGCAATTACAAAAACAACAAACCACAAAAGCTTACATGGGATCTGGGCATACCCAGGGAATAATCAAGCAAGCCAGGCAGCAAAGTACATCTGAAGCAATACAAAACCAAACAAGGTATACCCTTACAATAGCAGCCTATACTCAGGGCAGGCAGCATAGGCAGTTCTGTAAATGCCAATCTGGATCTTCTTCACTAAGCTGGCAGGCAGGACCAGGGCTTTGTCAAACAGCTTGGCATTTCTGGCCAGCCAAATATTGTAGACTGTGCTTGCAAGGGCAGACTTCCTGGCCATAGCAGGGGGGCCAGTACCTTTTGCTTTGAGAGTCCATCTAATGGCACTCTCAATAGATGTCATTTGTCTCCTGCACCCTAGCCATTTATTGATGGATACCCAGACTTCCTTGCTGACTCTACAGGAGAAGAAGAGGTTCACCTTGTTCTCTTCCTGGTCAGAGCATAAAGGGCACAGCTTGTCATTCCCTTCAAGCTGGAGCTTATCTTTTGTGAGAAGCCTGTTCTTTATTGCCAGCCAAAGAATGAAGGATTGTTTAGGGGGGCAGTGACCATTCCAGACCAGGGAAGCCCATCTAACTTCATTAGTTTTATGTCTCATTGCGTTATACACCTTATTGATGCTCAACTCATCATGCAGCCTCCATTCCATAAACTTGCTGGTGGCTTGTAATACATTAGGAGGCTACCCAACAATTTCATCTCTGATTTCCAGGATCCTCTTCCAAAGAGGGGAATCATCATTGCATGCCTTAATCTCCCATATGGATTTGTTCAAAAGGTAGTAGTGGTGGACCCATTGGATCCAAAGAGAGTCTTTCTTCATATGAATGTTCCACAAAACTCTTGAGAGGAGAGCCTTGTTCCAAGTTTTAAGCTCCACCAGCCCAAGACCTCCCTCAAGCTTAGGTTTACAAATGTCAGCCCAAGCAACAAGAGCTTTTCTCATGCCCCCATTCTTACCATTCCACAGAAATGTTCTACAAAGTCTGACAATCTTATCAAGGATGTTACCAGGGATGGGGAAGATTGCAAGCCAAAAGCATTCCACTCCTTGGAGCACTGATTTGACAAGCTCAGTTCTCTCAACATATGATAAAGAGGAGCCAGCCCACACATTAATGTAGCCAGAAATTTTTTCAATAAGGGGAGCATAGTGTGTAGCATTCAGCCTTGCAGAGGCCAGAGGGACCCCTAAATAATTGAAGGGAAGGCTGCCATCCTCCATTCCAATACATCTTCTGATCTCCATAAGCTCCTCTGGTTTCACTCCAGCATGGAGGATGTTAGACTTAGCAAGGCTAGCCTTTAGTCCAGAACACTCACTGAAGGTGTTTACACACTTCATAAGCATTCCCACTGATTTAGCCTCACCTCTAGCAAATAGAATGAGATCATCTGCAAAGGCCAGGTGAGTAATCTTGAGCTTGTCATACTTGGGGTGATATCTGAAGCCATCTTTCTCATTCAATCTCCTAAGCAGCCTAGACAAGTACTCCATTATCAACACAAAGAGGTAGGGAGATAGAGGATCTCATTGTCTGATGCCTCTTTTGCCTTTAAAGAATCCATGCAAGCTACCATTGATGGATAGAGAGTATGATGTTGTAGATACACATTCCATGGTCCATGCTCTAAACTTTTCAGGAAACCCAAGCCCCTCTAAAAGGCTGTTCAAGAACTCCCATTCCACCGTGTCATAAGCTTTTCTTAGGTCAATCTTGATCATGCATCTAGGAGGGATCCTCTTCCTATAATATTTCCTAAGCAACTCCTGAACCAAGTAGATGTTTTCAACCATACTCCTAGCCTTAATGAAAGCAGCCTGAGTAGGGCTGACAATTTGATTCAAGCAAGGAGCCAATCTTGCAGCCATAATCTTGGAGATAATCTTGTAGATCACATTACAGCAAGCAATGGGCCTGAAATCCTCAACTCTAGAAGCTTGTTTACTTTTGGGGATCAGGGCTAAAAAGGAATGGTTGAGCTGTTTGAGAAGCCTACCACTCAGGAAGAATTCTTGCACAGCCACAATGATCTCTTTGTGTGTAACCTCCCATGCTTTCTTGAAGAATTTGGAAGAGTATCCATCTGGTCCAGGGGATTTATCCTCCCCAATACTCCACAGAGCAGCCTTGATTTCTTCCTCAGTTACATCCTTGATAAACTCTTCAGCCTGGTTCTCATGAAGAATAGACACCTCTCTAATAACCTCTATCTCAATGGGATTGCACCTGCCAGAAGAGCCAAGGAGCTCCTTATAGAATCTAGTGAACTCCATAACCACTTCAGCTTCAGAGGTTGATTGACAGCCATTGTTTAGCCTTATAGAAGCTATATGGTTTTTGATAGTCTTCCTCTTGACCAGGGCATGAAATAGCTTCGTCCCTCTATCACTGTTAAGCAAGTACTTGCATTTGGCTTGTTGAGATAGAAAGCTTCTCTCAGTCTCTGCAAGCTGAAATGCTTTGAGCTTTGCATTAGCCACCCTCACTTGAAGATTATCATCATTAGGATTATCATGTAGCTCTTGCTGCATGTTAGTTAGCTTTGTTGCAGCCTCGGAGGCTCTCTTGGATATATGGCTAAAGTGCTTCTCATTGAGATTCTTGAGATGGGGTTTGAGGCCTTTCAAGAGGTTGTATAAAATGAACTGTTTGGTGCCTCTCCATGGACAGTCCCAATGGGTTCTAATCAAATCCAGGAACTTGTCATGGTCAGTCCACATGTTAAAAAACTTGAAAGATCTCCTACCCCCATAAACCTCATCCATCAAGCTAACAATACATGGAGAGTGGTCAGAGATACAACCAGCAGGAAGGAAGGAAGCTTGGGCTCTCATCCCCTTTTGGAACCACACATTGTTAACCATTGCTCTATCCAGCTTGCACCAAACTTTGTTGTTGGACCAGGTGAAGAAGCAGCCACTTGCATTGACATCAGATAGGCCAGTTTCCCTACAACAATAAGAGGGGTCCCTAATCTCATAGTTTGTTACAAGCAGCCCATTAGTTTTCTCATCAATAGCAAATACATTATTAAAATCACCCAAGACAAGCCAAGGGGAATACAAGTCAAAACCAAAATTACACAGATTGTTCCATAAGGGCCTCCTTGATACAATGGAGTTAAAACCATACAAAAAACTGATTACAAAACTGTAAGAAGAGATTAAGCATGATACATTACAATGGAAAACTTGGGGGGAAGAATCAATAATAGATAAACTAACCTTTGAGGGGTTCCAAAGTAACAAAATTCTGCCTGATATGTGAGTAGAGAAGTTATTTGCTTGGCTCCACCCATAGAATTTGTTTCCCATTATCTTTAGCAGCTTTGTCTCATCAAGCTTACATTCTAAAATACCCATTATATCAATCGTATGTATCTTCATGAGGTTTAGCACCCCATTGTGTTTCAGGGGCTTGTGAAAGCCCCTGATATTCCAGCATGCAACTATCATTTGTGAGGTAGGGAGGTTATCCCTCCCTTCCTAGTTGAATGTGTTTCTTTTTGGCCTATTCTTCCTTTCTTTTTCTTGACTGTTTGAAAGCCACTGTCCTGCACATTAGGGCCACTCTGTCCCTTATCTCTTTCACAATTTCCCTGCTCTTGAGAAGACTTTTCCTTATGCTCCTTCCCCCTAGTCTCAGAGTGGTGGGGAGATTTCAAACCTGTCACCACATGGATAGGAGGGAGAAGAGTCTCCTGATCCTCCTCCACCCTTACATCATTAAGACAGGGTTCTTCTCTGGCTTGATCATTCTCAACTTGGACTGCTTCTCTTTGCTCTTGGTCAGGACTACCCCTAGCAATAGAGTCTAAACTAGTTGCATCCCCCCTATTCTTCTCATTTAGATTGTTCACTCCTTTAGTCTGATCATTAGTGAGAGTTGGCTCTTCCTGTCTAGCAGGCTCTTTCCCTTTTCCCTTTGACTTGCTCCCCTTAACAGAATTGGTATTGTGGCTGCAGGAGTGAAGGTCATGTCCAACTATTTTGCATTTTGAACAGAACCTAGGAAAATTCTCATAAGAAATCTTCTGTTCAAATGTATCTCCATTTAGCAAGGTCAATGGAACAGAGAATTGAATGTCTTTAGCAACATCAATTTCCACAAGAAGTCTAGCATAGGAGATTCTTTCTTTACTCTTAGTAAATTGGTCAGCATAGAGGGGCTTTCCAAGCAAGGTACCTATCTTACTAAGGCAGCTTGCTGACCATAGCTCTAGAGGAAGACCTTTTAGTTGAATCCAAACAGGAATGGTAGTGATTTCCTCATTACCAAACTTGAAAAACATAGGCATTGATTTCAGAAGCAAAGGCCTACCATAAACTTGGTAAGGACCTTCTTGCAACACATTCAAGCTAGATTCTTCATTATCAAATCTAAACACTATCCATCCATTTTCATGAAACTGAGTAGAGACTCTTACTTTCCAGGAATTCGTGAGCCTTTTCAAGGCTGCCCTCCCTGGGAATCTTCCTACAAAGTATCCCACCAAGTAGAAAGGTTGATCATCAAACACTTCCAGCATATCTTCCTGGGTGACTCTGACTATTCCTCCCTCACTAGCTATGGAGGAGAGCTGGAGGCCCTTACTTTGCATTCTGTTCTCTGCAAAGAGGCTGACCCAAGGAGCTTTCTTGACCTCCTCATTAGAAGCAGGCCTCTTGTCTATGGACTTGGAAGTTTGCTGATTTCCTTTAGGACCAGGTGCTGGGGAAGCTGCATTGTCCCTTGAGTCAGACTGGAGGCTCCCATTCTTCAAGGGGGAGTGAGGTCTGGACTCATTGCTATCCATTTCCTTTCCTTGCCCTGCAGCATGCTTCCCGTGAACAGTACCATGAACAGTTGCTTGACAGCTTGTGTCTTCTTCGTCACTAGAAGAGTAGGACTCCATTTCTGAGCCCTCTCCACACTCCTCAGAGGAGTAAGAGTTATCATGCTCAATGACCTGGGACTCTTCTTGCATAGCCTGGCTAGCTGCCTTGCCCTTCATTTGAACTTTGGTACTGTTCACCATTGAAGCTCTAGCAGAGCTTCCATTCTTGCCCGAGACAGAAGCTTCCACTTGAGTCTCTAAGGATTGAGAAACCTTCTCTCCCAAGGAGCAGGAAGAGGATGCTGACACTTTGGATGGATCCCTGGCTTCATTCTTGCTTGAACTGATTGAATCTTCTTCTTGTGACAAAGTTACTGTAGCAGCTTTGTTCTTGAAATGATTCTGGACAAAATCCAGATCATTTTGCTCCTGGATTGTTAGAGGAGGCTTACTAGGTGGTTTCTTCTTCCCCATGCTGAAGGTGGCAGAAAGAATGGCACGGAAAGAGGTGGAGGAGGAGGAGAGCTGATCGGGAGACCATGGGCAACACTGTTCACAGTTGAGAGCTTCTCTCTCTAGCTGCCCGGGTGACTTGCCTTTTACTGAGAGCTCTTTCTTTCTCATGCCTCTTTTTTTTTTTATCTGTAAATAAACATGTATTAAATGATCAAAAATGTACAAAAAGATCACTGGGCATACCCAGGAGATTTACAAATAAGGCATATACAAAGAAGGCAAGAGGCTTAGGCCCATCATAGAGCAATACAAGCCAACAAGCCTTGGGAACTAACTTGGGACATGCTGGCCTAAACAGGCAGCCTACCAAAACAAACCAACTGACCTACAACTTACAAAGGAGCTGGGCATACCTAGGAGAAAAGCAAAACAAACATACAGCACAACAGGGCATACCCTGGACAAAACCAGAAACAGACCAGAGGGAAGCAGCCTAAATCAGCAGCCTATACTCAGGGCAGGCAGCATAGACACTCCTATAGATACCAATCTGGATCTTCGTCACTAAGCCAGCAGGTAAGGCAGGAGCTTTGTCAAAAATCTTAGCATTTCGAGCCAGCCATATATGGTAGACTGTGCTTGCAAGGGCTATCTTTCTAGCAATAGCTGGAGGGCCAGTGCCTTTTACTTTTGATGTCCATCTGATAGCACTCTCAATGGTTCTCATTTGCCTTCTACTACCCAGCCACATATTTATTGAGTTCCAGACTTCCTTGCTGATCCTACAAGAGAAGAAAATGTGGTCTTTGGTCTCATCCTGGTCAGTACATAGGGGGCAGAGCTTATCATTCCCTTCAAGGTGGAGCTTGTCTTTAGTGAGGAGCCTGTCCCTAACAGCCAGCCAAAGAATAAAAGATTGTTTTGGGGGGCAGTGACCATTCCAGACAAGGGGAGCCCATCTAAACCCTGGAATAAAAAATGGGCAATCCTGAGCCAAATCCTGCCTGTTTTACGAGAACAAACAAGGGTTCAGAAAGCGAGAAAAAATGGGGGGTAGGATAGGTTCAGAGACTCAATGGAAGTTGTTCTAACAAATGGAGTTCATGACCTTATTGACTTTCTGCCTCATGTCATTGTACACTTTCTTGATACTTAGCTCATCATGCAGCCTCCATTCCATAAGCTTGTTGGTAGCTTGCTGCACAGAAGGTGGCTGGCCCACCATCTCATCTCTGATTTCCAGGATCCTCTTTTAGAGGGGGGAGTCATCTTTGTTAACCTTGATCTCCCATATGGATTTATTAAAAAGGTAGTAGTGCTGGACCCATTGGATCCAAATGGAGTCTTTTTTCATCTGAATATTCCATAAAACCTTTGTTAGGAGAGCTTTGTTCCAAGTTTTGAGCTCTATCAGTCCAAAACCCCCTTCTGCTTTTGGCTTACAAATGTCACCCCAAGCAACAAGAGCTTTTCTCATGCCCCCATTCTTGCCATTCCAGAGAAAGGTTCTACAAAGTTTAATAATCTTATCAAGGATGTTTCCCGGGATGGGAAAAATGGCCAGCCAGAAGCACTCCACACCTTGAAGCACAGATTTGATTAGCTCAGACCTCCCAGCATAGGATAGAGAGGAGCCAGCCCATATATTGATGTAGCCAGAAATTTTCTCTATAAGTGGAGCATAGTGAGAGGCATTGAGCCTTGCAGAAGCTAGAGGGACCCCTAAGTATTTGAATGGGAGGCTACCCTCCTCCATTCCAGTGCATCTGCTAATCTCCATAACCTCCTCAGGCTTCACCCCAGCATGGTAGAAGTTAGATTTTGCCAAGCTAGTCTTCAGCCCTGAGCAATCACTGAAGGTGTTGACATATTCCATGAGCATGCCCACTGATTTGGCCTCCCCCCTAGCAAACAGAATCAGATCATCAGCAAAGGCCAGGTGAGTAGTCTTGAGCTTGTCACACTTGGGGTGGAATCTGAACCCCTCTTCCACCTTCAATCTCCCAAGCAACCTTGATAGGTATTCCATAATCAGCACAAATAGATAGGGAGACAGTGGATCCCCTTACCTCAAGCCCCTTTTACCTTTGAAAAAACCTTGAAGGCTGCTATTAATGGATAAATAAAAAGTAGTAGTGGTGACACACTCCATAATCCAGTATTTAAACTTTCCAGGAAACTCCAGGCCCTCTAAAAGGCGACTTAAGAACTCCCACTCCACAGTATCATAGGCTTTCCTAAGGTCAATTTGGATCATGCATCTTGGAGGGACTCTCTTCCTATAATATCTCCTGAGCAATTCTTGGACCAGGTAGATGTTCTCAGCCATACTCCTTGCCTTTATGAAGGCAGCCTGAGTAGGGTTGACCAAGTGGATCAAGTAAGGAGCTAGCCTGGAAGCAAGGATCTTAGAGATAAATTTGTATAGAACATTGCAACAAGCAATAGGCCTAAAATCTTCAACTTTGGAGGCAGTCTTACCTTTGGGAATCAAAACAAGAGAGGAGTGGTTTAGCTGTTTTAGGAGCTTACCATTCACAAAGAATTCTTGGACAGCCTCTATAATCTCTTTATGGATCACTCCCCATGCTTTCTTGAAAAACCTTGATGAAAACTCATCCGGACCAGAGGACTTCTCCTCCCCTATGCTCCACAATGCAGCCTTGATCTCCTAAACTGTGACCTGTTTAACCAAATCAGCAGCCTGGCTATCCTGAAGGACAGGTCCTCCTCTAATGACTTCCATCTCAATAGGAGAGCATCTGCTAGAGGAGCCTAAAAGCTCCTTGTAGAATCTAGTAAACTCCTGGACCACTTCAGCTTTAGAAGTTGTTTGGTATCCATTGGCAGCTTTAATAGAGGCAATGTGATTCTTGGAGGACCTTCTCTTGACAAAGGCATGGAAAAATTTGGTCCCTCTATCACTTTTGAGAAGGTACTTACATTTGGCCTGTTGTGATAGGAAGCTTCTCTCAGCCTCAGCTAGTTGGAAAGCTTTTAGTCTAGCATTTGCCACCCTATCCTGTAGCTCAGCATCATAAGGGTTGTCATGAAGGTCCTGCTGCAGGCCATTTAGTATGTTTGCAGCCTCCAAGGCTCTCTCAGAAATGTGGCTGAAGTGGTTCTTGTTGAGGTTCTTGAGGAGGGGTTTGAGGCCTTTCAAAAGCTTGCAAAGAATGAACTGTTTGGTGCCCCTTCTAGGGCAACCCCAATGAGCACTAACAATGTCTAAGAACATGTCATGATCAGCCCACATATTGAAAAATTTGAAAGATCTCCTACCCCCACAGACCTCTTCCATCAGGCTAACAATACAAGGAGAGTGGTCTGAGAGGCACCCAGCTGGGAGAAAGGAAGCTTGAGCTCTTATCCCCTCTTGGAACTACACATTGTTGACCATGGCTCTATCCAGCTTGCACCACACCTTATTGTTGGTCCATGTGAAGAAACACCCTGCAGCATTTACATCACTTAAACCTGTCTCCCTACAACAAAAGGAGGGGTCCCTAATCTCATAATCTATTACAGGCAGCCCATTAGATTTTTCATCTATAGCAAAAAAATTATTGAAATCACCCAAGACAAGCCAAGGGGAAGACAAATCATAGCTGAAATTACATAGGTTATCCCATAGGGGCCTCCTAGATACAATAGAATTCAAACCATATACAAAACTGATTACAAAACTACAAGAAGAAACAGCACAAGTAACATTACAATGGATAACTTGGGGAGATATATCAATTGAAGTAAGGCTCACCTTTGAAGGATCCCAAAGTAACAAAATTCTGCCTGATGAGTGAGTGGAAAAGTTGTTCACCTGTCTCTACTGAAGGAATTTATTGCCCATAATCTTCAGCAGCTTTGCTTCATCCAGCTTGCATTCCAAAATTCCCATTATATCAACTTTATTTTTCTTCATGAGGTGCAGTACCCAATTGTGCTTCAGGGGCTTGTTAAAGCCCCTGATGTTCCAGTATGCCACTAACATTGAGGAGGTTGGGAGGCAGCCCCTCCCTTCCTAGCTGATTGAGTACCTTTTTGGTATGGTTTTCCTTTCTTTCTCCTGATTACCTGGAATTCATCACCACCTTGGACCTCAGGGCCCCTGTCTCTTTCACTATTGCCTTGTGCAAGGCCTGATTTTTTCCTTGGGACCATACTGGGATGGTCAAGGTGCATAGGAGATTTTAAGCCAGCCACAACTTGGATTTGGGGGGTAGAGGTCCCCTGGATTCCCTTCCCCCCTTGACCATTGTGGCATTGCTCTGCCTCATTGTCACCATTCTCTACTTGGACAGTTTCTCTAGGTTCTTGGGCAGGACTAGTCTCATTCATCCCATCCAACCCATCCCTAGCTTCACTAGGCTCCACAGTCTGATTTGTCATCTCCTTGGCTAGAACACCCATTGACTTGGATGCTTCCTTTCTAGCAGGCTCTTTCCCTTTCTCATTGCTTTTCTTTCCCCTCTCTGAGTTGACATTCTGGTTACAGGAGTGCAGGTTATGCCCTATAACCTTACACTTTGAGCAATATCTAGGGAGGTTTTCATAGCAAATCTTTAGTTCATAAGTATCTCCATTCAGGAGGGACATTGGCACAGAGCATTGAATTTCTTTAGCTATGTCCATTTCAACTAGAAGCCTAGGATAGGATATTCTCTCTTTGGTCCTAGTGAACTGGTCAGCATATAGGGGTCTCCCAATTACAGTGCCAATCTTGCTAAGGCAGTTAGCTGACCATAGCTCAAGGGGCAAGCCTTTTATCTAAATCCATACAGGAATTGTAGTGATTTCCTCATTGCCAAACTGGAAAAATTTAGGCAATGACTTCAAGAGCATAGGTCTACCATATACTTGGTAAGGGCCTTCTTGCAACACATTCAAGCTAGCAGCTTCATTATCAAATCTAAATACTATCCATCCATTTTCATGAGAGACTCTTACCTTGCAACACATTGGATT
>CM043703.1:51185726-51188226 GCA_023935145.1 Bretschneidera sinensis | reverse complement strand
CACAGCCCGCACATAACACCCATAAAGAACGAACACTACACACACACTGCGCACAGCCCGCACACATCACGCACACTGAGCGCACACTACACGCACAGCACGTACACAGCACGCACACTAAGCACACACAGCACCCACAAAGCATGCACACTGCACGCATAGCCCGCACACAGCACGAACACTATGCGCACAGCCCACACACAGCACGCACACTGAGCGCACAGCCCGCACTCAGCACGCACACTATGCGCACACTGCGCGCACATTGCATGCACAACATGCACACAACGCGCGCAAAGCACGCACACTGAGCACACACTGAGCGCACACTGCGCGCACATTGCATGCACAGCTTGCACACAACACCCAAAAAGCACGCACACTACACGCACAGCCCAAACACAGCACGCACACTGTGCGCGCAGCCCACACACAACACGCACACTGAGTGCATAGCCCGCACACAGCCCGCACTCAGGACGCACACTATGCGCACACTATGCTAACGTTGCACGCATAGCAGGCGCACTGCGCGCACATTGCACGTACAGCCCGCACACAGCACCCACAAAGCACACACACTGCGTGCACATTACACGCATAGCCCGCACACAGCACCCACAAAGCACGCACACTGCATGCACAGCCCGCACATAGCACGCACACTGAGCACACAGCCTGCACAAAGCACGCACACTGTGCGCACACTACGTGCACATTGCACGCACAGAACGCACACTGAGCGCATACTGCACGCACATTACATGCACAGCACACATACAGCCCACACACAGCACCCACAAAGCACGCACACTACACGCACAACCCGCACACAGTACGCACACTGTGCGCACATTGCACGCACAGCACGCACACTGTGCGCACATTGCACGCACAGCACGCACATTGCGCACACAAAGCACGCACATCACACACACTGAGCGCACATTGCATGCACACTACGCGCACAGCCTGCACACAGCACACAAACTATGCACACACTACGTGCATAGCCGGCACATAGCACGCACACTATGCGCACACGGTGCGCACAGCTCGCACATTGCACGCACACTGCATGCATAACCCACACATAGCATGGACAGCCCGCACACAGCATGCACACTGTGCACATACTGCGCCCACACTGCGCGCACAGCCCGCACATAGCACGCACACTGTGCGCACCTCGCGCACACTGCGCGCACAACCCGCACATAGTGCGCACACTGTGCGCATAGCTCACACACAGAGCGCACATTGCACGCACACTGCACAAACAGCCCGCACACAGCACACACACAGCACGCACACTGCCCGCACACAGCGCACACATTGCGCGCACACTGCATGCACAGCCCGAACAGAGCATGGACAGCCCGCACACAGCACGCACACTGCCCGCACACAGCGCACACATTGCGCGCACACTGCATGCACAGCCCGAACAGAGCATGGACAGCCCGCACACAGCACGCACATTGTGCGCATACTATGCACATAGTGCACGCACACTACGCGCACAGCCCGCACATAGCACGCACACTGCGCGCACAGCTCACACATAGAGCGCACATTGCACTCACACTGCACGAACAACTCGCACATAGCACGCACACAGCCCGCACACTGCCCACACACAGCGCGCACATTGCGCGCACACTGCATGCACAGCCCGTACAGAGCATGGACAGCCCACACACAGCATGCACATTGTGCGCACACTACACGCACACTATGCGCACAGCCCGCACATAGCCCGCACACTGTGCGCACATTGCACGCA
This sequence comes from Bretschneidera sinensis, assembly GCA_023935145.1. Lineage (NCBI taxonomy): Eukaryota > Viridiplantae > Streptophyta > Magnoliopsida > Brassicales > Akaniaceae > Bretschneidera > Bretschneidera sinensis. The sequence goes on along the minus strand of CM043703.1, from coordinate 51,186,440 downwards.
CACTGCGCGCACACCATTTGCACATCCCCCACACTACTCGAACACTGCACGAACATTGTGCCCACATTGCGCGCAACCTGAGGTTATTTTGTGGGCACATTGGGCACAGCCTGCGTAATCTTGGCACAAACTGTGCGCACAGCCTGCACAAGTGTGCATAGAAACCTAAAAAATTAAAAAACAATGAACTTCCAGACCTTAATATGCTCTCAAAAAATTTATAATGGAAGATTCAGTTTTTCTTGAATTGGTTACAAAATTTCATGTCAAAATACCAAACATTTAATTTTTTATGATTTATTGAATTTTTAATATTCAGAAAATAAAAAATAATAGTTCTAATGCTCAAATTTTTTTTATGATTTTTCTCATGGAAGATTACATTTTTCATATCCTATGTACAAAAAATCGTGACAAAATAATTTGAATTGGATTTTTTAGGCCGAGGGTGACGGCTCAGGCATTGTGATGTTTCCTCCTGCCAGACCCCTAAATTAGTTAAGACTCTTTAGGGGGGGCTGTCAGACCACTTTTGGCTGGCACCTGCCTTGGCGCCCGAGCACACTCCCTGCTGTCGTGGCTTACCATTGCTTGGGCAAGCATGGTAGTGGACTCGGACTGAACTGGCTTGCCCGGTCAATGGTGGTGGCAGCAAGCACCACCGCCACACGGTGGTTCCCGTGGTAGTTGTTGGAGATGACCCACAACATGAGC
>CM043703.1:51143226-51180726 GCA_023935145.1 Bretschneidera sinensis | reverse complement strand
TTTCTCTATAAGGAGGGCATAATGAGAGGCATTCAGCCTTGCAGATGCAAGAGGGACCCCTAGGTACTTGAATGGGAGGCTGCCCACCTCCATTCCAGTGCATATGCTAATCTTCAAAACCTCCTCAAGCTTCACCCCAGCATGGTAAAAGTTAGATTTTTCCAGGCTAGTCTTCAGCCCTGAGCAATCACTGAAGGTGTTGACACATTTCATGAGCATTCCCACTGATTTGACCTCCCCTCTAGCAAACAAAATCAGATCTTCAGCAAAGGCCAGGTGAGTAGTCTTGAGCTTGTCACACTTGGGGTGGAATCTGAACCCCTCTTCCACATTCAATCTCCTAAGCAGCCTTGATAGGTATTCCATAATCAACACAAATAGATAGGGAGAAAGTGGATCACCTTGCCTCAAGCCCTTTTTACCTTTAAAAAAACCTTGAAGGCTGCCATTAATGGATAAAGAAAATGTAGTAGTGGTGACACATTCCATAATCCAGTCTTTAAACTTACCAGGAAACTCTAGGCCCTCTAAAAGGATACCTAAGAACTCCCACTCCACAGCATCGTAGGCTTTCCTAAGGTCAATTTTGATCATGCATCTAGGAGGGACTCTCTTCCTACCATATCTCTTGAGCAATTCTTGGACTAGGTAGATGTTCTCAGCCATGCTCCTAGCCTTTAAGAAGGCAGTCTGAGCAGAGTTGACCAAGTGGATCAAGCATGGAGCCAGCCTAGAAGCAAGGATCTTATAGATAACTTTGTACAGAACATTGCAGCAAGCTATAGGCCTGAATTCTTCAACTTTAGAGGCAGACTTCGCTTTGGGTATCAAAACAAGAAAGGAGTGGTTTAGTTATTTTAGGATCTTCTCATTCAGAAAGAATTCTTGTACAGCTTCTATAATCTCTTTTTGGATCACCCCCCATGCTTTCTTGGAAAACTTTGAGGAGAAACCATCTAGACCAGGGGACTTATCCTCCCCTATGCTCCACAATGCAGCCTTGATCTCCTCATCTGTAACCTGCTTAACCAACTCAGTAGCCTGGCTTTCCTGAAGGACAGGCCCATCTCTAATGACTTCCATCTCAATAGGAGAGCATCTGCTAGAAGAGCCTAAAAGCTCCTTGTAGAATCTAGTAAACTCCTGGACCACTTCAGCTTCAGAAGTTGTTTGATATCCATTGGCAGCTTTAATAGAGGCAATGTGATTCTTGGAAGACCTTCTCTTAACTAAGGCATGGAAAAATTTGGTCCCTCTATCACTATTGAGAAGGTACTTACATTTGACCTGTTGTGATAGAAAGCTTCTCTCAGCCTCAGCAAGTTGGAAAGCTTTTAACCTAGCATTTGCCACCTTTTCCTGAAGCTCAGCATCATAAGGGTTGTCATGAAGGTCTTGCTGCAGGCCATTTAGTATGTTTGCAGCCTCCAAGGCTCTCTCAGATATGTGGCTGAAGTGGTTCTTGTTGAGGTTCTTGAGGTGGGGTTTGAGGCCTTTCAAAAGCTTACAAAGAATGAACTGTTTGGTGCCCCTTCCAGGGCAACCCCATTGAGCACTTACAATGTCTAGGAACATGTCATGATCAGCCCACATATTAAAAATTTTGAAAGATCTCCTAACCCCACGAACCTCTTCCATTAGGCTTACAATACATTGAGAGTGGTCAGAGAGGCACCCAGCAGGGAGAAAGGAAGCTTGAGCTCTTATCCCCTTTTGGAACCACACATTGTTGACCATGGCTCTATCCAGCTTGCACCACACCTTATTGTTGGTCCATGTGAAGAAGCACCCTGCAGCATTTACATCACTTAATCCTGCCTCCCTACAACAAAAAGAGGGATCCCTAATCTCATAATCTGTTACAGGCAGCCCATTAGATTTTTCATCAATAGCAAAAACATTATTGAAATCACCCAAGACAAGCCAAGGGGAAGACAAATCATAACTGAAATTAAAAAGGTTATCCCATAGGGGCCTCCTAGATACAATAGAGTTCAAACCATATACAAAACTGATTACAAAACTACAAGAAGAGACAATACAAGTAACATTACAATGGATAACTTAGGGAGATATATCAATTGAAGTAAGGCTCACCTTTGAGGGATCCCAAAGTAACAAAATTATGCCTGATGAGTGAGTGGAGAAGTTGTTCACCTGCCTCCACTAAAGGAATTTATTGCCTATAATCTTAAGCAGCTTTGCTTCATCAAGTTTGCATTCCAAAATTCCCAATATATAAACTTTGTTTTTCTTCATGAGGTGCAGTACCCCATTGTGTTTCAGGGGCTTGTTAAAGCCCCTGATGTTCCAATATGTCATTATCATTGATGAGGTTGGGAGGCAGTCCCTCCCTTCCTAGATGATTGAGTGCCTTTTTGTTCTAGTCTTCCTTTCTTCCTCTTGATTACTTGGAACTCATCACCACTTTGGACCTCAGGGCCCCTGTCTCTTTCCCTGTTGCCTTGGGTAAGGCCTGATTTTTTCTTTGGGACCATGCTGGGATGGTCAGGGTGCATGGGAGATTTTAGGCCAGCCACCACTTGGATTTGGGGATTAGTGGTCCCCTGGATTCCCTCCCCCCTTGGACTATTGTGGCATTGTTCAGTCTCATTTTCACTATTCTCTGCTTGGACAGCTTCTCTAGGTTCATGGGTAGGACTATCCTTATCCAGCCCATCCAACCTATCCCTAGTTTCACTAGGCTCCACAGTCTGATTTGTCATCTCTTTGGCTATATCACCCATTGACTTGGATGCTTCCTTTCTAGCAGGCTCTTTCCCTTTCTCATTGCTTTTCCTTCCCCTTTCTAGGTTGGCATTCTGGTTACAGGAGTGTAGGTCATGCCCTACAACCTCACACTTTGAGCAAAATCTAGGGAGGTTTTCATAGCAAATCTTTAGTTCATAAGTATCTCTATTTATGAGGGACAATGGAACAGTGCATTGTATTTCCTTAGCTATATCCATTTCAACTAGAAGTCTAGGATAAGATATTCTCTCTTTGGTCCTAGTGAATTGGTCAGCGTATAGTGGTTTCCCAATTAAGGTGCCAATCTTGCTAAGGCAATTAGATGACCATAGCTCAAGGGGCAAGCCCTTTATCTGGATCCATACAGGAATTGTAGTGATTTCCTCATTGCCAAACTTGAAAAATTTAGGCAATGACTTCAGGAGCAAAGGCCTACCATATACTTCGTAAGGGCCTTCTTGCAACACATTCAAGCTAGCAGCTTCATTGTCAAATCTAAATAATATCCATCCATTTTCATGAAACTGAGTGTGGACACTTACCTTCTAGGATTCAGTGAGCTTTTTGTGGGCTGCCCTTCCTGGAAATCTTCCAGCAAAATACCCCACCAAGCAGAAAGGTTGGCTCTCAAAAACTTCCAGCACATCTTCTTGAGAGACTCAAACAACTCCTCCCTCACTGGATATAGTAGACAAGGGGAGACCCTTGCTTTGTATTCTATTCTCTGCAAAGAGGCTGACCCAGGGGGCCTTCTTAGTCTCTTCATTGTTAGCTGGTCTTTTGCCCACTGACTTGGAGGCCCCCATTCTTCATTGGAGTATGAGACCTAAACTCACTGCTTTCCTCTTCTTTTCCTTGCCTTACCATAGGCTTCCTGACATGAACAGTTCCATGAACAGTAGCTTCACAGCTTGAATCATCTTCCTCACTGGAAGAACTGGACTCCATTTGACCTCAGCTCTCTATACTCTCCCCAGAGGAGCTTTGGTTCTCATCTTCAATGTCTAGGGGCTCTTCTTGCAATGTATGTCTGACTGGCAGCATTGCTTTGAACTTGATCCTTGGTACTGTTCACCTTCGAAACTCCAACAGAGCTTCCATTCCTCCCTAAGCTGGAGGCCTCCATTTGAGACCCTAAGGCTTGGGAATATTCCTCTCCCAAGGAGCAGGAAGAAGATGCTGATCCTTTGGATGGTCCCTTGGCTCCATCCATGCTTGTATTACCTGAAACTTCTTCTCACGACAAAGCTACTGTAGCAGCTTTGTTCTTGAAATGATTTTGGACATATTCCAGACCATTTTGATCCTGGATTGTGAGAGGAGGTTTCCTGGGAGGTTTCTTCTTCCCCATACTGAACTAAACTAAAGGAATGGCACAGAAAGATCAAAAAAAGGAGGAGAGAAGTGCTGGTGACCATGGGCAACACTGTTCACAGTTGAGAGCTTCTCTCTCTAGCTGCCCGTGACTGAGAGCTCTTTCTTTTCTTTTTGATCTGTAAATAAACTTGTATTGAATGATCAAAAATGTACAAAAGGATCACTGGGCATACCCAGGAGATTTACAAATAATGCATATACAAAATAGACAAGAGGCTTAAGCCCAGCTAAAGAGATAGCCAACAAGCTTAGGGAACTAGCATAGAGTCTGTAGGCCTAAACATGAAGCCACCCAAAAACCAACTAACCAAAGAGCTTACAAGGGATCTGGGCATACCCAGGAGATACAGAAAAACCAGACGTACAGCGCAACAGGGCATACCCTGGACAAAATAACAAGCAGGATGGAAGCAGCCTAAATTAGCAGCCTATACTCAGGGCAGGCAGCATAGACACTTCTATAGATACCAATCTGGATCTTCTTCACTAAGCTAGTAGGTAAGGCAGGAAGTTTGTCAAATATCTTGGCATTTCTTGCCAGCCATATGTGGTTGACTGAGCTTGCAAGGGCTGTCTTTCTAGCAATAGCTAGAGGGCCAGTGCCTTTGACTTTCAATGTCCATCTGATAGCACTCTCAATGGTTCTCATTTGCCTACTAGTACCCAGCCACATATTTATGCAGTTCCAGACAGCCTTGCTAATCCTACAAGAGAAGAAAAGGTGGTCTTTGGTCTCTTCCTGGTCAGTATATAGGGGACAGAGCTTGTCATTCCCTTTAAGGTGGAGCTTGTCTTTGGTGAGAAGTCTATCCCTAACAGCCAGACAAAGAATGAAAGATTGTTTAGGGGGGCAGTGACCATTCCAGACCAGGGAAGCCCATCTGACCTTACTGACTTTCTGTTTCATATCATTGTACACTTTCTTGATGCTTAGCTCATCATTCAGCCTCCATTCCATTAGCTTGTTAGTAGCTTGCTGGAAACAAGGTGGCTGCCCAACCATCTCATCTCTAATTTCCAGGATCCTCTTCCAGAGGGGGGAGTCATCTTTGTTTGCCTTGATCTCCCATATGGATTTGTTAAACAGATAGTAGTGCTGGACCCATTGGATCCAAAGGGAGTCTTTTTTTATATGAATATTCCATAAGACCCTTGTTAAGAGAGCCTTGTTCCAAGTTTTGATCTCTACCAGCCCAAGACCCCCTTCTGATTTTGGCTTACAAATGTCTGACCAAGCAACAAGAGCTTTTCTCATGCCCCCATTCTAGCCATTCCAGAGAAAGGTTCTACATAGTTTAATAATCTTATCAAGGATGTTACCAGGGATGGGAAAGATGGCCAGCCAGAAGCACTCCACACCTTGAAGCACAGATTTGATAAGTTCAGACCTCCCAGCATATGATAAAGAGGAGCCAGCCTATACATTGATGTAGCCAGAAATTTTCTCTATAAGGGGGGCATAATGAGAGGCATTCAGCCTTGCTGATGCAAGAGGGACCCTTAGGTACTTGAATGGGAGGCTGCCCACCTCTATTCCAGTGCATATACTAATCTCCAAAACCTCCTCAGGCTTCACCCCAGCATGGTAAAAGTTAGATTTTTCCAGGCTGGTCTTCAGCCCTGAGCAATCACTGAAGGTGTTGACACATTTCATGAGCATTCCCACTGATTTGGCCTCCCCTCTAGCAAACAAAATCAGATCATCAGCAAAGGCCAGGTGAGTAGTCTTGAGCTTGTCATACATGGGGTGGAATCTGAACCCCTCTTCCACCTTCAATCTCCTGAGCAGCCTTGATAGGTATTCCATAATCAACACAAATAGATAGGGAGAAAGTGGATCACCTTGCCTCAAGCCCCTTTTACCTTTAAAAAATCCTTGAAGGCTGCCATTAATGGATAAAGAAAATGTAGTAGTGGTGACACATTCCATAATCCAGTCTTTAAACTTTCCAGGAAACTCCAGGCCCTCTAAAAGGCTACCTAGGAACTCCCACTCCACAGTATCATAGGCTTTCCTAAGGTCAATTTTGATCATTCACCTAGGAGGGACTCTCTTCCTACAATATCTCCTGAGCAATTCTTGGACAAGGTAGATGTTCTCAGCCATGCTCTTAGCCTTTATGAAGGCAGCCTGAGCAGGGTTGACCAAGTGGATCAAGCATGGAGCCAGTCTTGAAACGAGGATCTTAGATATAACTTTGTACAGAACATTGTAGCAAGCTATATGCCTGAAATCTTCAACTTTAGAGGCAGACTTCCCTTTGGGTATCAAAACAAGAGAGGAGTGGTTTAGTTGTTTTAGGATCTTCCCATTCAGAAAGAATTCTTGGACAGCTTCTGTAATCTCTTTTTGGATCACCCCCCATGCTTTCTTAAAAAACTTTGATGAGAAACCATTTGGACCATGGGACTTATCCTCCCCTATGCTCCACAATGCAGCCTTGATCTCCTCATCTGTAACCTGCTTAACCAACTCAGCAGCCTGGCTTTTCTGAAGGACAAGCCCATCTCTAATGACTTCTATCTCAATAGGAGAGCATCTACTAGAAGATCCTAAAAGCTCCTTGTAGAATCTAGTAAACTCCTGGACCACTTCAGCTTTAGAAGTTGTTTGATATCCATTGGCAGCTTTAATAGAGGCAATGTGATTCTTAGAAGACCTTCTCCTGACCAAGGCATGGAAAAATTTGGTCCCTCTATCGCTATTGAGAAGGTACTTACATTTGGCCTGTTGTGATAGAAAGCTTCTCTCAGCCTCAGCAAGCTGGAAAGCTTTTAACCTAGCATTTGCCACCCTTTCCTGAAGCTTAGCATCATAAGGGTTGTCATGAAGGTCTTGCTGCAGGCCATTTAAAATGTTTGCAGCCTCCAAGGCTCTCTTAGATATGTGGCTGAAGTGGTTCTTGTTGAGGTTCTTGAGGTGGGGTTTGAGGCCTTTCAAAAGCTTACAAAGAATGAACTGTTTGGTGCCCTTTCCAGGGCAACCCCATTGAGCACTTACAATGTCTAAGAACATGTCATGATCAGCCCACATATTAAAAAATTTGAAAGATCTCCTACCCCCACAAACCTCTTCCATCAGGCTAACAATACATGGAGAGTGGTCAGAGAGGCACCCAGCAGGGAGAAAGGAAGCTTGAGCTCTTATCCCCTTTTGGAACCACACATTGTTGACCATAGCTCTATCCAGCTTGCACCACACCTTATTGTTGGTCCATGTGAAGAAGCACCCTGTAACATTTACATCACTTAATCCAGTCTCCCTACAACAAAAAGAGGGATCCCTAATCTTATAATCTGTTACAGGTAGCCCATTAGATTTTTCATCAATAGCAAAAACATTATTGAAATCACCCAAGATAAGCCAAAGGGAAGACAAATCATAACTGAAATTACAAAGGTTCTCCCAGAGGGGCCTTCTAGATACAATGGAATTCAAACCATAAACAAAACTGATTACAAAGCTACAAAAAGAGAAAGTACAAGTAACATTACAATGGATAACTTGGGGAGATATATCAAATGAGGTAAGGCTCACCTTTGAGGGATCCCAAAGTAACAAAATTCTGCCTGATGAGTGAGTGGAGAAGTTGTTCACCTGCCTCCACTGAAGGAATTTATTGCAATAATCTTAAGCAGCTTTGCTTCATCAAGCTTGCATTCCAAAAGTCTCATTATATCAACTTTGTTTTTCTTTATGAGGTGCAGTACCCCATTGTGTTTCAGGGGCTTGTTAAAGCCCCCGATGTTCCAACATGCCACAATCATTGATGAGATTGTTCTGGTCTTCCTTTCTTCCTCTTGATAACTTGGAACTCATCACCCCCCTGGACCTCAGGGCCCCTGTCTCTTTCACTGTTGCATTGGGCAAGGCCTGGTTTTTTCCTTGGGACCATGCTGGGATGGGCAGGGCACATGGAAGATTTTAGGCCAGCCACCACTTGAATTTGGGGATTAGTGGTCCCCTGGATTCCCTCCCCCCTTGAACCATTGGGGCATTGTTCAGCCTCTTTTTCACCATTCTCTGCTTGGACAGCTTCTCTAGGTTCATGGGTAGGACTATCCTTATCCAGCCCATCCAACCTATCCCTAGCTTCACTAGGCTCCACTGTCTGATTTGTCATCTCTTTGGCTATATCACCTATTGACATGGGTGCTTCCTTTCTAGCAGGCTCTTTCCCTTTCTCATTGCTTTTCCTTTCCTTTTCTAGGTTGGTATTCTAGGTACATGAGTGTAGGTCATGCCCTACAACCTTAAGCTTTGAGCAAAATCTAGGGAGGTTTTCATAGCAAATCTTTAGTTCATAAGTATCTCCATTTAGGAGGGACAATGGAACAGTGCATTGTATTTCCTTAGCTATATCCATTTCAACTAGAAGTCTAGGATAAGATATTCTCTCTTTGGTCCTAGTGAATTGGTCAGCATAAAGTGGTCTCCCAATTAAGGTGCCAATCTTGCTAAAGCAGTTAGAGGACCATAGCTCAAGGGGCAAGCCCTTTATCTGGATCCATACAGGAATTGTAGTGATTTCCTCATTGCCAAACTTGAAAAATTTAGGCAATGACTTCAAGAGAAAAAGCCTACCATATACTTGGTAAGGGCCTTCTTGCAACACATTCAAACTAGCAGCTTCATTGTCAAATCTAAATACTATCCATCCATTTTCATGAAACTGAGTGTGGACACTTACCTTCTAGGATTCAGTGAGCTTTTTGAGGGCTGCCCTTCCTGGAAATCTTCCAGCAAAATACCCCACCAAGCAGAAAGGCTGGCTCTCAAAAACTTCCAGCACATCTTCTTGAGAGACTCTAACAACTCCTCCCTCACTGGATATAGTAGACAAGGGGAGACCCTTGCTTTGTATTCTATTCTCTGCAAAGAGGCTAACCCAGGGGGCCTCCTTAGTCTCTTCATTGTTAGCTGGCCTTTTGCCCACTGACTTGGAGGGATACTGGGCTCCCACAGGACCTGGAGCAGGGGGGGCTGCATTGTCCTTTGAGTCAGCTTGGATGCCCCCATTCTTTATTGGAGGATAAGACCTAGACTCACTGCTTTCTTCTTCTCTTCCTTACCTTACCACAGGCTTCCGGCCATGAACAGTTCCATGAACAGTAGCTTTACAGCTTGAATCATCTTCCTCACTGGAAGAACTGCACTCCATTTGACCTGAGCTATCTATACTCTCCCCAGAGGAGCTTTTGTTCTCATCTTCAATGTCTAGGGGCTCTTCTTGCAATGTCTGGCAGGCAGCATTGCTTCGAAATTGATCCTTGGAACTGTTCACCTTCGAGACTCCAACAGAGCTTCCATTCCTCCCCAAGCTGGAAGCCTCCATTTGAGACCCTAAGGCTTGGGAATCTTCCTCTCCCAAGGAGCAGGAAGAAGATACTGATCCTTTGGATGGTCCCTTGGCTCCATCCTTGCTTGTATTACCTGAAACTTCTTCTCGCGACAAAACTACTGTAGTAGCTTTGTTCTTTAAATGATTCTGGACATATTCCAGATCATTTTGATCCTGGATTGTGAGAGGAGGTTTCCTGGGAGGTTTCTTCTTCCCCATGCTAAACAAAACTGAAGGAATGGCACAGAAAGATCAGAAGAAGGAGGAGAGAAGTGCTGGTGATCATGGGCAACACTGTTCACAGTTGAGAAGAAAGCTCTTTCTTTTTTTTGATATGTAAATAAACTTGTATTGAATGATCAAAAGTGTACAAAAGGATCACTGGGCATACCCAGGAGATTTACAAATAATGCATATACAAAATAGACAAGAGGCTTAAGCCCAGCCAAAGAGCTATACAAGCCAACAAGCTTAGGGAACTAACATAGAGTCTGCAGGCCTAAACATGCAGCCAACCAAAAACCAACTAACCAAAGAGCTTACAAGGGATCTGGGCATACCCAAGAGATACGGAAAAACTAGACATATAGCACAATAGGGCATACCCTGGACAAAATAACAAGCAGGATGGAAGCAGCCTAAATCAGTAGCCTATACTCAGGGCGAGCAGCATAGACCATTCTATAGATACCAATCTGGATCTTCTTCACTAAGCTAGCAGGTAAGGCAGGAGCTTTGTCAAATATCTTGGCATTTCTTGCTAGCTACATGTGGTAGACTGAGCTTGCAAGGGCTGTCTTTCTAGTAACAGCTGGAGGGCTAGTGCCTTTGACTTTCAATGTCCATCTGATAGCACTCTCAATGGTTCTTATTTGCCTACTAGTACCCAGCCACATATTTATGGAGTTCCAGACAGCCTTGCTAATCCTACAAGAGAAGAAAAGGTGGTCTTTGGTCTCTTCCTAGTCAGTACATAGGGGGCAGAGCTTGTCATTCCCTTCAAGGTGGAGCTTGTCTTTGTTGAGAAGTCTATCCCTAACAGCCAGCCAAAGAATGAAAGATTGTTTAGGGGGGCAGTGACCATTCCAGACCAGGGAAGCCCATATGAACTTACTGACTTTCTGTCTCATATCATTGTACACTTTCTTGATGCTTAGCTCATCATTCAGCCTTCATTCCATTAGCTTGTTAGTAGCTTGCTGGAAACAAGGTGGCTGGCCAACCATCTCATCTCTAATTTCCAGGATCCTCTTCCAGAGGGGGGAGTCATCTTTGTTTGCCTTGATCTCCCATATGGATTTGTTAAACAGATAGTAGTGCTGGACCCATTGGATCCAAAGGGAGTCTTTTTTCATATGAATATTCCATAAGACCCTTGTTAGGAGAGCCTTGTTCCAAGTTTTGATCTCTACCAGCCCAAGACCCCCTTCTGATTTTGGCTTACAAATGTCTGACCAAGCAACAAGAGCTTTTCTCATGCCCCTATTCTTGCCATTCCAGAGAAAGGTTCTACATAGTTTAATAATCTTATCAAGGATGTTACCAGGGATGGGAAAGATGGCTAGACAAATTGTTCCAAGAAAGCTCTTTTTTTTTTATCTGTAAATAAACTTGTATTGAATGATCAAAAATGTATAAAAGGATCACTGGGCATACCCAGGAGATTTACAAATAATGCATATACAAAATAGACAAGAGGCTTAAGCCCAGCCAAAGAGCTATACAAGCCAACAAGCCTTGGGAACTAACAAAGAGCCTGCTGGCCTAAACATGCAGCTAACCAATAACCCACTAACCAAAGAGCTTACAAGAGATCTGGGCATACCCAGGAGATACAGAAAAAACCAGACATACAGCACAACAGGGCATACCCTGGAAAAAATAACAGACAGGATGGAAGCAGCCTAAATCAGCAGCCTATACTCAGGGCAGGCATCATAGACACTTCTATAGATACCAATCTGGATCTTCTTCACTAAGCTAGCAGGTGAGGCAGGAGCTTTGTCAAATATCTTGGCATTTCTTGCTAGCTATATGTGGTAGACTGAGCTTGCAAGGGCTGTCTTTCTAGTAACAGCTGGAGGGCTAGTGCCTTTGACTTTCAATGTCCATCTGATAGCACTCTCAATGGTTCTTATTTGCCTACTAGTACCCAGCCACATATTTATGGAGTTCCAGACAGCCTTGCTAATCCTACAAGAGAAGAAAAGGTGGTCTTTGGTCTCTTCCTAGTCAGTACATAGGGGGCAGAGCTTGTCATTCCCTTCAAGGTGGAGCTTGTCTTTGTTGAGAAGTCTATCCCTAACAGCCAGCCAAAGAATGAAAGATTGTTTAGGGGGGCAGTGACCATTCCAGACCAGGGAAGCCCATATGAACTTACTGACTTTCTGTCTCATATCATTGTACACTTTCTTGATGCTTAGCTCATCATTCAGCCTTCATTCCATTAGCTTGTTAGTAGCTTGCTGGAAACAAGGTGGCTGGCCAACCATCTCATCTCTAATTTCCAGGATCCTCTTCCAGAGGGGGGAGTCATCTTTGTTTGCCTTGATCTCCCATATGGATTTGTTAAACAGATAGTAGTGCTGGACCCATTGGATCCAAAGGGAGTCTTTTTTCATATGAATATTCCATAAGACCCTTGTTAGGAGAGCCTTGTTCCAAGTTTTGATCTCTACCAGCCCAAGACCCCCTTCTGATTTTGGCTTACAAATGTCTGACCAAGCAACAAGAGCTTTTCTCATGCCCCTATTCTTGCCATTCCAGAGAAAGGTTCTACATAGTTTAATAATCTTATCAAGGATGTTACCAGGGATGGGAAAGATGGCTAGACAAATTGTTCCAAGAAAGCTCTTTTTTTTTTATCTGTAAATAAACTTGTATTGAATGATCAAAAATGTATAAAAGGATCACTGGGCATACCCAGGAGATTTACAAATAATGCATATACAAAATAGACAAGAGGCTTAAGCCCAGCCAAAGAGCTATACAAGCCAACAAGCCTTGGGAACTAACAAAGAGCCTGCTGGCCTAAACATGCAGCTAACCAATAACCCACTAACCAAAGAGCTTACAAGAGATCTGGGCATACCCAGGAGATACAGAAAAAACCAGACATACAGCACAACAGGGCATACCCTGGAAAAAATAACAGACAGGATGGAAGCAGCCTAAATCAGTAGCCTATACTCAGGGCAGGCATCATAGACACTTCTATAGATACCAATCTGGATCTTCTTCACTAAGCTAGCAGGTGAGGCAGGAGCTTTGTCAAATATCTTGGCATTTCTTGCTAGCTATATGTGGTAGACTGAGCTTGCAAGGGCTGTCTTTCTAGTAACAGCTGGAGGGCTAGTGCCTTTGACTTTCAATGTCCATCTGATAGCACTCTCAATGGTTCTTATTTGCCTACTAGTACCCAGCCACATATTTATGGAGTTCCAGACAGCCTTGCTAATCCTACAAGAGAAGAAAAGATGGTCTTTGGTCTCTTCCTGGTCAGTACATAGGGGGCAGAGCTTGTCATTCCCTTCAAGGTGGAGCTTGTCTTTAGTGAGAAGTCTATCCCTAACAGCCAGCCAAAGAATGAAAGATTGTTTAGGGGGGCAGTGACCATTCCAGACCAGGGAAGCCCATCTGACCTTACTGACTTTTTGTCTCATATCATTGTACACTTTCTTGATGCTTAGCTCATCATGCAGCCTCCATTCCATTAGCTTGTTAGTAGCTTGCTGGAAACAAGGTGGCTAGCCAACCATCTCATCTTTAATTTCCAGGATCCTCTTCCAGAGGGGGTAGTCATCTTTGTTTGCCTTGATCTCCCATATGGATTTGTTAAACAGATAGTAGTGCTGGACCCATTGGATCCAAAGGGAGTCTTTTTTCATATGAATATTCCATAAGACCCTTGTTAGGAGAGCTTTGTTCCAAGTTTTGAGCTCTACCAGCCCAAGACCCCTTTCTGATTTTGGCTTACAAATGTTTGACCAAGCAACAAGAGCTTTTCTCATGCCCCCATTCTTGCCATTCCAGAGAAAGGTTCTACATAGTTTAATGATCTTATCAAGGATGTTACCAGGGATGGGAAAGATGGCCAGCCAGAAGCACTCCACACCTTAAAGCACATATTTGATAAGTTCAGACCTCCCAGCATATGATAAAGAGGAGCCAGCCCATACGGAAGTCAGCGGGCAGCTAGAGAGAGAAGCTCTCAACTGTGAACAGTGTTGCCCATGGTCTCCCGATCATCTCTCCTCCTCCTCCACCTCTTTCTATGCTATTCTTCCTGCCACTTTCAGCATGGGGAAGAAGAAACCACCTAGTAAGCCTCCTCTAACAATCCAGGAGCAAAATGATCTGGAATTTGTCCAGAATCATTTCAAGAACAAAGCTGCTACAGTAACTTTATCGAGAGAAGAAGATTCAATCAGTTCAAGTAAGAATGAAGCCAGGGATCCATCCAAAGTGTCAATATCCTCCTCCTGCTCCTTGAGAGAGAAGGTTTCTCAATCCTTAGAGACTCAAGTGGAAGCTTCTGTCTCGGGCAAGAATGGAAGCTCTGCTAGAGCTTCAATGGTGAACAGTACTAAAGTTCAAATGAAGGGCAATGCAGCTAGCCAGGCTATGCAAGAAGAGTCCCAGGCCATTGAGGATGATAACTCTTACTCCTCTGAGGAGTGTGGAGAGGGCTCAGTAATGGAGTCCTACTCTTCCAGTGAAGAAAAAGACACAAGCTGTCAAGCAACTGTTCATGGTACTGTTCACGGGAAGCATGCTGTAGGGCAAGGAAAGGAAATGGAAAGCAATGAGTACAGACCTCACTCCCCCTTGAAGAATGGGAGCCTCCAGTTTGACTCAAGGGACAATGTAACTTCCCCAGCACCTGGTCCTAAAGGAAATCAGCAAACTTCCAAGTCCATAGACAAAAGGCTTGCTTCTAATGAGGAGGTCAAGAAAGCTCCTTGGGTCAGCCTTTTTGCAGAGAACAGAATGCAAAGTAAGGGCCTCCAGCTCTCCTCCATAGCTAGTGAGGGAGGAATAGTCAGAGTCACCCAGGAAGATATGCTGGAAGTGTTTGATGATCAACCTTTCTACTTGGTGGGATACTTTGTAGGAAGATTCCCAAGGAGGGCAGCCCTGAAAAAGCTCACGGATTCCTGGAAGGTAAGAGTCTCTACTCAGTTTCATGAAAATGGATGGATAGTATTTAGATTTGATAATGAAGAATCTAGCTTGAATGTGTTGCAAGAAAGTCCTTACCAAGTTTATGGTAGGCCTTTGCTTCTGAAATCAATGCCTAAGTTTTTCAAGTTTGGTAATGAGGAAATCACTACCATTCCTGTCTGGATTCAACTAAAAGGTCTTCCTCTAGAGCTATGGTCAGCAAGCTGCCTTAGTAAGATAGGTACCTTGCTTGGAAAGCCCCTCTATGCTGACCAATTTACTAAGAGTAAAGAAAGAATCTCCTATGCTAGACTTCTTGTGGAAATTGATGTTGCTAAAGACATTCAATTCTCTGTTCCATTGACCTTGCTAAATGGAGATACATTTGAACAGAAGATTTCTTATGAGAATTTTCCTAGGTTCTGTTCAAAATGCAAAATAGTTGGACGTGACCTTCACTCCTACAGCCTCAATACCAAGTCTGTTAAGGGGAGCAAGTCAAAAGGAAAAGGGAAAGAGCCTGCTAGACAGGAAGAGCCAATTCTCACTAATGATCAGACTAAAGAAGTGAACAATCTGAATGAGAAGAATAGGGGGGATGCAACCAGTTTAGACTCTATAGCTAGGGGTAGTCCTGACCAAGAGCAAAGAGAAGCAGTCCAAGTTGAGAATGATCAAGCCAGAAAAAACCCTGTCTTAATGATGTAAGGGTGGAGGAGGATCAGGAGAGTCCTCTCCCCCCTATCCATGTGGTGACAGGTTTGAAATCTCCCCACCACCCTGAGACTAGGGGGAAGGAGCATAAGGAAAAGTCTACTCAAGAGCAGGAAAATTGTGAAAGAGATAAGGGTCAGAGTGGCCCTAATGTGCAGGACAATGGCTTTCAAACAGTCAAGAAAAAGAAAGGAAGAATAGGCCAAAAAGAAACACATTCAACTAGGAAGGGAGGGACAACCTCCCTACCTCACAAATGATAGTTGTATGCTGGAATATCAGGGGCTTTCACAAGCCCCTGAAACACAATGGGGTGCTAAACCTCATGAAGATACATAAGATTGATGTAATGGGGATTTTAGAATGTAAGCTTGATGAGACAAAGCTGCTAAAGATAATGGGAAACAAATTCAATGGGTGGAGCCAGGCAAATAACTTCTCTACTCACACATCAGGCAGAATTTTGTTACTTTGGAACCCTTCAAAGGTTAGTTTATCTATTATTGATTCTTCCCCCCAAGTTGTCCATTGTAATGTATCATGCTTAATCTCTTCTTACAATTTTGTAATCAGTTTTGTGTATGGTTTTAACTCCATTGTATCAAGGATGCCCTTATGGAACAATATGTGTAATTTTGGTTTTGACTTGTATTCCCCTTGGCTCGTCTTGGGTGATTTTAATAACGTATTTGCTATTGATGAGAAAACTAATGGGCTGCCTGTAACAGACTATGAGATTAAGGACCCCTCTTATTGTTGTAGAGAAACTGGCCTATCTGATGTCAATGCAAGTGGCTGCTTCTTCACCTGGTCCAACAACAAAGTTTGGTGCAAGCTGGATAGAGCAATGGTTAACAATATGTGGTTCCAAAAGGGGATGAGAGCCCAAGCTTCCTTCCTTCATGCTGGTTGTATCTCAGACCACTCTCCATGTATTGTTAGCTTGATGGATGAGGTTTGTGGGGGTAGGAGATATTTCAAGTTTTTTAACATGTGGACTGACCATGACAAGTTCCTGGACTTGATAAAAACCCATTGGGACTGTCCATGGAGAGGCACCAAACAGTTCATTTTATGCAACCTCTTGAAAGGCCTCAAACCCCATCTCAAGAATCTCAATGAGAAGCACTTTAGCCATATATCCAAGAGAGCCTCTGAGGCTGCAACAAAGCTAACTAACATGCAGCAAGAGCTACATGATAATCCTAATGATGATAATCTTCAAGTGAGGGTGGCTAATGCAAAGCTCAAAGCATTTCAGCTTGCAAAGGCTGAGAGAAGCTTCATATCTCAACAAGCCAAATGCAAGTACTTGCTCAACAGTGATAGAGGGACGAAGCTATTTCATGCCCTGGTCAAGAGGAAGACTATCAAAAACCATATAGCTTCTATAAGGCTAGACAATGGCTATCAATCAACCTCTGAAGCTGAAGTGATTATGGAGTTCACTAGATTCTATAAGGAGCTCCTTGGCTCTTCTGGCTGCTACAATCCCATTGAGATAGAGGTTATTAGAGAGGGGTCTGTTCTTCATGAGAACCAGGCTGAAGAGTTGATCAAGGATGTAACTGAGGAAGAAATCAAGGCTGCTCTGTGGAGTATTGGGGAGGATAAATCCCCTGGACCAGATGGATACTCTTCCAAATTCTTCAAGAAAGCATGGGAGGTTACACACAAAGAGATCATTGTGGCTGTGCAAGAATTCTTCCTGAGTGGTAGGTTTCTCAAACAGCTTAACCATTCCTCTTTAGCCCTGATCCCCAAAAGTAAGCAAGCTTATAGAGTTGAGGATTTCAGGCCCATTGCTTGCTGCAATGTGATCTACAAGATTATCTCCAAGATTATGGCTGCAAGATTGGCTCCTTGCTTGAATCAAATTGTCAGCCCTACTCAGGCTACTTTCATTAAGGCTAGGAGTATGGCTGAAAACATCTACTTGGTTCAGGAGTTGCTTAGGACATGTTGTAGGAAGAGGATCCCTCCTAGATGTATGATCAAGATTGACCTAAGAAAAGCTTATGACACTGTGGAATGGGAGTTCTTGAACAGCCTTTTAGAGGGGCTTGGGTTCTCTGAAAAGTTTAGAGCATGGACCATGGAATGTGTATCTACAACATCATACTCTCTATCCATCAATGGTAGCTTGCATGGATTCTTTAAAGGCAAAAGAGGCATCAGACAAGGAGATCCTCTATCTCCCTACCTCTTTGTGTTGATAATGGAGTACTTGTCTAGGCTGCTTAGGAGATTGAATGAGAAAGATGGCTTCAGATATCACCCCAAGTGTGACAAGCTCAAGATTACTCACCTGGCTTTTGCGGATGACCTCATTCTGTTTGCTAGAGGTGAGGCTAAGTCAGTGGGAATGCTTATGAATTGTGTAAACACCTTCAGTGAGTGTTCTGGACTAAAGGCTAGCCTTGCTAAGTCTAACATCCTCCATGCTGGAGTGAAACCAGATGAGCTTATGGAGATCAGAAGATGTACTGGAATGGAGGATGGCAGCCTTCCCTTCAAATATTTAGGGGTCCCTCTGGCCTCTGCAAGGCTGAATGCTACACACTATACTCCCCTTATTGAAAAAATTGCTGGCTACATTAATGTGTGGGCTGGCTCCTCTTTATCATATGCTGAGAGAACTGAGCTTATCAAATCAGTGCTCTAAGGAGTGGAATGCTTTTGGCTTGCAATCTTCCCCATCCCTGGTAACATCCTTGATAAGATTGTCAGCCTTTGTAGAACATTTCTATGGAATGGTAAGAATGGGGGCATGAGAAAAGCTTTTGTTGCTTGGGCTGACATTTGCAAACCTAAGCTTGAGGGAGGTATTGGGCTGGTGGAGCTTAAAACTTGGAACAAGGCTCTCCTCTCAAGAGTTTTGTGGAACATTCATATGAAGAAAGACTCTCTTTGGATCCAATGGGTCCAGCACTACTACCTTTTGAACAAATCCATATAGGAGATTAAGGCATACAAGGATGATTCCCCTCTTTGGAAGAGGATCCTGGAAATCAGAGATGAAATTGTTGGGCAGCCTCCTAATGTATTACAAGCCAACAAGTTTATGGAATGGAGGCTGCATGATGAGTTGAGCATCAAGAAGGTGTATAATGCAATGAGACAGAAAAATAATGAAGTCAGATGGGCTTCCCTGGTCTGGAATGTTCACTACCACCCTAAACAATCCTTCATTCTTTGGCTGGCAATAAAGAACAGACTTCTCACAAAAGATAAGCTCCAGCTTGAAGGGAATGACAAGCTGTGCCCTTTATGCTCTGACCATGAAGAGAACAAAGAGCACCTCTTCTTCTCCTGTAGAGTCAGCAAGGAAGACTGGGTATCCATCAACAAATGGTTGGGGTGCAGGAGACAAATGACATCTATTGAGAGTGCCACTAGATGGACTCTCAAAGCAAAAGGTACTGGCCCCCCTGCTGTGGCCAGGAAGTCTGCCCTTGCAAGCACAGTCTACAATATTTGGCTGGCCATAAATGCCAAGCTTTTTGACAAAGCCCCTGTCCTGCCTGCCAACTTAGTGAAGAAGATCTAGATTGGTATTTACAGAACTGTCTATGCTGCCTGCCCTGAGTATAGGCTACTGTTGTAGGGTTCAATTCAGCTTATGTTTTTCCTCTGTGTTGTGTGGCTGCGTGCTTTCATTGTAATGTATCCCCTTGCTTTTTTTCCAGGGTATACCTTGCTTGGTTTTGTATTGCTTCTGTTGTACTTTGCTGCCTGGCTTACTTGATTATTCCCTAGGTATGCCCAGATCCCTTGAAAGCTTTTGTGGTTTGTTGTTTTTGTAATTGCTGCCTATCAAGGTCCAGTAGGCTCCCTTAATGTTCACATGTTCCTTGTTCAGCTATAGGCTTTAGTTAAGCCCATGTTTATTTTGTATTTGCCTCATTTGTAAATCTCCTGGGTATGCCCAGTGAATATTTTTGTATATTTTGATCACTTAATACAAGTTTATTTACAGATAAAAAAAAGAGGAGCCAGCCCATACATTGATGTAGCCATAAATTTTCTCTATAAGGGGGGCATAATGAGAGGCATTCAACCTTGCAGATGCAAGAGGGACCCCTAGGTACTTGAATGGGAGGTTGCCCTCCTCCATTCCAGTGCATATGTTAATCTCCAAAACCTCCTCAGGCTTCACCCCAGCATGGTAAAAGTTAGATTTTGCCAGGCTAGTCTTCAGCCCTGAGCAATCACTGAAGGTGTTGACACATTTCATGAGCATTCCCACTGATTTGGCCTCCCCTCTAGCAAACAAAATGAGATCATCAGCAAAGGCTAGGTGAGTAGTCTTGAGCTTTTCACACTTGGGATGGAATCTGAACCCCTCTTCCACATTCAATCTCCTAAGCAGCCTTGATAGGTATTCCATAATCAACACAAATAGATAGGGAGAAAGTGGATCACCTTGCCTCAAGCACCTTTTACCTTTAAAAAAACCTTGAAGGCTGCCATTAATGGATAAAGAAAATGTAGTAGTGGTGACACATTCCATAATCCAGTCTTTAAACTTTCCAGGAAACTCCAGGCCCTCTAAAAGGCTATATAGGAAATCCCACTCCACAGTACCATAGGCTTTCCTAAGGTCAATTTTGATCATGCATCTAGGAGGGACTCTCTTCCTACAATATCTCCTGAGCAATTCTTGGACTAGGTAGATGTTCTCAGCCATGCTCCTAGCCTTTATGAAGGTAGCCTAAGCAGGGTTGACCAAGTGGATCAAGCATGGAGCCAGCCTAGAAGCAAGGATCTTAGAGATAACTTTGTACAGAACATTACAGCAAGCTATAGGCCTGAATTCTTCAACTTTAGAGGCAGACTTCCCTTTGGGTATCAAAACAAGATAGGAGTGGTTTAGTTGTTTTAGGATCTTCCCATTCAGAAAGAATTCTCGGACAGCTTCTATAATCTCTTTTTGGATCAACCCCATGCTTTCTTGAAGAACTTTGAGGAGAAACCATCTGGACCAGGGGACTTACCCTCCCCTATGCTCCACAATGTAGCCTTGATCTCCTCATCTGTAACCTGCTTAACCAATTCAGCAGCCTGGCTTTCCTGAAGGACAGGCCCATCTCTAATGACTTCCATCTCAATAGGAGAGCATCTGCTAGAAGAGCTGAAAAGCTCCTTGTAGAATCTAGTAAACTCCTGGACCAATTCAGCTTCAGAAGTTGTTTGATATCCATTAGCAGCTTTAATAGAGGCAATGTGATTCTTGGAAGACCTTCTTTTGACCAAGGCATGAAAAAATTTGGTCCCTCTATCACTATTGAGAAGGTATTTACATTTGACCTGTTGTGATAGAAAACAAAACTTCTCTCAGCCTCAGCTAGTTGGAAAGATTTTAACCTAGCAGTTGCCACCCTTTCCTGAAGCTCAGCATCATAAGGGTTGTCATGAAGGTCTTGCTGCAGGCCATTTAGTATGTTTGTAGCCTCCAAAGCTCTCTCAGATATATGGCTGAAGTGGTTCTTGTTGAGGTTCTTGAGGTGGGGTTTGAGGCCTTTCAAAAGCTTACAAAGAATGAACTGTTTGGTGCCTCTTCCAGGGCAACCCCATTGAGCACTTACAATGTCTAAGAACATGTCATGATCAGCCCACATATTAAAAAATTTGAAAGATCTCCTACCCCCATAAACCTCTTCCATCAGGCTTACAATACATGGAGAGTGGTCAGAGAGGCACCCAGCAGGGAGAAAGGAAGCTTGAGCTCTTATCCCCTTTTGGAACCACACATTGTTGACCATGGCTTTATCCAGCTTGCACCACACCTTATTGTTGGTCCATGTGAAGAAGCACCCTGCAGCATTAACATCACTTAATCCTGTCTCCCTACAACAAAAGGAGGGGTCCCTAATCTCATAATCTGTTACAAGCAGCCCATTAGATTTTTCATCAATAGCAAAAACATTATTGAAATCACCCAAGACAAGCCAAGGGGAAGACAAATCATAACTGAAATTACAAAGTTTATCCCATAGGAGCCTCCTAGATACAATGGAATTCAAACCATAAACAAAACTGATTACAAAGCTACAAGAAGAGACAAGTCAAGTAACATTACAATGGATAACTTGGGGAGATATATTAATTGAAGTAAGGCTCACCTTTGAGGGATCCCAAAGTATCAAAATTCTACCTGATGAGTGAGTGGAGAAGTTGTTCACCTGCCTCCACTGAAGGAATTTATTGCCCATAATCTTAAGCAGCTTTGCTTCATCAAACTTGCATTCCAAAATTCCCATTATATCAACTTTGTTTTTCTTCATGAGGTGCAGTACCCCATTGTGTTTCAGGGGCTTGTTAAAGCCCCTGATGTTCCAACATGCCACTATCATTGATGAGGTTGGGAGGCAGCCCCTCCCTTCCTAGATGATTGAGTACCTTTTTGTTCTGGTCTTCCTTTCTTCCTCTTGATTACTTTGAACTCATCACCACCATGGACCTCAGGGCCCCTGTCCCTCTCATTGTTACCTTGGGCAAGGCCTGATTTTTTCCTTGGGACCATGCTGGGATGGTCAGGGTGCATGAGAGATTTTAGGCCAGCCACCACTTTGATTTGGGGATTAATGGTCCCCTGGATTCCCTCCCCCCTTGGACCATTATGGCATTGTTCAGCCTCATTTTCACCATTCTCTGCTTGGATAGCTTCTCTAGGTTCATGGGTAGGATTATCCTTATCCAGGCCATCCAACCTATCCCTAGCTTCACTAGGCTCCACAGTCTGATTTGTCATCTCTTTGGCTATATCACCCATTGACTTGGATGCTTCCTTTCTAGCAGGCTCTTTCCCTTTCTCATTGCTTTTCCTTCCCCTTTCTAGGTTGGCATTCTGGTTACAGGAGTGTAGGTCATGCCCTACAACCTTACACTTAGAGCAAAATCTAGGGAGGTTTTCATAGCAAATCTTTAGTTCATAAGTATCTCCATTTAGGAGGGACAATGGAACAGTGCATTGTATTTCCTTAGCTATATCCATTTCAACTAGAAGTCTAGGATAAGATTTTCTCTCTTTGGTCCTAGTGAATTGGTCAGCATATAGTGCCAATTAAGGTGCCAGTCCTGCTAAGGCAGTTAGATGACCATAGCTCAAGGGGCAAGCCCTTTATCTGGATCCATACAGGGATTGTAGTGATTTCCTCATTGCCAAACTTGAAAATTTTAGGCAATGACTTCAAGAGCAAAGGCCTACCATATACTTTGTAAGGGCCTTCTTGCAACACATTCAGGCTAGCAGCTTAATTGTCAAATCTAAATACTATCCATCCATTTTCATGAAACTGAGTGTGGACACTTACCTTCCAGGATTCAGTGAGCTTTTTGAGGGCTGCCCTTCTTGGAAATCCTCCAGCAAAATACCCCACCAAGCAGAAAGGTTAGCTCTCAAAAACTTTCAGCACATCTTCTTGCGAGACTTTAACAACTCCTCCCTCACTGGATATAGTAGCCAAGGGGAGACCTTTGCTTTGTGTTCTATTCTCTGCAAAGAGGCTGACCCAGGGGGCCTTCGTAGTCTCTTCATTGTTAGCTGGCCTTTTGCCCACAGACTTGGAAGGATGCTGGGCTCCCACAGGACCTGGAGCAGGGGGGGCTGCATTGTCTTTTGAGTCAGCTTGGAGGCCCCCATTCTTCATTGGAGGATGAGACCTAGACTCACTGCTTTCCTCTTCTCTTCCTTGCCTTACCACAGGCTTCCTGCCATGAACAGTTCCTTGAACAGTAGCTTCACAGCTTGAATCATCTTCCTCACTGGAAGAACTGGACTCCATTTGACCTGAGCTCTCTATACTCTCCCCAGAGGAGCTTTGGTTCTCATCTTCAATGTCTAGGGGCTCTTCTTGCAATGTCTGGCAGGCAGCATTGCTTTGAAATTGATCCTTGGTACTGTTCACCTTCGAAACTCCAAGAGAGCTTCCGTTCCTCCCCAAGCTGGAAGCCTCCATTTGAGACCCTAAGGCTTGGGAATCTTCCTCTCCCAAGGAGTAGGAAGAAGATGCTGATCCTTTGGATGGTCCCTTGGCTCCATCCATGCTTGTTTTACCTGAAACTTCTTCTCGCGACAAAGCTACTATAGCAGCTTTGTTCTTGAAATGATTCTGGACATATTACAGATCATTTTGATCCTGGATTGTGAGAGGAGGTTTCCTGGGAGGTTTCTTCTTCCCCATGCTGAACTAAACTGAAGGAATGGCACAGAAAGAGCAGAAGAAGGAGGAGAGAAATGCTGGTGACCATGGGCAACACTGTTCACAGTTGAGAGCTTCTCTCTCTAGCTGCTCGTGACTTCCAAGAAAGCTCTTTCTTTTTTTTTTATCTGTAAATAAACTTGTATTGAATGATCAAAAATGTACAAAAGGATCACTGGGCATACCCATGAGATTTACAAATAATGTATATACAAAATACACAAGAGGCTTAAGCCCAGCCAAAGAGCTATATAAGCCAACAAGTTTAGGGAACTAACATAAAGTCTACAGGCCTAAACATGCAGCCAACCAATAACAAACTAACCAAAGAGCTTACAAGGGATCTGGGCATACCCAGGAGATACAGAAAAACCAGACATACAGCACAACAGGGCATACCCTGGACAAAATAACAAGCAGGATGGAAGCAGCCTAAATCAGCAGCCTATACTCAGGGTAGGCAACATAGACACTTCTATAGATACCAATCTGGATCTTCTTCACTAAGCTAGCAGGTAAGGCAGGAGCTTCGTCAAATATCTTGGCATTTCTTGCTAGCCATATATGGTAGACTGAGCTTGCAAGGGCTGTCTTTCTAGCAATAGCTGGAAGGCCAGTGCCTTTGACTTTCAATGTCCATCTGATAGCACTCTCAATGGTTCTCATTTGCCTACTAGTACCCAGCCACATATTTATGGAGTTCCAGACAGCCTTGCTAATCCTACAAGAGAAGAAAAGGTGGTCTTTGGTCTCTTCCTGGTCAGTACATAGGGGGCAGAGCTTGTCATTCCCTTCAAGGTGGAGCTTGTCTTTGGTGAGAATTCTATCCCTAACAGCCAGCCAAAGAATGAAAGATTGTTTAGGGGGGCAGTGACCATTCCAGACCAGGGAAGCCCATCTGGCCTTACTGACTTTCTGACTCATATCATTGTACATTTTCTTGATGCTTAGCTCATCATTCAGCCTCCATTCCATTAGCTTGTTAGTAGCTTGCTGGAAACAAGGTGGCTGGCCAACCATCTCATCTCTAATTTCCAGGATCCTCTTCCAGAGGGGGGAGTCATCTTTGTTTGCCTTGATCTCCCATATGGATTTGTTAAACAGATAGTAGTGCTGGACCCATTGGATCCAAAGGGAGTCTTTTTTCAAATGAATATTCTATAAGACCCTTGTTAGGAGAGCCTTGTTCCAAGTTTTGATCTCTACCAGCCCAAGACCCCTTTCTGATTTTGGCTTACAAATGTTTGACCAAGCAATCAGAGCATTTCTCATGCCCCCATTCTTGCCATTCCAGAGAAAGGTTCTACATAGTTTAATAATCTTATCAAGGATGTTACCAGGGATGGGAAAGATGGCCAGCCAGAAGCACTCCACATCTTGAAGCAAAAATTTGATAAGTTCAGACCTCCCAGCATATGATAAAGAGGAGCCAGCCCATACATTGATATAGCCAGGAATTTTCTCTATAAGGGGGGCATAATGAGAGGCATTCAGCCTTGCAGATCCAAGAGGGACCCCTAGGTACTTGAATGGGAGGTTGCCCTCCTCTATTCCAGTGCATATACTAATCTCCAAAACCTCCTCAGGCTTCACCCCAGCATGGTAAAAGTTATATTTTTCCCGGCTGGTCTTCAGCCCTGAGCAATCACTGATGGTGTTGACACATTTCATGAGCATTCCCACTGATTTGGCCTCCCCTCTAGCAAACAAAATCAGATCATCAGCAAAGGCTAGGTGAGTAGTCTTGAGCTTGTCACACTTGGGGTGGAATCTGAACCCCTCTTCCACCTTCAATCTCCTGAGCAGCCTTGATAGGTATTCCATAATCAACACAAATAGATAGGGAGAAAGTGGATCACCTTGCCTCAAGCCCCTTTTACCTTTAAAAAATCCTTGACGGCTGCCATTAATGGATAAAGAAAATGTAGTAATGGTGACACATTCCATAATCCAGTCTTTAAACTTTCCAGGAAACTCCAGGCCCTCTAAAAGGCTACCTAGGAACTCCCACTCCACAGTATCATAGGCTTTCCTAAGGTCAATTTTGATCATGCATCTAGGAGAGACTCTCTTCCTACAATATCTCCTGAGTAATTCTTGGACAAGGTAGATGTTCTCAGCCATTCTTCTAGCCTTTATGAAGGCATCCTGAGCAGGGTTGACCAAGTGGATCAAGCATGGAGCCAGTCGTGAAGCAAGAATCTTAGATATAACTTTGTACAGAACATTGCAGCAAGCTATAGGCCTGAAATCTTAAACTTTAGAGGCAGACTTCCCTTTGGGTATCAAAACAAGAGAGGAGTGGTTTAGTTGTTTTAAGATCTTCCCATTTAGAAAGAATTCTTGGACAGCTTCTGTAATCTCTATTTGGATCACCCCCCATGCTTTCTTAAAAAACTTTGATGAGAAACCATCTGGACCAGGGGACTTATCCTCCCCTATGCTCCACAATGCAACCTTGATCTCCTCATCTGTAACCTGCTTAACCAACTCAGCAGCCTAGCTTTCCTGAAGGACAAGCCCATCTCTAATGACTTCCATCTCAATAGGAGAGCATCTGCTAGAAGAGCCTAAAAGCTTCTTGTAGAATCTAGTAAACTCCTAGACCACTTCAGCTTCAGAAGTTGTTTGATATCCATTGGCAGCTTTAATAGAGGCAATGTGATTCTTGGAAGACCTTCTCTTGACCAAGGCATGGAAAAATTTGGTTCCTCTATCACTATTGAGAAGGTACTTACATTTGGCCTGTTGTGATAGAAAGCTTCTCTCAGCCTTAGCAAGCTGGAAAGCTTTTAACCTAGCATTTGCCACCCTTTCCTGAAGCTCAGCATCATTAGGGTTGTCATGAAGGTCTTGCTGCAGGCCATTTAGAATGTTTGCAGCCTCCAAGGCTCTCTCAGATATGTGGCTGAAGTGGTTCTTGTTGAGGTTCTTGAGGTGGGGTTTGAGGCCTTTCAAAAGCTTACAAAGAATGAACTTTTTGGTGCCCCTTCCAGGGCAACCCCATAGAGCACTTACAATGTCTAAGAACATGTCATGATCAACCCACATCTTAAAAAATTTGAAAGATCTCCTACCCCCACAAACCTCTTCCATCAGGCTAACAATACATGGAGAGTGGTCAGAGAAGCACCCAGCAGGGAGAAAGGAAGCTTGAGCTCTTATCCCCTTTGGGAACCACACATTGTTGACCATAGCTCTATACAGCTTGCACCACA
Organism: Bretschneidera sinensis; assembly: GCA_023935145.1. Taxonomy (NCBI): domain Eukaryota; kingdom Viridiplantae; phylum Streptophyta; class Magnoliopsida; order Brassicales; family Akaniaceae; genus Bretschneidera; species Bretschneidera sinensis. Next base: position 51,153,957 of record CM043703.1, on the reverse strand, counting down.
CCTTATTGTTGGTCTATGTGAAGAAGCACCCTGCAGCATTTACATCACTTAATCCAGTCTCCCTACAACGAAAAGAGGGATCCCTAATCTCATAATCTGTTACAGGCAACCCACTAGATTTTTCATCAATATCAAAAACATTATTGAAATCACCCAAGACAAGCCAAGGGGAAGACAAATCATAACTGAAATTACAAAGGTTCTCCTATAGGGGCCTTCTAGATACAATGGAATTCAAACCATAAACAAAACTGATTACAAAGCTACAAAAAGAGACAGTACAAGTAACATTACAATGGATAACTTGGGGAGATATATCAAATGAGATAAGGCTCACCTTTGAGGGATCCTAAAGTAACAAAATTCTGCCTGATGAGTGAGTGGAGAAGTTGTTCACCTGCCTCCACTGAGGAATTTATTACCCATAATCTTAAGCAGCTTTGCTTCATCAAGCTTGCATTCCAAAATTCCCCTTATATCAACTTTGTTTTTCTTCATGAGGTGCAGTACCTCATTGTGTTTCAGGGGCTTGTTAAAGCCCCTGATGTTCCAACATGCCACAATCATTGATGAGGTTGGGAGGCAGCCCCTCCCTTCCTAGATGATTGAGTGCCTTTTTGTTCTGGTCTTCCTTTCTTCCCCTTGATAACTTGGAACTCATCACCCCCCTGGACCTTAGGGCCCCTGTCTCTTCACTGTTGCCTTGCGCAAGGCCTGGTTTTTTCCTTGGGACCATGCTAGGATGGGCAGGGTGCATGAAAGATTTTAGGCCAGCCACCACTTGAATTTGGGGATTAGTGGTCCCCTGGATTCCCTCCCCCCTTGAACCATTGGGGCATTGTTCAGCCTCATTTTCACCATTCTTTGCTTGGACAGCTTCTCTAGGTTCATGGGTAGGACTATCCTTATCCAGGCCATCCAACCTATCCCTAGCTTCACTAGGCTCCACTGTCTGATTTGTCATCTCTTTGGCTATATCACCCATTGACTTGGGTGCTTCCTTTCTAGCAGGCTCTTTCCCTTTCTCATTGCTTTTCCTTCCCCTTTCTAGGTTGGCATTCTGGTTACATGAGTGTAGGTCATGCCCTACAACCTTACACTTTGAGAAAAATCTAGGGAGGTTTTCATAGCAAATCTTTAGTTCATAAGTATCTCCATTTAGGAGGGATAATGGAACAGTGCATTGTATTTCCTTAGCTATATCCATTTCAACTAGAAGTCTGGGATAAGAGATTCTCTCTTTGGTCCTAGTGAATTGGTTAGCATATAATGGTCTCCCAATTAAGGTGCCAATCTTGCTAAGGCAGTTAGAGGACCATAGCTCAAGGGGTAAGCCCTTTATCTGGATCTATACAGGAATTGTAGTGATTTCCTCATTGCCAAACTTGAAAAATTTAGGCAATGACTTCAAGAGCAAAGGCCTACCATATACTTGGTAAGGGCCTTCTTACAACACATTCAAACTAGCAGCTTCATTGTCAAATCTAAATACTATCCGTCCATTTTCATAAAACTGAGTGTGGACACTTACCTTCCAGGATTCAGTGAGCTTTTTGAGGGCTGCCCTTCCTGGAAATCTTCCAGCAAAATACCCCACCAAGCAGAAAGGCTGGCTCTCAAAAACTTCCAGCACATCTTCTTGAGAGACTCTAACAACTCCTCCCTCACTGGATATAGTAGACAAGGGGAGACCTTTGCTTTGTATTCTATTCTCTGCAAAGAGGCTAACCCAGGGGGCCTTCTTAGTCTCTTCATTGTTAGCTGGCCTTTTGCCCACTGACTTGGAGGGATACTGGGCTCCCATAGGACCTGGAGCAGGGGGGGGCTGCATTGTATTTTGAGTCAGCTTGGATGCCCCCATTCTTCATTGGAGGATGAGACCTAGACTCACTGCTTTCTTCTTCTCTTCCTTGCCTTACCACAGGCTTCTGGCCATGAACAGTTCTATGAACAGTAGCTTCACAGCTTAAATCATCTTCCTCACTGGAAGAACTGGACTCCATTTGACCTGAGCTATCTATACTCTCCCTAGAGGAGCTTTGGTTCTCGTCTTCAATGTCTAGGGGCTCTTCTTGCAATGTCTGGCAGGCTGCATTGCTTTGAAATTGATCCTTGGTACTGTTCACCTTCGAGACTCCAACAGAGCTTCCATTCCTCCCCAAGCTGGAAGCCTCCATTTGAGACCCTAAGGCTTGGGAATCTTCCTCTCCCAAGGAGTAGGAAGAAGATGCTGATCCTTTGGATGGTCCCTTGGCTCTATCCTTGCTTGTATTACCTGAAACTTCTTCTCGCGACAAAGCTACTGTAGCAGCTTTGTTCTTGAAATGATTCTGGATATATTCCAGATCATTTTGATCCTGGATTGTGAGAGGAGGTTTCTTGGGAGGTTTCTTCTTCCCCATGCTGAACAAAACTGAAGGAATGGCACAATAAGATCAGAAGAAGGATGAGAGAAGTGTTGGTGACCATGGGCAACACTGTTCACAGTTGAGAGCTTCTCTCTCTAGCTGCCCGACTACGACTCGCAACTCTAAGAAAGCTCTTTCTTTTTTTTTTTGATCTGTAAATAAACTTGTATTGAATGATCAAAAATGTATAAAAGGATCACTGGGCATACCCAGGAGATTTACAAATAATGCATATACAAAATAGACAAGAGGCTTAAGCCCAGCCAAAGAGCTATACAATCCAACAAGCTTAGGGAACTAACATAGAGTCTGTAGGCCTAAACATGCAGCCAACCAAAAACCAACTAACCAAAGAGCTTACAAGGGATCTGGGCATACCCAGAAGATACAGAAAAACCAGACATACAGCACAACAGGGCATACCCTGGACAAAATAACAAGCAGGATGGAAGCAGCCTAAATCAGCAGCCCATACTCAGGGCAGGCAGCATAGACACTTCTATAGATACCAATCTGGATCTTCTTCACTAACCTAGCAGGTAAGGCAGGAGCTTTGTCAAATATCTTGGCATTTCTTACTAGCTATATGTGGTAGACTGAGCTTGCAAGGGCACTCTCAATGGTTCTTATTTGCCTACTAGTACCCAGCCACATATTTATGGAGTTTCAGACAGCCTTGCTAATCCTACAAGAGAAGAAAAGGTGGTCTTTGGTCTCTTCCTGGTCAGTACATAGGGGGCAGAGCTTGTCATTCCCTTCAAGGTGGAGCTTGTCTTTGGTGAGAAGTCTATCCCTAATAGCCAGCCAAAGAATGAAAGATATTTTAGGGGGGCAATGACCATTCCAGACCAGGGAAGCCCATCTGACCTTACTGACTTTCTGACTCATATCATTGTACATTTTCTTGATGCTTAGCTCATCATTCAGCCTCCATTCCATTAGCTTGTTAGTAGCTTGCTGGAAACAAGGTGGCTGGCCAACCATCTCATCTCTAATTTCCAGGATCCTCTTCCAGAGGGGGGAGTCATCTTTGTTTGCCCTGATCTCCCATATGGATTTGTTAAACAGATAGTAGTGCTTGACCCATTGGATCCAAAGGGAGTCTTTTTTCATATGAATATTCCATAAGACCCTTGTTAGGAGAGCCTTGTTCCAAGTTTTGATCTCTACCAGCCCAAAACCCCCTTCTGATTTTGGCTTACAAATGTCTGACCAAGCAACAAGAGCTTTTCTCATGCCCCCATTCTTGCCATTCCAGAGAAAGGTTCTACATAGTTTAATAATCTTATCAAGGATGTTACCAGGGATGGGAAAGATGGCCAGCCAGAGGCACTCCACACCTGGAAGCATAGATTTGATAAGTTCAGACCTCCCAACATATGATAAAGAGAAGCCAGCCCATACATTGATGTAGCCAAAAATTTTCTCTATAAGAGGGGCATAATGAGAGGCATTTAGCCTTGCAGATGCAAGAGGGACCCCTAGGTACTTGAATGGGAGGCTACCCTCCTCCATTCTAGTGCATATGCTAATCTTCAAAACCTCCTCAGGCTTCACCCCAGCATGGTAAAAGTTAGATTTTTCCAAGCTGGTCTTCAGCCCTGAGCAATCACTGAAGGTGTTGACACATTTCATGAGCATTCCCACTGATTTGGCCTCCCCTCTAGCAAACAAAATCAGATCATCAGCAAAGACCAGGTGAGTAGTCTTGAGCTTCTCACACTTGGGGTGGAATCTGAACCCCTTTTCCACCTTCAATCTCCTGAGCAGCCTTGATAGGTATTCCATAATCAACACAAATAGATAGGGAGAAAGTGGATCACCTTGCCTCAAGCCCCTTTTACCTTTAAAAAATCCTTGAAGGCTGCCATTAATGGATAAAGAAAATATAGTTGTGGTGACACATTCCATAATCCAGTCTTTAAACTTTCCAAGAAACTCCAGGCCCTCTAAAAGGCTACCTAGGAACTCCCTTTCTTTTTTTTTTTGATCTGTAAATAAACATGTATTAAAATGATAAAAAATGTACAGAAGTATCACTGGGCATCCCCAGGAGATTTATAGATAAGGCATGAACAAAAGACAAGAGGCCTAAGCCCAGTCAAAGAGCTATACAAGCCGACAAGCCAAAGGAACAACATAAAGCAAGCTGGCCTAAACATGCAGCCAGCAACACAAACTAATCATAGAGCTTACAAGGGAGCTGAATAGACCAACAAGATTATAGGGACACAAACATACAATACAACAGGGCATACCCTGGGCAAACAACAAAACCAGAAGGGGAGCAGCCTAAATCAGCAGCCTATACTCAGGGCAGGCTGCATAGACACTTCTATAGATACCAATCTGGATCTTCTTCACTAAGCTGACAGGTAAGGCAGGAGCTTTGTCAAATATCTTGGCATTTCTTGCTAGCCATAAATGGTAGACAGTAGATGCAAGGGCTGTCTTTCTGGCAACTGCAGGAGGGCCAGTGCCTTTGACTTTCAAAGTCCATCTGATAGCACTCTCAATGGTACTCATATGTCTTCTATTACCCAGCCAGAGGTTTATGCTGTTCAAGACCTCCTTACTGATTCTACAGGAGAAGAAGAGGTGGTCCTTAGTCTCATTCTGTTCAGTAAATAGGGGGCATAGCTTGTCATTCTCTTCAAGGTGGAGCTTGTCTTTAGTGAGCAGTCTATCCTAACAGCCAGCCAAAGAATGAAAGATTGTTTAGGAGGGCAGTGGCTATTCCAGACCAGGGAAGCCCAACTGACCATGCAGACTTTCTGCCTCATATCATTGTACACTTTCCTGATACTTAGCTCATCATGCAGCCTCCATTTCATAAGATTATTGGTAGCTTGCTGTAGGCATGGTGGCTGGCCAACCATCTCATCTCTAATTTCCAGGATCTTCTTCCAGAGTGGGGAGTCATTTTTGTTTGCCTTGATCTCCCATATGGATTTGTTAAGAAGATAGTAGTGCTGGACCCATTGAATCCAAAGGGAGTCTTTCTTCATGTGGATATTCCATAGGACTCTTGTTAGGAGTGCCTTGTTCCAAGATTTGAGCTCTACCAACCCAAGACCCCCTTCTTTTTTAGGCTTGCAAATGTCAGCCCAAGAAACAAGAGATTTTCTCATTCCCCCATTCTTACCATTCTATAGAAAAGTTCTACATAACTTGATGATCTTATCCAGGATGTTTCCAGGGATGGGAAAGATGGCCAGCCAGAAGCACTCCACACCTTGAAGCACAAATTTGATAAGTTCAGTCCTCCCAGCATATGATAAAGAGGAGCCAGCCCATACATTGATATAGCCAGAAATTTTCTTTATAAGGGGGGCATAATGGGAGGCGTTCAGCCTAGCAGAAGCAAGGGGAACCCCTAAGTACTTGAATGGGAGGCTGCCCTCCTCCATTCCTGTGCATCTGCTAATCTCCATAACCTCCTCAGGCTTCACCCCAGCATGGTAAAAACTGGATTTGTCAAGCTAGTCTTCAGCCCTGAGCATTCACTGAATGTGTTGACACAATTCATGAGCAAACCCATTGATTTAGCCTCCACTCTAGCAAACAAAATCAGATCATCAGCAAAGGCCAGGTGGGTAGTCTTGAGCTTGTCACACTTGGGATGGAATCTGAACCCCTCTTCCATATTCAATCTCTTGAGCAGCCTTGATAAGTATTCCATAATCAACACAAAAAGATAGGGAGAAAGTGGATCCCCCTGCCTCAAGCCTCTTTTACCTTTGAAGAACCCTTGCAGGCTGCCATTAATGGATAAAGAGAATGTAGTAGTGGTGACACACTCCATAATCCAGTCTTTAAACTTTCCAGGGAACTCCAAGCCCTCTAAAATGCTGCTTAAGAACTCCCACTCCACTGAATCATAGGCTTTCCTGAGGTCAATTTTGATCACGCACCTATGAGGGATTCTCTTCCTGCTGTACCTCCTAAGCAATTCTTGGACCAGGTAGATGTTCTCAGCCATGCTTCTAGCCTTTATGAAGGTAGCTTGAGTAGGGTTTACCAGGTGGATCAAACTAGGAGCCAACCTAGAAGCAAGGATCTTAGAGATAACTTTGTAAATAACATTGCAGCAAGCTATAGGCCTGAATTCTTCAACTTTAGAGGCAGCCTTCCCTTTGGGAATCAAAACAAGAGAGGAGTGGTTTAGCTGTTTTAGGATTTTCCCATTCAGAAAGAATTCTTGGACAACCTCTATGATCTCTTTATGGACCACCCCCCATGCTTTCTTGAAAAACTTTGAGGAGAAACCATCTGGACTAGGGGATTTATCCTCCCCTATGCTCCACAATGCAGCCTTGATCTCCTCATCTGTGATCTGCTTAACTAATTCAGCAGCTTGGCTTTCTTGCAGGACTGGGCCATCTCTGATAACATCCATTTCAATAGGAGTACATCTGCTAGAAGAGCCTAAAAGCTCCTTGTAGAATATGGTAAATTCCTAGACCACTTCAGCTTCAGAAGTTGTTTGAGATCCATTGGCAGCTTTAATAGAGGCAATGTGATTCTTAGAAGACTTTCTCTTGACCAAAGCATGGAATAGTTTGGTTCCTCTATCACTATTGAGGAGGTGCTTACATTTGGCCTGCTGGGATAGAAATCTTCTCTCAGCCTCAGCCAGTTGGAATGCTTTGAGCCTAGCATTTGTCACCTTCTCCTGCAGCTCAGCATCATAAGGGTTGTCATGAAGGTCCTGCTGTAGGCCATTTAGTATGTTTGCAGCCTCCAAGGCTCTCTCATAAATGTGGCTGAAGTGGTTCTTGTTAAGACTCTTGAGGAGGGGTTTGAGGCCTTTCAAAAGCTTGCAAAGAATGAACTGTTTGGTGCCCCTTCCAGGGCAACCCCAATGAGCACTAACAATGTCTAAGAACATCTCATGATCAGCCCACATATTGAAAAATTTGAAAGATCTCCTACCCCCACAAACCTCTTCCATCAGGCTAACAATACAAGGAGAGTGGTCTGAGAGGCACCCAGCTGGGAGAAAGGAAGCTTGAGCTCTTATCCTCTCTTGGAACCACACATTATTGACCATGGCTCTATCCAGCTTGCACCATACCTTATTGTTGGTCCATGTGAAGAAACACCCTGCAGCATTTACATCACTTAAACCTGTCTCCCTACAACAAAAGGAGGGGTCCTTAATCTCATAATCTGTTACAGGCAGCCCATTAGATTTCTCATCTATAGCAAAAACATTATTGAAATCACCCAAGACAAGCCAAGGGGAAGACAAATCATAGCTGAAATTACATAGGTTGTTCCATAAGGGCCTCCTAGCTACAATGGAATTCAAACCATATACAAAACTGATAACAAAACTACAAGAAGAAACAGCACAGGTAACATTACAATGAATAACTTGGGGAGTTATATCAATTAAAGAAAGGCTCACCTTTGAAGAATCCCAAAGTTACAAAATTCTGCCTGATGAGTGGGTGGAAAAGTTATTCACCTGTCTCCACTGAAGGAATTTATTGCTCATAATCTTCAGCAGCTTTGCATCATCCAGCTTGCATTCCAAAATTCCCATTATATCAACTTTGTTTTTCTTCATGAGGTACAGTACCCCATTTTGCTTCAGGGGCTTGTTAAAGCCCCTGATGTTCCAGCATGCCACTATCATTGAGGTGGTTGGGAGGCAGCCCCTCCCTTCATAGCAGATTGAGTGCCTTTTAGGTCTGGTTTACCTTTCTTCCTCCTGATTACTTGGAACTCAGCACCTCCTTAGACCTCAGGGCCCCTGTCTCTTTCACTATTGCCTTGTGCAAGGCCTGATTTTTTCCTTGGGACTATACTGGGGTGGTCAGGGTGCTTAGAAGATTGTAGGCCAGCCATCACTTGGATTTGGGGGGTAGAGGTCCCCCGGATTCCCTCCCCCCCTTGACCATTATGGCATTGTTCAGCCTCATTGTCTCCATTCTCTGCTAGGACAGCTTCTCTAGGTTCTTGGGCAGGATTAACCTCATTCATCCTTTCCACCCTATCCCTAGCTTCACTAGGCTTCTCAGTCTGATTTGTCTTCTCTTTGGTTAGCACTCCCATTGACTTAGTAGTTTCCTTTCTAGCAGGCTCTTTCCCTCTCTCATTGCTTTTTTTACCCCTTTCTGAGTTGACATTCTGGTTACAGGAGTGCAGGTAATGCCCTACAACCATATACTTTGAGTAATATCTAGGGAGGTTCTCATAGCAAATCTTTAGTTCATAAGTGTCTCCATTTAGGAGGGACAGTGGGACAGAGCATTGGATTTCCTTAGCTATGTCCACTTCAACTAGGAGTCTAGGATAGGATATTCTCTCTTTGGTCCTAGTGAACTGGTCAGCATATAGAGGTCTCCCTATAATAGAACCTATCTTGCTAAGGCAGTTAGATGACCATAGCTCAAGGAGCAAGCCTTTAATCTGGATCCATACAGGGATTGTAGTGATTTCCTCATTGCCAAATTTGAAAAATTTAGGCAATGACTTCAAGAGCAAAGGCCTACCATATACTTGGTATGGGCCTTCTTGCAACACATTTAAGCTAGCAGCTTCATTATCAAATCTAAATACTATCCATCCATTTTCATGAAATTGAGTGTTGACCCTTACCTTCCAGGATTCAGTGAGCTTCTTGAGGGCTGCCCTTCTTGGAAATCTTCCAGCAAAATACCCCACCAAGCAGAAAGGCTGGCTCTCAAAGACATCCAGCACATCTTCATGTGAGACTCTAACCACTCCTCCCTCACTGGATATAGTAGACAAGGGGAGACCTTTGCTTTGTATTCTATTCTCTGCAAAGAGGCTGACCCTGGGAGCCTTCTTGTTCTCTTCATTGTTAGCTGGCCTTATGCCCGCAGAATTGGAAGGAGATTGAGCTCCCAGAGGAACTGGAGTAGGGGAGGCTGCATTGACCTTTGAGTCAGCTTGAAGGCCTCCATTCTTCATTAAAGGATGAGGCCTAGACTCACTGCTCTCCTCTCCTCTTCCATGCCTTGCCATAGGCTTCCTACCATGAACAGTACCATGAACAGTAGCTTCACAGCTTGTATCTTCTTCCTCACTAGAAGAGCTAGACTCCATTTGACTTGAGCTCTCTATACTCTCCCCAGAGGAGCTTTGGTTCTCATCTTCAATGTCTAGGGGCTCTTCTTGCAATGTCTGGCAAGCAGCATTGCTTTGGAATTGATCATTGGTACTGTTCACCTTCGAAGCTTCAACAGAGCATTCATTCCTCCCCATGCTGGCAGCCTTCAAAAGAGACCCTGAGGCTTAGGAATCTTCCTCTCCCAAGGAGCAGGAAGAAGATGCTGAATCCTTGGATGGTTCCTTTGCCCCATCCCTGCTTGAGTTATCTGAAGCTTCATCTCGCAACATTGCTACTGTAGCAGTTTTGTTCTTGAAGTGATTCTGGACATAATCCATATCATTTTGATCCTGGATTGTGAGAAGAAGTTTCCTGGGAAGTTTCTTCTTCCCCATGCTGAACAAACCTGAAGGAATGGCACAGAAAGGTCAGAGGAAGGAGAAGAAAGTTGCGGGAGACCATGGGCAGCACTGTTCACAGTTAAGAGCTTCTCTCTCTAGCTGCCCGGTGACTTTTAGGAACTCCCTTTCTGGATTCTATGGGTGGTGGTGCATGGCCGTTCTTAGTTGGTGGAGCGATTTATCTGGTTAATTCCGTTAACGAACGAGACCTCAGCCTGCTAACTAGCTACGTGGAGGACACCCTCCACGGTCGGCTTCTTAGAGGGACTATGGCCTTTTAGGCCAAGGAAGTTTGAGGTAATAACAGGTCTATGATGCCCTTAGATGTTCTGGGTCGCATGCGCGCTACATTGATGCATTCAATGTGTCTATAGCCTTGGCCAATCGGCCCGGGTAATCTTTGAAATTTCATCGTGATGGGGATAGATCATTGTAATTGTTGGTCTTCAACGAGGAATTCCTAGTAAGCGCGAGTCATCAGCTCGCGTTGACTATGTCCCTGCCTTTTGTACACACCGCTCGTCGCTCCTACCGATTGAATGGTCCGGTGAAGTGTTCGGATCGCGGTGACATGGGCGGTTCACCGCCGACGACGTCGCGAGAAGTCCACTGAACCTTATCATTTAGAGGAAGGAGAAGTCGTAACAAGGTTTCCGTAGGTGAACCTGCGGAAGGATCATTGTCGAAACCTGCGTAGCAGAATGACCTGAGAACGTGTATAACACTCTTCGGAGTCGGAGGGCTCTCGAGCCCCTCGTCCCCGTAGCGGTGCGAGTATTGAGTGTTTTCAATCGTTGCTCCTTTCGAGTGGCGGTGGCATGTTTTTTCTCTCTCCGCA
>CM043703.1:51133226-51138226 GCA_023935145.1 Bretschneidera sinensis | reverse complement strand
CACACTGCACGCACAGCACGCACACTGAGCGCAAACTGAGGGCACACTGAACGCACATTGCACGCACAGCTCGCACACATCACGCACACATCACGCACATTGCGCGCACAGCACGCACATTGCGCGCACAGCACGCACAAAGCACGCACACTGAGCGCACAAAGCACACACACTGCATGCACAGCCCGCACACTATGCGCACAGCCCGCACACAGCCCACACTCAGCACGCACACTGTGTGCACACTGCGCGCACATTGCACGCACAGCACGCACACTGCATGCGTAAAGCACGCACACTGCACGCATAGCATGCACACTGAGCGCACATTGCACGCACATTGCACGCACAGCCCGCACACAACACCCACAAAGCACGCACACTGCATGCATAGCCCGTACATAGCACGCACACTGAGCGCACAGCCCGCACATAGCCCGCACTCAGCACGCACACTGTGCGCACACTGGACGCACATTGCATGCACAGCCCGCACACAACACCCAAAAAGCACGGACACTGCACGCACAGCCCGCACACAACGCGCACACTAGGTGCACAGCCCGCACACAGCACGCACACTGAGGGCACAGCCCGCACACAGCCCACACTCAGCACACACACTGTGCGCACACTATGCGCACGTTGCACGCGTAAAGTACGCACACTGGGCACACTGCGCGCACATTGCACGCACAGCCCGCACACAGCAGCCACAAAGCACGCACATTGCACGCACAGCCCACACACAGCACGCACACTGAGCGCACACTGCACGCACATTGCACGCAGAGCATGCACAGCACGCACACTAAGGGCACACTGAGCGCACACTGCGCGCACATTGCATGCACAACCCGCACACAGCACCCAGAAAGCATGCACACTGCACGCACAGCCCGCACATAGCGCGCACACTGAGTGCATAGCCCACACACAGCTCGCACAAAGCACGCACACTGTGCGCACATTGTGCGCACATTGCACACACAGCACGCACACTGAGCGCACACTAAGCGCACACTGCGCGCACACTGCGCACATTACACGCACAGCCCGCACACAGCACCCACAAAGCACGCACACTGCATGCAAAGCCCGCACATAGCACACACACTGAGCGCACAGCCCTCACACGGCACGCACACTATACGCACACTGCGCGCACATTGCACGCACTGCACGCACAAAGCACGCACATCACACACACTGAGCACACACTAAGTGCACATTGCACGCACACTGCGCATACAGCCCACATACAGCACGCAAACTGTGCGCACACTACATGCATTATGCGCGCACAGCCCACACATAGCACACACACTATGCACACAGCTCGCACACAGAGCGCACATTGAACACACACAGCACGCACACAGTACGCACACTACCCGCACACAGCGCGCACATTGCGCGCACACTGCACACACAGACCGCACAATACGCGCACTGCCTACACACAGCATGGAAAGCCCGCACACAGCACGCACACTGTGCGCATACTGCGCGCACACTACGTGCACAGCCTACGAACAGCACGCACACTGTTGTGCGTGCAGTGTGCATACAGCCCACACTCAGTCCCTGCACAACACGCACATGGCACGCACAGCCCACACACAGCAAGCACACTATACGCACACAGCACGTACATTACACGCACATTGCGCGCACCGCCCGCACACAGTAGACACACTATGCGCACACTGCACGCGTATTGCGCGCACACTGCATGCACACTGCGCGCACAGCCCACACATAGCATGCACACCACGCGCACAGCCCGCACACAGCTCACACACTACACGCGCAGCCTGCACACAACATGCACATAGCCCGCACACAACACGCACACTGCCTGCAGACAGCGCGCACATTGCGCACACATTGCACGCACAGCCTGCACACAGCATGGACAGCCTGCACACAGCACGCACACTGTGCACATACTACCCGCACACTGCTCACACACTGCGTGCACAGCCCGCACACTGCATGCATAGCCCACACACTGTACGCACAGCTCGCACACAGCTCGCACACAACACGCACATTGTGCACACATTGCACCCATAGCACGCACACTGTGCACACATTGCACGCAAACTGTGCGCACACCATTCACACATCCCCCACACCGCGCACACACTATGGGCACCACGCGCGCACACTGCGCGCAACCTGAGTTTATTTTGCGGGCACATTGGGCACAGCCTGCGCAATCTTGGCACAAACTGTGCGCACAGCCCACACAAGTGTGCGTAGATACCTAAAAAATTAAAAAACAATGAACTTCCAGACCTTAATATGCTCTCAAAAAATTCATAATGGAAGATTCAGTTTTTCTTGAATTGCTTACAAAATTTCATGTCAAAATTCCAAATATTTAATTTTTTATGATTTATTGAATTTTTAATATTCAAAAAATAAAAAATAATAGTTCTGATGCTCAATTTTTTTTTTTTACAATTTTTCTCATGGAAGATTACATTTTTCGTATCCTATGTACAAAAAATCATGACAAAATACTTTGAATTGGATTTTTTAGGCCGAGGGTGACGGCTCAGACATTGTGATGTTCCCTCCTGCCAGACCCCTAAATTAGTTAAGACTCTTTAGGGGGGGCTATCAGACCACTTTTGGCTGGTACCTGGCTTGGCCGCGTGAGCACACTCCCTGCTGTCGTGGCCTACCATTGCTTGGGCAAGCATGGTAGTGGACTCCGACTGAACTGGCTTGCCCGATCAATGGTGGTGGCAGCAAGCACCACCGCCCCACGGTGGTTCCCATGGTGGTTATTGGAGATGACCCACAGCATGAGCGAAAAAATGTGGGCAATCACGTGCGCCAAAGACCTTATAGGATGCCTATGATGTGTCCCTCCCGCAAACAGAATTGATTTGCCGGGTTAACGGTGGTGGCAGGCCGCACCACCACCCCACGGTGGTTGTCGCGGTGGTCACCAGATGGCAGCCAAAAAAATTGTAGCAAAAAATGTGGGCAATCGTGTGCGCCTAATTGCTAACAATGTGCGGTCGATGACTGTATAGGAGGCCTACGTGGGGCTGATCTTCATGCTTGGGAGTGAGTCAATGGTTTCTTTAGAGATGGCACATGTTAGGCACCAGTGTGCCGACTGGTGCTGTTGCGTGAGGGACTATTGGAACAACCTCTGTATGCTATGTTGCCCCTCCCCCCCCCCCCCCCGTTCCTCCCATGAATATGGTTAGGACAGATCCCCATGCTTGGGGGCGTCGAAGCAACTCATGTGCGTATGACGGGCTACCTCGTAATAGTACAGGAGGAGTGGAGGCAAACCCTAGCATGGTGTGATGCCCTCAGTATAGTTGAGCCAATGCAATTAGGACTGAGCCCCATGCTTGGGGGCGTTGAAGCTACTCATGTGCGAACGACAGGCTAGCCCGTAATAGTACAGGAGGAGTGGAGGCAAACCCGGGCATGGTGTGATGCCCTTTGTGCGCTGGTGATGATGCTTGTTGTGGGGCCGGACTTCATGCTTGGGAGTGAGCCAAAGGTTTCTTTAGTGGTGGCACATGTGAGGCACCATTGTGCTGTCTGGTTCTATCGTGCGAGAGACTTTTGGAACAACCTTTGTATACTGCGAGGCCCTTGTCCCTTGTCCCTCCTTCGGACACGGTTAGGACAGAGCCCTATGCTAGGGGGCGTCAAAGCGACTCATGTGCGCACGACGGGTTAGCCCGTAATAGTACAAGAGGAGTGGAGGCAAACCCGAGCATGGCGTGATGCCCTCAGTATAGTTGAGCCAATGTAATTAGGACAGAGCCCCATGCTTGGGGGCGTCGAAGCTACTTATGTGCGCACGACGGGCTAGCCCGTAATAGTACAAGAGGAGTGGAGGCAAGCCCGGGTATGATGTGATTGTTTTGTGCGCTGGTGATGATGCTAGTTGTGGGGCCGGACTTCATGCCTGGGAGTGAGCCAAAGGTTTTTTTAGCGGTGGCACATTTGAGGCACCCTTGTGCTGTCTGGTGCTGTCGTGCGAGAGACTTTTGGAACAACCTTTGTATGTTGCGAGGCCCTTGTCCCTTGTCCCTCCCTCGGATATGGTTAGGACAGAGCCCCATGCTTTGGGGCGTCGAAGCGACTCATGTGCGCACGACGGGTTAGCCTGTAATAGTACAGGAGGAGTGGAGGCAAACCCGAGCATGGTGTGATGCCCTCAGTATAGTTGAGCCAATGCAATTCGGACAGAGCCCCATGCTCGGGGGCATTGAAGCTACTCATGTGCGCACGACAGGCTTCCCCGTAATAGTACAGAAGGAGTGGAGGCAAACCCGGGCATGGTGTGATACCCTTTGTGCGCTGGTGATGATGCTGGTTGTGGGGCCGGACTTCATGCCTGGGAGTGAGCGAAAGGTTTCTTTAGAGGTGGCACATGTGAGGTGCCATTGTGCTGTCTGGTGCTGTCATGCGAGAAACTTTTGGAACAAACTTTGTATGCTGCGAGGCCTTTGTCCCTCCCTCAAACACAGTCAGGACAGAGCCCCATGATTGGGGGGGTCGAAGCGATTCATGTGCGCATGACAGGCTAGCCCGTAATGGTACAAGAGGAGTGGAGGCAAACCCAGGCATGGTATGATGCCCTTAGTAGCCAATGCAATTAGGACAGAGCCCCATGCTCGGGGGCGTCGAAGCTACTCATGTGTGCGCGATGGGCTAGCCCGTAATAGTACAAGAGGAGTGGAGGAAAGCCCGGGCATGGTGTGATGCCCTTTGTGCGCTGGTGATGATGCTAGTTATGGGGCCGGACCTCATGCCTGGGAGTGAGCCAAAGGTTTTTTTTGCGGTGGCACATTTGAGGCACCCTTGTGCTGTCTGGTGCTGTCACGCGAGAGACTTTTGGAACAACCTTTGTATGCTGCGAGGCCCTTGTCCCTTGTCCCTCGCTCGGACACGATTAGGACAGAGTCCCATGCTTGGGGGCGTCGAAGCAACTCATGTGTGCACGATGGGCT
>CM043703.1:51110726-51130726 GCA_023935145.1 Bretschneidera sinensis | reverse complement strand
GATGTTACCAGGGATGGGAAAGATGGCCAGCCAGAAGCACTCCACACCTTGAAGCACATATTTGATAAGTTCAGACCTCCCAGCATATGATAAAGAGGAGCCAGCCCATACATTGATGTAGCCAGAAATTTTCTCTATAAGGGGGGTATAATGATAGGCATTCAGCCTTGCATATGCAAGAGGGACCCCTAGGTACTTGAATGGGAGGCTGCCCTCCTCCATTCCAGTGCATATGCTAATCTCTAAAACCTCCTCAGGCTTCACCCCAGCATGGTAAAAGTTAGATTTTTCCAGGCTAGTCTTCAGCCCTGAGCAATCACTAAAGGTGTTGACACATTTCATAAGCATTCCCACTGATTTGGCCTCCCCTCTAGCAAACAAAATCAGATCATCAGCAAAGGCCAGGTGAGTAGTCTTGAGCTTTTCACACTTGGGGTGGAACCTGAACCCCTCTTCCACATTCAATCTCCTAAGCAGCCTTGATAGGTATTCCATAATCGACACAAATAGATAGGGAGAAAGTGGATCACCTTGCCACAAGCCCCTTTTACCTTTAAAAAAACCTTGAAGGCTGCCATTAATGGATAAAGAAAATGTAGTAGTGGTGACACATTCCATAATCCAGTCTTTAAACTTTCTAGGAAACTCCAGGCCCTCTAAAAGGCTACCTAAGAACTCCCACTCCACAGTATCGTAGGCTTTCCTAAGGTAAATTTTGATCATGCATCTAGGAGGGACTCTCTTCCTACAATATCTCCTGAGCAATTCTTTGACTAGGTAGATGTTCTCAGTCATGCTCCTAGCATTTATGAAGGTAGCCTGAGCAGGGTTGACCAAGTGGATCAAGCATGGAGCCAGCTTAGAAGCAAGGATCTTAGAGATAACTTTGTACAGAACATTGCAGCAAGTTATAGGTCTGAATTCTTCAACTTTAGAGGCAGACTTCCCTTTGGGTATCAAAACAAGAGAGGAGTGGTTTAGTTGTTTTAGGATCTTCCCATTCAGAAAGAATTCTTGGACAGCTTCTATAATCTCTTTTTGGATCACCCCCCATGCTTTCTTGAAGAACTCTGAGGAGAAACCATCTGGACCAGGGGACTTATCCTCCCCTATGCTCCACAATGCAGCCTTGATCTCCTCATCTGTATCTCCATTTAAGAAGGACAATGGAACAGTGCATTGTATTTCCTTAGCTATATCCATTTCAACTAGAAGTCTAGGATAAGATATTCTTTCTTTGGTCCTAGTGAATTGGTCAGCATATAGTGGTCGCCCAATTAAGGTGCCAATCTTGCTAAGGTAGTTAGATGACCATAGCTCAAGGGGCAAGCCCTTTATCTGGATCCATACAGGGATTGTAGTGATTTCCTCATTGCCAAACTTGAAAAATTTAGGCAATAACTTCAAGAGCAAAGGCCTACCATATACTTGGTAAGGGCCTTCTTGCAACACATTCAGGCTAGCAGCTTCATTGTCAAATCTAAATACTATCCATCCATTTTCATGAAACTGAGTGTGGACACTTACCTTCCAAGATTTAGTGAGCTTTTTGAGGGCTGCCCTTCCTGGAAATCTTCCAGCAAAATACCCCACCAAGGAGAAAGGTTGGCTCTCAAAAACTTCCAGCACATCTTCTTGAGAGACTTTAACAACTCCTCCCTCACTGGATATAGTAGACAAAGGGAGACCTTTGCTTTGTGTTCTATTCTCTGCAAAGAGGCTGACCCAGGGGGTCTTCTTAGTCTCTTCATTATTAGCTGGCCTTTTGCCCACAGACTTGGAGGGATGCTGGGCTCCCATAAGACCTGGAGCAGGGGGGCTGCATTGTCCTTTGAGTCAGCTTGGAGGCTCCCATTCTTCATTGGAGGATGAGACCTAGACTCACTGCTTTCCTCTTCTCTTCCTTGCCTTACCACAGGCTTCCTGCCATGAACAGTTCCATGAACAGTAGCTTCACAGCTTGAATTATCTTCCTCACTGGAAGAACTGGACTCCATTTGACCTGAGCTCTCTATACTCTCCCCAGAGGAGCTTTAGTTCTCATCTTCAATGTCTAGGGGCTCTTCTTGCAATGTCTGGCAGGTAGCATTGCTTTGAAATTGATCCTTGGTACTGTTCACCTTCGAAACTCCAACAGAGCTTCCATTCCTCCCCAAGTTGGAAGCCTCCATTTGAGACCCTAAGGCTCCATCCATGCTTGTATTACCTGAAACTTCTTCTCGCGACAAAGCTACTGTAGCAGCTTTGTTCTTGAAATGATTCTGGACATATTCCAGATCATTTTGATCCTGGATTGTGAGAGGAGGTTTCCTGGGAGGTTTCTTCTTTCCCATGCTGAACTAAACTGAAGGAATGGCACAGAAAGAGCAGAAGAAGGAGGAGAGAAGTGCTGGTGATCATGGGCAACACTGTTCACAATTGAGAGCTTCTCTCTCTAGCTGCCCGTGACTCGACTGACTGAGAGCTCTTTTTTTTTTTTTTGATCTGTAAATAAACTTGTATTGAATGATCAAAAATGTACAAAAGGATCACTGGGCATACCCAGGAGATTTACAAATAATGCATATACAAAATAGACAAGAGGCTTAAGCCCAGCCAAAGAGCTATACAAGCCAACAAGCCTTGGGAACTAACATAGAGCCTACTAGCCTAAACATGCAGCCAACCAATAACCCACTAACCAAAGAGCTTACAAGGGATCTGGGCATACCCAGGAGATAAAGAAAAAAATCAGACATACAGCACAATAGGGAATACCCTGGACAAAATAACAGACAGGATGGAAGCAGCCAAAATCAGCAGCCTATACTCAGGGCAGGCAGCATAGACACTTCTATAGATAGCAATCTGGATCTTCTTCACTAAGCTAGCAGGTGAGGCAGGAGCTTTTTCAAATATCTTGGCATTTCTTGCCAGCCATATGTGGTAGACTGTGCTTGCAAGGGCTGTCTTTCTAGCAACAGCTGGAGGGCCAGTGCCTTTGACTTTCATTGTCCATCTGATAGCACTCTCAATGGTTCTCATTTGCCTACTAGTACCCAGCCACATATTTATGGAGTTCCAGACAGCCTTGCTAATCCTACAAGAGAAGAAAATGTGGTCTTTAGTCTCTTCCTGGTCAGTACATAGGGGGCAGAGCTTGTCATTCCCTTCAAGGTGGAGCTTGTCTTTGGTGAAAAGTCTATCCCTAACAGCCAGCCAAAGAATGAAAGATTGTTTAGGGGGACAATGACCATTCCAGACCAGGGAAGCCCATCTGACCTTACTGACTTTCTGTCTCATATCATTGTACACTTTCTTGATGCTTAACTCATCATTCATCCTCCATTCCATTAGCTTGTTAGTAGCTTACTGGAAACAAGGTGGCTGGCCAACCATCTCATCTCTAATTTCCAGGATCCTCTTCCAGAGGGGGGAGTCATCTTTGTTTGCCTTGATCTCCCACATGGATTTGTTAAACAGATAGTTGTGCTAGACCCATTGGATCCGAAGGGAGTCTTTTTTCATATGAATATTCCATAAGACCCTTGTTAGGAGAGCCTTGTTCCAAGTTTTGAGCTCTACCAGCTCAAGACCCCCTTCTGATTTTAGCTTACAAATGTCTGACCAAGTAACAAGAGCTTTCCTCAAGCCCCCATTCTTGCTATTCTAGAGAAAGGTTCTACATAGTTTAATAATCTTATCAAGGATGTTACCAGGGATGGGAAAGATGGCCAGCCAGAAGAACTCCACACCTTGAAGCACAAATTTGATAAGTTCAGACCTCCCATCATATGATAAAGAGGAGCCAACCCATACATTGATGTAGCCAGAAATTTTCTCTATTAGGGGGGCATAATGAGAGGCATTCAGCCTTACAGATGCAAGAGGGACCCCTAGGTACTTGAATGGGAGGCTTCCCTCCACCATTCCAGTGCATATGCTAATCTCCAAAAGCTCCTCAGGCTTCACCCCAGCATGGTAAAAGTTAGATTTTTCCAGGCTGGTCTTCAGCCCTGAGCAATCACTGAAGGTGTTGACACATTTCATGAAACAACATTAGACCATCAGCAAAGGCCAGGTGAGTAGTCTTGAGCTTATCACACTTGGGGTGGAATCTGAACCCCTCTTCCACCTTCAATCTCCTGAGCAGCCTTGATAGGTATTCCATAATCAACACAAAAAGATAGGGAGAAAGTGGATCTCCTTGCCTCAAGCCCCTTTTACGTTTAAAAAAATCCTTGAAGGCTGCCATTAATGGATAAAGAAAATGTAGTAGTGGTGACACATTCCATAATCTAGTCTTTAAACTTTCCAGGAAACTCCAGGCCCTCTAAAAGGCTACCTAGGAACTCCCACTCCACAGTATCATAGGCTTTCCTAAGGTCAATTTTGATCATGCATCTAGGAGGGACTCTCTTCCTACAATATCTCCTGAGTAATTCTTAGACAAGGTAGATGTTCTCAGCCATGCTCCTAGCCTTTATGAAGGCTGCCTAAGCAGGGTTGACCAAGTGGATCAAGCATGGAGCCAGTCTTGAAGCAAGGATCTTAGATATAACTTTGTACAGGACATTGCAACAAGCTATAGGCCTGAAGTCTTCAACTTTAGAGGCAGACTTCCCTTTGGGTATCAAAACAAGAGAGGAGTGGTTTAGTTGTTTTAGGATCTTCCAATTCAGAAAGAATTCTTTGATAGCTTCTGTTTGGATCACCCCCCATGCTTTCTTAAAAAACTTTGATGAGAAACCATCTGGACCAGGGGACTTATCCTCCCATATGCTCCACAATGCAGCCTTGATCTCCTCATCTGTAACCTGCTTAACCAACTCAGCAGCCTGGCTTTCCTGAAGGATAGGCCAATCTCTAATGACTTCCATCTCAATGGGAGAGTATCTGCTAGAAGTGCCTAAAAGCTACTTGTAGAATCTAGTAAACTCCTGGACCACTTCAGCTTCAGAAGTTGTTTGATATCCATTGGCAGCTTTAATAGAGGCAATGTGATTCTTGGAAGACCTTCTCTTGACCAAGATATGGAAGAATTTGGTCCCTCTATCACTATTGAGAAGGTACTTACATTTGGCCTGTTGTGATAGAAAGCTTCTCTCTGCCTCAGCAAGCTGGAAAGCTTTTAACCTAGCATTTGCCACCCTTTCCTGAAGCTCAGCATCATAAGGGTTGTCATGAAGGTATTGCTGCAGGCCATTAAGAATGTTTGCAGCCTCTAAGGCTCTCTCAGATATGTGGCTGAAGTTGTTCTTATTGAGGTTCTTGAGGTGGGGTTTGAGGCCTTTCAAAAGCTTACAAAGAATGAACTGTTTGGTGCCCCTTCCAGGGTAACCCCATTGAGTACTTACAATGTCTAAGAACATGTCATGATCAGCCCACATATTAAAAAATTTGAAAGATCTTCTACCCCCAAAAACCTTTTCCATCAGGCTAACAATACATGGAGAGTGGTCAGAGAGGCACCCAGCATGGAGAAAGGAAGCTTGAGCTCTTATCTCCTTTTGGAACCACACATTGTTGACCATAGCTCTATCCAGCTTGCACCACACCTTATTGTTGGTCCATGTGAAGAAGCACCCTGCAGCATTTACATCACTTAATCCAGTCTCCCTACAACAAAAAGAGGGATCCCTAATCTCATAATCTGTTACAGGCAGCCCATTAGATTTTTCATCAATAGCAAAAACATTATTGAAATCACCCAAGACAAGCCAAGGGAAAGACAAATCATAATTGAAATTACAAAGGTTCTCCCATAGGGGCCTTCTAGATACAATAGAATTCAAACCATAAACAAAACTGATTACAAAGCTACTAGAAGAGACAGTACAAGTAACATTACAATGGATAACTTAGGGAGATATATCAAATGAGGTAAGGCTCACCTTTGAGGGATCCCAAAGTAACAAAATTCTGCCTGATGAGTGAATGGAGAAGTTGTTCACCTATCTCCACTGAAGGAATTTATTGCCCATAATCTTAAGCAGCTTTGCTTCATCAAGCTTGCATTCCAAAATTCCCATTATATCAACTTTGTTTTTCTTCATGAGGTGCGGTACCCCATTGTGCTTCAGGGGCCTGTTAAAGCCCCTGATGTTCCAACATGCTACAATCATTGATGAGGTTGGGAGGCAGCCCCTCCCTTCCTAGATGATTGAGTGCCTTTTTGTTCTGGTGTTCCTTTCTTCCTCTTGATAACTTGGAACTCATCACCCCCCTGGACCTCAGGGCCCCTGTTTCTTTCACTGTTGCCTTGGGCAAGGCCTGGTTTTTTTCTTGGGACCATGCTGGGATGGGCAGGGTGCATGGAAGATTTTAGGCCAGCCACGACTTGAATTTTGGGATTAGAGGTCCCCTGGATTCCCTCCCCCCTTGAACCATTGGGGCATTGTTCAGCCTCATTTTCACCATTCTCTGCTTGGACAGCTTCTCTAGGTTCATGGGTAGGACTATCCTTATCCAGCCTATCCAAACTATCCCTAGCTTCACCAGGCTCCACTATCTGATTTGTCATCTCTTTGGTTATATCACCCATTGACTTGGGTGCTTCCTTTCTAGCAGGCTCTTTCCCTTTCTCATTGCTTTTCCTTCCCCTTTCTAGGTTGGCATTCTGGTTACATGAGTGTAGGTCATGCCCTACAACCTTACACTTTGAGCAAAATCTAGGGAGGTTTTCATAGCAAATCTTTAGTTCATAAGTATCTCCATTTAGGAGGGACAATGGAACAGTGCATTGTATTTCCTTAGCTATATCCATTTCAACTAGAAGTCTAGGATAAGATATTCTCTCTTTGGTCCTAGTGAATTGGTCAGCATATAGTAGTCTCCCAATTAAGGTGCCAATCTTGCTAAGGCAGTTAGAGGACCATAGCTCAAGGGGCAAGCCCTTTATCTGGATCCATACAAGAATTGTAGTGATTTCCTCATTGCCAAACTTGAAAATTTTAGGCAATGACTTCAAGAGCAAAGGCCTACCATATACTTGGTAAGGGCCTTCTTGCAACACATTCAAACTAGCAGCTTCATTGTCAAATCTAAATACTATCCATCCATTTTCATGAAACTGAGTGTGGACACTTACCTTCCAGGATTCAGTGAGCTTTTTGAGGGCTGCCCTTCCTGGAAATCTTCCAGCAAAATACCCCACCAAGCAGAAAGGCTGGCTCTCAAAAACTTCCAGAACATCTTCTTGAGAGACTCTAACAACTCCTCCCTCACTGGATATAGTAGGCAATGGGAGACCCTTGCTTTGTGTTCTATTCTCTGCAAAGAGGCTAACCCAGGGGGCCTTCTTAGTCTCTTCATTGTTAGCTGGCCTTTTGCCCACTGACTTGGAGGGATACTGGGCTCCCACAAGACCTGGAGCAGGGGGGCTGCATTGTCCTTTGAGTCAGCTTGGATGACCCCATTATTCATTGGAGGATGAGACCTAGACTCACTCCTTTCTTCTTCTCTTCCTTGCCTTACCACAGGCTTCCGGCCATGAACAGTTCCATGAACAGTAGCTTCACAGCTTGAATCATCTTCCTCACTGGAAGAACTGGACTCCATTTGACCTGAGCTATCTATACTCTCCCCAGAGGAGCTTTGGTTTTCATTTTCAATGTCTAAGGGCTCTTCTTTCAATGTCTGGCAGACAGCATTGCTTTGAAATTGATCCTTGGTACTGTTCACCTTCGAGACTCCAACAGAGCTTCCATTCCTCCCCAAGCTGGAAGCCTCCATTTGAGACCCTAAAGCTTGGGAATCTTCCTCTCCCAAGGAGCAGGAAGGAGATGCTGATCCTCTGGATGGTCCCTTGGCTACATCCTTGCTTGTATTACCTGGAACTTCTTCTCGCGACAAAGCTACTGTAGCAGCTTTGTTCTTGAAATGATTCTGGACATAATCCAGATCATTTTGATCCTGGATTGTGAGAGGAGGTTTCCTGGGAGGTTTTCTTCCCCATGCTAAACAAAATTGAAGGAATGGCACAGAAAGATCAGAAGAAGGAGGAGAGAAGTGCTGGTGACCATGGGCAACACTGTTCACAGTTAAGAGCTTCTCTCTCTAGCTAACTGAGAGCTCTTTTTTTTTTTATCTGTAAATAAACTTGTATTGAATGATCAAAAATGTACAAAAGGATCACTGGGCATACCCAGGAGATTTACAAATAATGCATATACAAAACAAACAAGAGGCTTAAGCCTAGCCAAAGAGCTATACAAGCCAACAAGCTTTGGGAACTAACATAGAGTCTACAGGCCTAAACATGCAGCCAACCAAAGCTCTTTCTTTTTTTTTTTTTGATCTGTAAATAAATTTGTTTTGAATGATCAAAAATGTACAAAAGGATCACTGGGCATACCCAGGAGATTTACAAATAATGCATAAACAAAATAGACAAGAGGCTTAAGCCCTGCCAAGGAGTTATACAAGCCAACAAGCTTAGGGAACTAACATTCTGCAGGCCTAAACATGCAGCCAACCAAAAACCAACTAATCAAAGAGCTTACAAGGGATCTAGGCATACCCAGGAGATACAGGAAAGCCAGACATACAGCACAACAGGGCATACCCTGGACAAAATAACAAGCAGGATGGAGTTAGCCTAAATCAGCAGCCTATACTCAGGGCAGGCAGCATAGACACTCCTATAGATACCAATCTGGATCTTCTTCACTAAGCTAGCAGGTAAGGCAGGAGCTTTGTCAAATATCTTGGCATTTCTTGCCAGCCATATGTGCTAGACTGAGCTTGCAAGGGCTGTCTTTCTAGCAACAGCTGGAGGGCCAGTGACTTTGACTTTCAATGTCCATCTGATAGCACTCTCTATGGTTCTCATTTGCCTACTAGTACCCAGCCACATATTTATGGAGTCCTAGACAGCCTTGCTAATCCTACAAGAGAAGAAAATGTGGTCTTTGGTCTCTTCCTGGTCAGTACATAGGGGGCAGAGCTTGTCATTCCCTTCAAGGTGGAGCTTGTCTTTGGTGAGAAGTCTATCCCTAACAGCCAGCCAAAGAATGAAAGATTGTTTAGGGGGGCAGTGACCATTCCAGACCAGGGAAGCCCATCTGACCTTACTGACTTTCTGTCTCATATCATTGTACACTTTCTTGATGCATAGCTCATCATTCAGCCTCCATTCCATTAGCTTGTTAGTAGCTTGCTGGAAACAAGGTGGCTGGCCAACCATCTCATCTCTAATTTTCAGGATCCTCTTCCAGAGCGGGGAGTCATCTTTGTTTGCCTTGATCTCCCATATGGATTTGTTAAACAGATAGTAGTGCTGGACTCATTGGATCCAAAGGGAGTCTTTTTTCATATGAATATTCCATAAGACCCTTGTTAAGAGAGCCTTGTTCCAAGTTTTGAGCTCTACCAGCCCAAGACCCCCTTCTGATTTTAGCTTACAAATGTCTGACCAAGTAACAAGAGCTTTCCTCAAGCCCCCATTCTTGCTATTCCAGAGAAAGGTTCTACATAGTTTAATAATCTTATCAAGGATGTTACCAGGGATGGGAAAGATGGCCAGCCAGAAGAACTCCACACCTTGAAGCACAAATTTGATAAGTTCAGACCTCCCAGCATATGATAAAGAGGAGCCAACCCATACATTGATGTAGCCAGAAATTTTCTCTATAAGGGGGGCATAATGAGAGGTATTCAGCCTTACATATGCAAGAGGGACCCCTAGGTACTTGAATGGGAGGCTGCCCTCCTCCATTCCAGTGCATATACTAATCTCCAAAACCTCCTCAGGCTTCACACCAGCATGGAAAAATTTAGATTTTTCCAGGCTGGTCTTCAGCCCTGAGCAATCACTGAAGGTGTTGACACATTTCATGAGCATTCCCACTGATTTGGCCTCCCCTCTAGCAAACAAAATCAGATCATCAGCAAAGGCCAGGTGAGTAGTCTTGAGCTTGTCACACTTGGGGTGGAATCTGAACCCCTCTTCCACCTTCAATCTCCTGAGCAGCCTTGATAGGTATTCCATAATCAACACAAAAAGATAGGGAGAAAGTGGATCACCTTGCCTCAAGCCCCTTTTACCTTTAAAAAATCCTTGAAGGCTGCCATTAATGGATAAAGAAAATGCAGTAGTGGTGACACATTCCATAATCCAGTCTTTAAACTTTCCAGGAAACTCCAGGCCCTCTAAAAGGCTACCTAGGAACTCCCACTCCATAGTATCATAGGCTTTCCTAAGGTCAATTTTGATCATGCATCTAGGAGGGACTCTCTTCTTACCATATCTCCTGAGAAATTCTTGGACAAGGTAGATGTTCTCAGCCATGCTCCTAACCTTTATGAAGGCAGCCTGAGTAGGGTTGACCAAGTGGATCAATCATGGAGCCAGTTTTGAAGTAAGGATCTTAGATATAACTTTGTACAGGACATTGCAGCAAGTTATAGGCCTGAAGTCTTCAACTTTAGAGGCAGACTTCCCTTTGGGTATCAAAATAAGAGAGGAGTGGTTTAGTTGTTTTAGGATCTTCCCATTCAGAAAGAATTCTTGGACAGCTTCTGTAATCTCTTTTTGGATCACCCCCCATGCTTTCTTAAAAAACTTTGATGAGAAACCATCTGGACCAGGGGACTTATCCTCCCCTATGCTCCACAATGCAGCCTTGATCTCCTCATTTGTAACCTTCTTAACCAACTCAGCCGCCTGGCTATCCTGAAGGACAGGCCCATCTCTAATGACTTCCATCTCAATGGGAGAGCATCTGCTAGAAGAGCCTAAAAGCTCCTTGTAGAATCTAGTAAACTCCTAGACCACTTCAGCTTCAGAAGTTGTTTGATATCCATTGGCAGCTTTAATAGAGGCAATGTGATTCTTTGAAGACCTTCTCTTGACCAAGGCATGGAAGAATTTGGTCCCTCTATCACTATTGAGAAGGTACTTACATTTGACCTGTTGTGATAGAAAGCTTCTCTCAGCCTCAGCAAGCTGGAAAGCTTTTAACCTAGCATTTGCCACCTTTTCCTGAATCTCAGCATCATAAGGGTTGTCATGAAGGTCTTGCTGCAGGCCATTTAGAATGTTTGCAGCCTCCAAGGCTCTCTCAGATATGTGGCTGAAGTGGTTCTTGTTGAGGTTCTTGAGGTGGGGTTTGAGGCCTTTCAAAAGCTTACAAAGAATGAACTGTTTGGTGCCCCTTCCAGGGCAACCCCATTGAGCACTTACAATGTCTAAGAACATGTCATGATCAGCCCACATATTAAAAAATTGGAAAGATCTCCTACCCCCACAAACCTCTTCCATCAGGATAACAATACATGGAGAGTGGTCAGAGAGGCACCCAGCAGGGAGAAAGGAAGCTTGAGCTCTTATCCCTTTTTGGAACCACACATTGTTGACCATAGCTCTATCCAGCTTGCACTACACCTTATTGTTGGTCCATGTGAAGAAGCACCCTACAGCATTTACATCACTTAATCTAGTCTCCCTACAACAAAAAGAGGGATCCCTAATCTCATAATCTGTTACAGGCAGCCCATTAGATTTTTCATCAATAGCAAAAACATTATTGAAATCACCCAAGACAAGCCAAGGGGAAGACAAATCATAACTGAAATTACAAAGGTTCTCCCATAGGGGCCTTCTAGATACAATGGAATTCAAACCATAAAATAAACTGATTACAAAGCTACAAGAAGAGACAGTACAAGTAACATTACAATGGACAACTTGCGGAGATATATCAAATGAGGTAAGGCTCACCTTTGAGGGATCCCAAAGTAACAAAATTCTGCCTGATGAGTGAATGGAGAAGTTGTTCACCTGTCTCCACTGAAGGAATTTATTGCCCATAATCTTAAGTAGCTTTGCTTCATCAAGCTTGCATTCCAAAATTCCCATTATATCAACTTTGTTTTTCTTCATGAGGTGCAGTACCCCATTGTGTTTCAGGGGCTTGTTAAAGCCCCTGATGTTCCAAATGCTACAATCATGGATGAGGTTGGGAGGCAGCCCCTCCCTTCCTAGATGATTGAGTGCCTTTTTGTTCTGGTGTTCCTTTCTTCCTCTTGATAACTTGGAACTCATCACCCCCCTGGACCTCAGGGTCCCTGTCTCTTTCACTGTTGCCTTGGGCAAGGCTTGGTTTTTTTCCTTGGGACCATGCTGGGATGGGCAGGGTGCATGGAAGATTTTAGGCCAGCCACCACTTGAATTTGGGGATTATTGGTCCCCTGGATTCCCTCCCCCCTTGAACCATTGGGGCATTTTTCAGCCTTATTTTCACCATTCTCTGCTTGGACAGCTTCTCTAGGTTCATGGGTAGGACTATCCTTATCCATCCCATCCAAACTATCCCTAGCTTCACTAGGCTCCACTGTCTGATTTGTCATCTCTTTGGCTATATCACCCATTGACTTTGGTGCTTCCGTTATAGCAGGCTCTTTCCCTTTCTCATTGCTTTTCCTTCCCCTTTCTAAGTTGGCATTCTGGTTACATGAGTGTAGGTCATGCCCTACAACCTTACACTTTGAGAAAAATCTAGGGAGGTTTTCATAGCAAATCTTTAGTTAATAAGTATCTCCATTTAGGAGGGACAATGGAACAGTGCATTGTATTTCCTTAGCTATATCCATTTCAACTAGAAGTCTAGGATAAGATATTCTCTCTTTGGTCCTAGTGAATTGGTCAGCATATAGTGGTCTCCCAACTAAGGTGCCAATCTTGCTAAGGTAGTTAGAGGACCATAGCTCAAGGGGCAAGCCCTTTATCTGGATCGATACAGGAATTGTAGTGATTTCCTCATTGCCAAACTTGAAAATTTTAGGCAATGACTTCAAGAGCAAAGGCCTACCATATACTTGGTAAGGGCCTTCTTGCAACACATTCAAACTAGCAGCTTCATTGTCAAATCTAAATACTATCCATCCATTTTCATGAAACTGAGAGTGGACACTTACCTTCCAGGATTCAGTGAGCTTTTTGAGGGTTGCCCTTCCTGGAAATCTTCCAGCAAAATACCCCACCAAGCAGAAAGGCTAGCTCTCAAAAACTTCCAGCACATCTTCTTAAGAGACTCTAACAACTCCTCCCTCACTGGATATAGTAGACAAGGGGAGACCCTTGCTTTGTATTCTATTCTCTGCAAAGAGGCTAACCCAGGGGGCCTTTTTAGTCTCTTTATTGTTAGCTAGCCTTTTGCCCACTGACTTGGAGGGATACTGGGCTCCCACAGGACCTGGAGTAGGGGGGCTGCATTGTCCTTTGAGTCAGCTTGGATGCCTCCATTCTTCATTGGAGGATGAGACCTAGATTCACTGCTTTCTTCTTCTCTTCCTTGCCTTACCACAGGCTTCCGGCCATGAACAGTAGCTTCACAGCTTGAATCATCTTCCTCACTGGAAGAACTGGACTCCATTTGACCTGAGCTATCTATACTCTCCCCAGAGGAGCTTTGGTTCTCATCTTCAATGTCTAGGGGCTCTTCTTGCAATGTCTGGCAGGCAGCATTGCTTTGAAATTGATCCTTGGTACTGTTCACCTTCGAGACTCCAAACAGAGCTTCCATTCCTCCCCAAGCTGGAAGCCTCCATTTAAGACCCTAAGGCTTGGGAATCTTCCTCTCCCAAGGAGCAGGAAGGAGAGGCTGATCCTTTGGATGGTTCCTTGGCTATATCCTTGCTTGTATTACCTGAAACTTCTTCTCGCGACAAAGCTACTGTAGCAGCTTTGTTCTTGAAATGATTCTGGACATAATCCAGATCATTTTGATCCTGGATTGTGAGAGGAGGTTTCCTGGGAGGTTTCTTCTTCCCCATGCTGAACAAAACTGAAGGAATGGCACATAAAGATCAGACGAAGGATGAGAGAAGTGCTGGTGACCATGGGCAGCACTGTTCACAGTTGAGAGCTTCTCTCTCTAGCTGCCCGTTTTTTTACCAAAACTCTTTTTTTTTTTGATCTGTAAATAAACATGTATTAAAATGATCAAAAATGTACAAAAGTATCACTGGGCATACCCAGGAGATTTACATATAAGGCATGAATAAAAGGACTAGAGGCCTAAGCCCAGCTAAAGAGCTATACAAGCCAACTAGTCACAAGGAACAAACTTACATAAAGCAAGCTGGCCTAAACATGCAGCCAACAAAACCCACAGAACTTAGATCTTACAAGGGAATAGACAAAACAGCAAGATACAGGGACACAAACATACAAAGCATCAAGGCATACCCAGGGCTAACACCAAAACCAGAAGGGGGCAGCCTAAATCATCAGCCTATACTCAGGGCAGGCTGCATAGACACTTCTGTAGATACCAATCTGGATCTTCTTCACTAAGCTAGCAGGTAAAGCAGGAGCTTTTTCAAAGATTTTTGCATTTCTAGCCAGCCATAAATGGTAGACAGTAGATGCCAGGGCTATCTTTCTGGCAACAGCAGGAGGGCCAGTGCCTTTGACTTTAGAAGCCCATCTGACTGCACTCTCAATGGTACTCATTTGTCTTCTGTTACCCAGCCAGAGGTTTATGTAGTTCCAGACTTCCTTACTGATCCTACAGGAGAAGAAGAGGTGGTCCTTAGTCTCATTCTGTTCAGTACATAGGGGCATAGCTTGTCATTCTCTTCAAGGTGAAGCTTGTCTTTAGTGAGCAATCTATCCCTAACTGCCAGCCAAAGGATGAAGGATTGTTTTGAAGGGCAGTGACTGTTCCATACCAGGGAAGCCCACCTGACCTTTCTAATTTTCTGCCTCAAATCATTGTACACTTTCTTGATGCTTAGATCATCATGCAGCCTCCATTCAATCAGCTTGTTTGTAGCTTGTTGGATGCATGGTGGTTGGCCAACCATCTCATCTCTAATTTTCAGGATCCTCTTCCAGAGAGGGGAGTCATCTTTGTTTGCCTTGATCTCCCATATGGATTTGTTAAGGAGATAGTAGTGCTGGACCCATTGCATCCAAAGGGAGTCTTTCTTCATGTGGATATTCCATAGGACTCTTGTTAGGAGGGCCTTGTTCCAAGATTTAAGCTCTACCAACCCCAGACCTCCTTCTGATTTAGGCTTACAAATGTCAGCCCAAGCAACTAGAGCTTTTCTCATTCCCCCATTCTTTCCATTCCAGAGAAAGGTTCTACATAACTTGATGATTTTGTCAAGGATGTTTCCAGGGATGGGAAAGATGGCCAGCCAGAAGCACTCCACCCCTTGAAGCACAGATTTGATAAGTTCAGTCCTCCCAGCATATGATAAGGAGGAGCCAGCCCATACATTAATGTAGCCAGAAATTTTCTCAATAAGGGGAGCATAATGGGAGGCATTCAGCCTTGCAGAAGCAAGAGGGACCCCTAAGTACTTGAATGAGAGGCTGCCCTCCTCCATTCCTGTGCATCTACTAATCTCTGTAACCTCCTCAGGCTTCACCCCAGCACGATAAAAACTAGATTTTGTCAAGCTAGTCTTGAGCCCTGAGCATTCACTGAATTTGTGGATACATTTCATGAGCATTCCCACTGACTTAGCCTCTCCTCTAGCAAATAAGATCAAGTCATCAGCAAAGGCCAGGTGAGTAGTCTTGAGTTTGTCACACTTGGGGTGGAATCTGAACCCCTCTTCCACATTCAATCTCCTGAGTAGCCTTGATAAGTATTCCATAATCAACACAAAAAGATAGGGAGAAAGAGGATCCCCCTGCCTCAAGCCTCACTTACCTTTGAAGAACCCTTGCAGGCTGCCATTTATGGATAAAGAGAAGGTAGTAGTGGTGACACACTCCATAATCCAGTCTTTGAACTTTCCAGGGAACTCCAGACCCTCTAAAAGGCTGCTTAAGAACTCATACTCCACAGAATCATAGGCTTTCCTGAGGTCAATTTTGATCATGCATCTAGGAGGGATTCTCTTCCTGTTGTATCTCCTAAGTAGTTCTTGGACCATGTAGATGTTCTCAGCCATGCTCCTGGCCTTTATGAAGGTAGCCTGAGCAGGGTTGACCAGGTGGATCAAACTGGGGGCCAGCCTAGAAGCCAGGATCTTAGAGATGACTTTATAAATGACATTGCAGCAAGCAATGGGCCTGAATTCATCAACTTTAGAGGCAGTCTTCCCTTTGGGTATCAAAACAAGAGAGGAGTGGTTTAGTTGTTTTAGGATTCTTCCATTTAGAAAGAATTCTTGAACAGCCTCTATGATTTCTTTATGGACCACCCCCCATGCTCTCTTGAAAAACTTAGAGGAAAAACCATCTGGACCAGGAGATTTATCCTCCCCTATGCTCCACAATGCAGCCTTGATCTCCTCTTCTGTGACCTGCTTAACTAATTCAGTAGCTTGGCTTTCCTGCAGGACTGGCCCATCTCTGATAACATCCAATTCAATAGGAGTACAGCTGCTAGAAGAGCCTAAAAGCTCCTTGTAGAATCTGATAAATTCCTGGGCCACTTCAGCTTCAGAAGTTGTTTGAGATCCATTGGCAGCTTTGATGGAGGCAATGTAATTCTTGGAAGACTTCCTCTTGACCAAAGCATGGAATAGTTTGGTTCCTCTATCACTATTGCGGAGGTATTTACATTTGGCCTGCTGAGATAGAAAGCTTCTTTCAGCCTCAGTCAATTGGAATGCTTTGAGCCTTGCATTTGTCACCCTCTCCTGCAGCTCAGCATCATAAGGGGAGTCATGAAGGTCCTGCTGCAGGCCCTTTAAAATGTTTGCAGCCTCCAAGGCTCTCTCAGAAATGTGGCTGAAGTGGTTCTTGTTGAGGTTCTTAAGAAGGGGTTTGAGGCCATTCAGAAGCTTGCAAAGGATGAACTGTTTTGTACCCCTTACAGGGCAGCCCCAATGAGCACTAACAATTTCTTAAAACATGTCATGATCAGCCCACATATTGAAAAATTTGAAAGATCTCCTACCCCCACTAACCTGCTCCATCAGGCTAACAATACAATGAGAGTGGTCTGAGAGGCACCCAGTTGGGAGATAGGAAGCTTGAGCTCTAATCCCCTCTTGGAACCACACATTGTTGACCATGGCTCTATCCAGTTTGCACCACACCTTATTGTTGGTCCATGTGAAGAAACACCCTGCAGCATTTACATCACTTAATCCTGTCTCCCTACAACAAAAGGAGGGGTCCCTAATCTCATAATCTGTTACAGGCAGCCCATTAGATTTCTCATCTATAGCAAAAACATTATTGAAATCACCCAAGACAAGCCAAGGGGAAGACAAATCATAACTGAAATTACATAGGTTATCCCATAGGGGCCTCCTAGATACAATGGAGTTCAAACCATAAACAAAACTAATAACAAAACTATAAGAGGAAACAGCACAGGTGACATTACAATGGATAACTTGGGGAGATGAGTCAATTACAGTAAGGCTCACCTTTGAAGGGTCCTAAAGCAACAAGATTCTGCCTGAAGAGTGGGTGGAAAAGTTGTTCACCTGTCTCCATTGAAGGAATTTGTTGCCCATAATCTTCAGCAGCTTTGCATCATCCAGCTTACATTCCAAAATTCCCATAATATCAACTTTGTGTTTCTTCATGAGGTGCAGTACCCCATTGTGCTTCAGGGGCTTGTTAAAGCCTCTGATGTTCTAGCAAGCCACTATCATTGAGGAGGATGGGAGGCAGCCCCTCCCTTCCTAGCTGGTTGATTGCCTTTTTGGACTAGTTTTCCTTTCTTCCTCCTGATTACTTGAAACTCATCATCTCCTTGGGCCTCAGGGCCCCTATCTCTTTCACTATTGCCTTGTGCAAGTCCTGATTTTTTCCTTGGGACCATACTGGGGTGGTCAGGGTGAATAGGAGATTGTAAGCCAGCCACAACTTGGATTTGGGGGGAAGAGGTCTCCCGGATTCCCTCCCCCACATGACCATTGTCTTCATTCTCAGCTTGGACAGCTTCTCTAGGTTCTTGGGTAGGAATAACCTCGCTCATCCCTTCTACCCTTTCCCTAGCTTCACTAGACTTCTCAGTCTGATTTAACTTCTCTTTGGTTAGCACTTCCATGGACTTTTTAGTATCCTTTCTAGCATGCTCTTTCCCTTTCTCATTGCTTTTCTTACCTCTTTCTGAGTTGACATTCTGGTTGCAGGAGTGCAGGTCATGCCCTACAACTTTGCACTTTGAGCAATATCTAGGGACGTTCTCATAGCATATCTTTAGTTCATAAGTGTCTTTATTTAGGAAGGACAGTGGTATAGAGCATTGGATTTCCTTAGCAATGTCTACTTCAACAAGGAGTCTAGGATAGGATATTCTCTCTTTGGTCCTAGTGAACTGGTCAGCATATAGAGGTCTCCCTATGACAGAACCTATCTTGCTAAGGCAGTTAGATGACCATAGCTCAAGGGGCAAGCCTTTAATCTGGATCCATACAGGGATTGAAGTGATTTCCTCATTGCCAAATTTAAAAAATTTAGGCAATGCCTTCAACAGCAAAGGCCTACCATATACTTGGTATGGGCCTTCTTGCAACACATTCAAGCTAGCAGCTTCATTATCAAATCTAAATACTATCCAGCCATTTTCATGAAATTGAGTGTTGACCCTTACCTTCCAGGATTTAGTGAGCTTCTTGAGGGCAGCCGTTCCTGGAAATCTTCCTGCAAAATACCCCACCAAGCAGAAAGGCTGGCTCTTAAAGACATCCAGCACATCTTCCTGTGAGACTCTAACCACACCTCCCTCACTAGGTATAGTGGACAAGGGGAGGCCCTTGCTTTGAATTCTATTCTCTGCAAAGAGGCTGACCCAGGGAGCCCTCTTGATCTCTTCATTGTTAGCTGGCCTTAGGCCCACTGAGTTGGAGGGAGACTGAGCTCCCATAGGAGCTGGAGCAGGGGAAGCTGCATTGCCCTTTGAGTCAGCTTGGGGTCCCCCATTCTTCATTGAAGGATGAGGCCTGGACTCACAGCTCTCCTCTCCTCTTCCATGTCTTGCCACAGGCTTCCTACCATGAACAGTACCATGAACAGTAGCTTCACAGCTTGAATCTTCTTCCTCACTGGAATAACTAGATTCCATTTGACCTGAGCTCTTTAAGCTCTCCCCAGAGGAGCTTTGGTTCTCATCTTCAATGTCTAGGGGCTCTTCTTGCAATTTTTGGCAAGCAGCATTGCTTTGGACATGATCATTGGTACTGTTCACCTTCGAAGCTTCAACAAAACATTCATTCCTCCCCAAGCTGGCAGCCTTCAAAAGAGACCCTAAGGCTTGAGAATCTTCCTCTCCCAGGGAGCAAGAAGCAGAAACTGACTCCTTGGATGGTCCCTTTGCCCCATCCCTGCTTGAGTTAACTGAAACTTCATCATGCGACAAAGCTACTGTAGCAGCTTTGTTCTTGAAGTGATTCTGGACATAATCCAGATCATTTTGATCCTGGATTGTGAGAGGAGGTTTCCTGGGAGGTTTCTTCTTCCCCATGCTGAAGAAGGCAGAAAGAATAGCACAGAAAGAGATGTAGAAGTAGGAGAGATGGACGGGATACCATGGGCAGCACTGTTCACAGTTGAGAGCTTCTCTCTCTAGCTGCCCGATTTACCAAAGCTCTTTCTTGATTCTATGGGTGGTGGTGCATGGCTGTTCTTAGTTGGTGGAGCGATTTGTCTGGTTAATTCCGTTAACGAATGAGACCTCAGCCTGCTAACTAGCTACGTGGAGGACACCCTCCACGGTCGGCTTCTTAGAGGGACTATGGCCTTTTAGGCCAAGGAAGTTTGAGGCAATAACAGGTCTGTGATGCCCTTAGATGTTCTGGGCCACACGTGCGCTACACTGATGTATTCAACGAGTCTATAGCCTTGGCCAATAGGCCCGGGTAATCTTTGAAATTTCATCGTGATGGGGATAGATCATTGCAATTGTTGGTCTTCAACGAGGAATTCCTAGTAAGTGCGAGTCATCAGCTCACTTTGACTACGTCCATGCCCTTTGTACACACCGTCTGTCGCTCCTACCGATTGAATGGTCTGATGAAGTGTTCGGATCGCGGCGACGTGGGCTGTTCGCCGCCGATGACGTCGCGAGAAGTCCACTGAACCTTATCATTTAGAG
>CM043703.1:51103226-51105726 GCA_023935145.1 Bretschneidera sinensis | reverse complement strand
CAGAAAAATCATATTTATGAGCCATAAAATTCCCCATAAAATAGACATTCGGATCTTTCCAACCATATATACCTCATCTCCTGGTTCCTCCCGAATCAATACAGTTTAATCCGAGAAAATGCCTGATCTGTCACGCTGCCACACACACGGAGGCTTTTGGGGGGCACAATGCGCGCACACTGCACGCACAGCTCACACACACGCACAGCCCGCACACAGCACGCACACAGCCTGCACACTATGCGCACACTGCATGCACGCAGTGCGCACATTGCACGCACACTGCACGCACAGCCCTCACACAGCGCGCACAGCCAGCACACAGCACGCACACTGCACCCACAAAGCATGCACACTGCACGCACAGCACGCACACTGAGCGCACACTGAGTGCACACTGAACGCACATTGCATGCACAGCCCGCACACAGCACCCACAAAGCACGCACACACTGCGCACAGCCCACACACATCACACACAATGAGCGCACACTACGCACACAGCACGCACACTGAGCGCACACAGCACCTACAAAGCATGCACACTGCACGCACAGCCCGCACACAGCACGCACACTATGCGCACAGCCCGAACACAGCACGCACACTGAGCGCACAGCCCGCACACAGCCCGCACTCAGCACGCACACTGTGCGCACACTACGTGCACATTGCATGCACAGCACGCACACTACGCGCGCAAAGCACACACACTGAGAGCACACTGAGCGAACACTGCACGCACATTGCACGCACAGCCCGCACACAGCACCCAAAAAGCATGCACACTGTACGCACAACACGCACACTGTGCGCACAGCCCGCAAACAGCACACACTGAGCACACCGCCCGTACACAGCCCGCACTCAGCACGCATATTGTGCGCACACTGCACTAACGTTGCATGCACAACATGCACACTGTGCATGTAAAGTACGCACACTGCACGCACAACACGTACACAGAGTGCGCACTGCGCGCACATTGCATGCACAGCCCACACACAGCACCCAAAAAGCATGCACACTGCACGCACAGCCCTCACATAGCACGCACACTGAGCGCATAGCCCGCACGAAGCACGCACACTGTGCGCACATTGCACTCACAGCACACACACTAAGCACACACTATGCGCACATTACAGGCACAGCCCGCACACAGCCCACACATAGCACCCACAAAGCACGCACACTACACGCACAGCCCTCACACAGCATGCACACAGCACGCACACTGCCCACACAAAGTGCGCACATTGCGCACACACTGCACGCACAGCCCACACACAGCATGGATAGCCCGCACACAGAACGCACAC
The DNA here is from genome assembly GCA_023935145.1 of Bretschneidera sinensis. Classification (NCBI taxonomy): domain Eukaryota; kingdom Viridiplantae; phylum Streptophyta; class Magnoliopsida; order Brassicales; family Akaniaceae; genus Bretschneidera; species Bretschneidera sinensis. Next base: position 51,104,404 of record CM043703.1, on the reverse strand, counting down.
TGTGCACATACTGTACACACACATCACACATAGTACTGTGCGTGCAGTGTGCATACAGCCCGCACTCAGCCCTTGCACAGCACGCACACTACGTGCACAGCCCAGACACAGCAAGCACACTGTGCGCACACAGCACGCACATTGCACGCACACTGCACGCACAGCCCGCACACAGCACGCACACTGTGCGCACACTGCATGCACACTGCCCGCACAGCCCGCACATAGCACGCACACTGCGCACACACTGTGCCCATAGCTCACACACAGAGTGCACATTGCACGCACACTGCACGAACAGCCCGCACACAGCACGCACACAGCCCGCACACAGCATGCACACTGCCCACACACAGCGCGCACACTACAAGCACATTGCGCGCACACTGCATGCACAGCCCGCACACAGCATGCACATTGTGCGCATACTGAGCGCACACTGCACACACACTACGCGCACACCATTCGTACATCCCCTACATCGCTCGCACACTGCACACACTGTGCGCACCGCACACACACTGTGCGCACACTGCGCGCAACCTGAGGTTATTTTGCGGGCATATTGGGCACAGCCTGTGCAATCTTGGCACAAATTGTGTGCACAGCCCACACAAGTGTGCATAGAAACCTAAAAAATTAAAAAACAATGAACTTCCAGACCTTAATATGCTCTCAAAAAATTCATAATGGAATATTCAGTTTTTCTTGAATTGGTTACAAAATTTCATATCAAAATTCCAAATATTTAATTCTTTATGATTTATTGAATTTTTAATATTCAAAAAATAAAAAATAATAGTTCTGATGCTCAAATTTTTTTTATAAGTTTTTTTGTGGAAGATTACATTTTTAATATCCTATGTACAAGAAATCGTGACAAAATACTTTGAATTGGATTTTTTAGGCCTAGGGTGATGGCTCAGACATTGTGATGTTTCCTCCTGCCAGACCCCTAAATTAGTTAAGACTCTTCAGGGGGGGCTGTCAGACCACTTTTGGCGGGATCCTGGCTTAGCCGCCCGAGCACACTCCTTGTTGTCGTGGCCTACCATTGCTTGGGCAAGCATGGTAGTGGACTCGGACTGAACTGGCTTGCCCGGTCAATGGTGGTGGCAGCAAGCACCACCGCCCCACGGTGGTTCCCGTGGTGGTTGTTGGAGATGACCCACAACATG
>CM043703.1:51088226-51098226 GCA_023935145.1 Bretschneidera sinensis | reverse complement strand
CCAAGATATTGGACAAAGCTCCTGCCTCACCTGCTAGCTTAGTGAAGAAGATCCAGATTGGTATCTATAGAAGTGTCTATGCTGCCTGCCCTGAGTATAAGCTGCTGATCTAGGCTGCTTCCCTCTGGTCTGCTTTTTTTCTTTTGTCCAGGGTGTGCCCTGTTGTGCTGTATATCTGTTTTCCTATTTCTCCTGGGTATGCCCAGCTCCTTTGTAAGCTCTTTGGTTAGTTGGTTTTAGGTTGGCTGCCTGTTTAGGCCAGCAGGATCCATGTTAGTTCCCAAGGCTTGTTGGCTTGTGTAGCTCTTTGGCTGGGCTTAAGCCTCTTGTCTATTTTGTATATGCCTTATTTGTAGATCCCCTGGGTATGCCCAGTGTTCCTTTTGTACATTTTTTATCATTCAATACATGTTTATTTACAGATAAAAAAAAAAGAGGAGCCAGCTCATACATTGATGTAGCCAGAAATTTTCTCTATAAGGGGGGCATAATGAGAGGCATTCAGCCTTGCAGATGCAAGAGGGACCCCTAGGTACTTGAATGGGAGGCTGCCCTCCTCCATTCCAGTGCATATGCTAATCTCCAAAACCTCCTCAGGCTTCACCCCAGCATGGTAAAAGTTAGATTTTGCCAGGCTAGTCTTCAGCCCTGAGCAATCACTGAAGGTGTTGACACATTTCATGAGCATTCCCACTGATTTGACCTCCCCACTAGCAAACAAAATCAGATCATCAGTAAAGGCAAGGTGAGTAGTCTTGAGCTTGTCACACTTTGGGTGGAATCTGAACCCCTCTTCCACGTTCAATCTCCTAAGCAGCCTTGATAGGTATTCCATAATCAACACAAATAGATAGGGAGAAAGTGGATCACCTTGCCTCAAGCCCCTTTTACCTTTAAAAAACCTTGAAGGCTGCCATTAATGGATAAAGAAAATGTAGTAGTGGTGACACATTCCATAATCCAGTCTTTAAACTTACTAGGAGACTCCAGGCCCTCTAAAAGGCTACCTAAGCACTCCCACTCCACAGTATCATAGGCTTTCCTACGGTCAATTTTGATCATGCATCTAGGAGGGACTCTCTTCCTACCATATCTCCTGAGCAATTCTTAGACTAGGTAGATGTTCTCAGCCATGCTCCTAGCCTTTATGAAGGCAGCCTGAGCAGGGTTGACCAAGTGGATCAAGCATGGAGCCAGCCTAGAAGCAAGGATCTTAGATATAACTTTGTACAGAACATTGCAGCAAGCTATAGGCCTGAATTCTTCAACTTTAGAGGCAGACTTCCCTTTGGGTATCAAAACAAGAGAGGAGTGGTTTAGTTGTTTTAGGATCTTCCCATTCAGAAAGAATTCTTGGACAGCTTCTATAATCTTTTTTTGGATCACCCCCCATGCTTTCTTGAAAAACTTTGAGGAGAAACCATCTGGACCAGGGGACTTATCCTCCCCTATGTTCCACAATGCAGCCTTGATCTCCTCATCTGTAACCTGCTTAACCAACTCAGTAGCCTGGCTTTCCTGAAGGATAGGCCCATCTCTAATGACTTCCATCTCAATAGGAGAGCATCTGCTAGAAGTGTCTAAAAGCTCCTTGTAGAATCTAGTAAACTCCTGGACCACTTCAGCTTCAGAAGTTGTTTGATATCCATTGGCAGCTTTAATAGAGGCAATGTGATTCTTGGAAGACCTTCTCTTGACCAAGGCATGGAAAAATTTGGTCCCTCTATCACTATTGAGAAGGTACTTACATTTGACCTGTTGTGATAGAAAGCTTCTCTCAGCCTCAGCAAGCTGGAAAGCTTTTAACCTAGCATTTGCCACCCTTTCCTGAAGCTCAGCATCATAAGGGTTGTCATGAAGGTCTTGCTACAGGCCATTTAGTATGTTTGCAGCCTCCAAGGCTCTCTCAGATATGTGGCTGAAGTGGTTCTTGTTGAAGTTCTTAAGGTGGGGTTTGAGGCCTTTCAAAAGCTTACAAAGAATGAACTGTTTGGTGCCCCTTCCAGGGCAACCCCATTGAGCACTTACAATGTCTAGGAACATGTCATGATCAGCCCACATATTAAAAAATTTGAAAGATCTCCTACCCCCACAAAACTCTTCCATCAGGCTTACAATACATGGAGAGTGGTCAGAGAGGCACCCAGCAGGGAGAAAGGAAGCTTGAGCTCTTATCCCCTTTTGGAACCACACATTGTTGACCATGGCTCTATCTAGCTTGCACCATACCTTATTGTTGGTCCATGTGAAGAAGCACCCTGCAACATTTACATCACTTAATCCTATCTCCCTACAACAAAAAGAGGGATCCCTAATTTCATAATCTGTTACAGGCAGCCCATTAGATTTTTCATCAATAGCAAAAACATTATTGAAATCACCCAAGACAAGCCAAGGGGAAGACAAATCATAACTGAAATTACAAAGGTTATCCCATAGGGGCCTCCTAGATACAATGGAGTTCAAACCATATACAAAACTGATTACAAAGCTACAAGAAGAGACAGTACAAGTAACATTACAATGGATAACTTAGGGAGATATATCAATTAAAGTAAGGCTCACCTTTGAGGGATCCCAAAGTAACAAAATTCTGCCTGATGAGTGAGTGGAGAAGTTGTTCACCTGCCTCCACTAAAGGAATTTATTGCCTATAATCTTAAGCAGCTTTGCTTCATCAAGTTTCCATTCCAAAATTCTCATTATATCAACTTTGTTTTTCTTCATGAGGTGCAGTACCCCATTGTGTTTTAGGGGCTTGTTAAAGCCCCTGATGTTCTAACATGCCACAATCATTGATGAGGTTAGGAGGCAGCCCCTTCCTTCCTAGATGATTGAGTGCCTTTTTGTTCTGGTCTTCTTTTCTTCCTCTTGATTACTTGGAACTCATCACCACCTTGGACCTCAGGGCCCCTGTCTCTTTCACTGTTACCTTGGGCAGGGCCTGATTTTTTCCTTGGGACCATGCTGGGATGGTCAGGGTGCATGGGAGATTTTAGGCCAACCACCTGATTACGCCCAAAGTATAACACGGTTATTGTAGTATAGTTTTGGGGTGTCGATTCCACAGGGAAACAAGTTAATTACGAAAGAAGGTATAAACTTTAACACTAACGACAATGATTAGGTGTGAGAATATGAGTTTTGATAATGCAATATTGTGTAAAAGAGTTGTGCGAATATAACGAAGAATATAAATAAGAAATAACAAGGTTCCGGGAATCTTCCTTAGGTTCGTTCCCTATTTCCACTCTTGATTCAAATTTTTATCTCGATTGCAAGTTTCACATCCTAAACAGGCAATCGGAAAGTATTCAATCAAGCACATTTATATCTCTAATATATTGCTACAAATTACTCTTTGATTTCAATTCAAGCACACATGATTTATCTTATAGATTAGCAAGAAACGACAATATATTGCAATAATGATATCACAGTAATGGCCGATCTATAAGATAAATATACCGAAATCAATTACATCCAAACAACTTGACATAAGAAAAGCTTGACTAGACTTATGTGGAGTAGAAGGATGCAATCACCGGATTGAGAGAAACTAAAAGAAGAAGAATATAGAATACAGCTATCACATGAACTCAAATCCTTCTTAATTAATCAAAGAGTAAATCATAGACAATGTTTTAACAAAAAGTCCATACAAATGAATCAAGAACAGGAAATAAGGAACAATAAAACCCTAAGGATTCATCCTTTTCCCTTGTTTGATGATTAGTTAGCCATGAAACTCAAGGTGGAAAAACAATATAGATGTTATCCCCTTGATTTCTTGGCCATGGAGCTCAAGGTGGAAGAACAATGTGGATGTTCTCTCCTTGATTTCCAACTCACGAAAACTTAAACAGAATGCTAAAAACTTCTCTAATTTTTATCTATCAAAAACTGTCTTTGTTTTTCTCCCCGAGCTCTCTCTCCCGGCTGCAAACCTTAAGCATATATTTATAGCCCACGAGGGAGAGCTGTCTTTGCACAGCCTTAATTTGAGTCTGAATTGGAGTCCATGTGCGCACTGCTGGAAAGTGAAGGCTGGAACGTGAAGGTGGTCCAGCAGCATGTGCGCGCTGCTGGCTTTGTCTGAGCGTGCGCCTGGGCGCTGGAAAGTGAAGGCTGGAACGTGAAGGTGGGTCCAGCAGCATATGCACATGTCCAAGTGTGCGCCTAGGCACTGGAAAGTAAAGGTGCAGCGTTAGTTGGCGAGGGGCGCGGCGCTGATGGCTGAGGGGCGCAGCGCTGGTTCATGGGCGCCTAGGCGCTCACTCTTGTTTGCCTGGGCGCTGGGGCGCTGGTTCATGGGCGCCTAGGCGCTCTCTTGTTTGCCTGGGTGCTGAGGCACTGGTTCATGGGCGCCTAGGCGCTCACTCTTGTTTTCTTGGGCGCTGGGGCGCTGGACAGTGAGAGGTGAGGCGCTGGGCTTTGTTTTGGAGGCCTGAACTGTTTCCGCTAAAACTGCCATAACTTTCACTAGAAAAATCATTTGTTCGAACCGTAAAATTCTCCAGAAAATAGACTTCCGGATCTTTCTAAGAATATATGGCTCATCTCCTGGTTCTTCCTACATCAATACAGTTTAATCTGCAAAGATGATTGATCTGTACGGGAAATTCTGGCAATTTAGTGAAACTCCTTCAGCTTGTATGCAGAAGTGCACACACTAGTGTGCCTACCCTTAACTTGTTCCAAAGTGATGCACACACTTGTGTGCAGTCTTTTAACTCAATGTAATTTATTTATCCAACCTTGGTTTAGACTTTTAATCATCTTTAAATCATTTTTGGAAATGTCTAAACCTTGGACAAAAACGAGCACCGACACCCAAGATCTTTTGGCGCTTTAAACATAGATCGCTTTATCATCTCTTTTGTACTCAAAGCACCTGAAAATGCATCGAATTAAGTCAATGATTTATGAATAACACTTTAGAGTTATCAACATGTAAAAGTGCGATTACGACCGAGATTAACCCTAAAGAGTTAACAATTAAGTATTGTTTAGATGCATTTTATGACTCTCATCACCACCACTTGGATTTGGGGATTAGTGGTCCCCTGGATTCCCTCCCCCCTTGGACCATTGTGGCATTGTTCAGTCTCATTTTCACCATTCTCTGCTTGGACAGGTTCTCTAGGTTCATGGGTAGGACTATCCTTATCCAGCCCATCCAACCTATCCCTAGTTTCACTAGGCTCCACAGTCTGATTTGTCATCTCTTTGGCTATATCACCCATTGACTTGGATGCTTCCTTTCTAGCAGGCTCTTTCCCTTTCTCATTGCTTTTCCTTCCCCTTTCTAGGTTGGCATTCTGGTTATAGGAGTGTAGGTCATGCCCTACAACCTTACACTTTGAGCAAAATCTAGGGAGGTTTTCATAGCAAATCTTTAGTTCATAAGTATCTCCATTTAGGAGGGACAATAGAACAATGCATTGTATTTCCTTAGCTATATCCATTTCAACTAGAAGTCTAGGATAAGATATTCTCTCTTTGGTCCTAGTGAATCGGTCAGCATATAGTGGTTTCCCAATTAAGGTGCCAATCTTGCTAAGGCAATTAGATGACTATAGCTCAAGGGGCAAGCCCTTTATCTGGATCCATACAGGAATTGTAGTGATTTTCTCATTGCCAAACTTGAAAATTTTAGGCAATGACTTCAAGAGCAAAGGCCTACCATATACTTGGTAAGGGCCTTCTTGCAACACATTCAAGCTAGCAACTTCATTGTCAAATCTAAATACTATCCATCCATTTTCATGAAACTGAGTGTGGACACTTACCTTCTAGGATTCAGTGAGCTTTTTGAGGGCTGCCCTTCCTAGAAATCTTCCAGCAAAATACCCCACCAACCAGAAAGGCTGGCTCTCAAAAACTTCCAGCACATCTTCTTGAGAGACTCTAACAACTCCTCCCTCATTGGATATAGTAGACAAGGGGAGACCCTTACTTTGTATTCTATTCTCTGTAAAGAGGCTGACCCAGGGGGCCTTCTTAGTCTCTTCATTGTTAGCTGGCCTTTTGCCCACTGACTTGGAGGGATGCTGGGCTCCCACAGGACCTGGAGTAGGGGGGCTGCATTGTCCTTTGAGTCAGCTTGGAGGCCCCCATTCTTCATTGGAGTATAAGATCTAGACTTACTGCTTTCCTCTTCTCTTCCTTGCCTTACCATAGGCTTCCTGCCATGAACAGTTCCATAAACAGTAGCTTCACAGCTTGAATCATCTTCCTAACTGGAAGAACTGGACTCTATTTGACCTGAGCTCTCTATACTCTCCCCAGAGGAGCTTTGGTTCTCATCTTCAATGTCTAGGGGCTCTTCTTGCAATGTCTGGCAGGCGGCATTGCTTTGAACTTGATCCTTGGTACTGATCACCTTCGAAACTCCAACAGAGCTTCCATTCCTCCCTAAGCTGGAGGCCTCCATTTGAGACCCTAAGGCTTGAGAATCTTCCTCTCCCAAGGAGCAGGAAGAAGATGCTGATCCTTTGGATGGTCCCTTGGCTCCATCTATGCTTGTATTACTTGAAACTTCTTCTCGTGACAAAGCTACTGTAGCAGCTTTGTTCTTGAAATGATTCTGGACATATTCCAGATCATTTTGATCATGGATTGTGAGAGGAGGCTTCCTGGGAGGTTTCTTCTTCCCCATGCTGAACTAAACTGAAGGAATGGCACAGAAAGATCAGAAGAAGGAGGAGAGAAGTGCTGGTGACCATGGGCAACACTGTTCACAGTTGAGAGCTTCTCTCTCTAGCTGCCCATGACTGAGAGCTCTTTCTTTAACTGAGAGCTCTTTCTTTTTTTTTTATCTGTAAATAAACTTGTATTGAATGATCAAAAATGTACAAAAGGATCACTGGGCATTCCCAGGAGATTTACAAATAATGCATATATAAAATAGACAAGAGGCTTAAGCCTAGCCAAAGAGCTATACAAGCCAACAAGCTTAGGGAACTAACATAGAGTCTGCAGGCCTAAACATGCAGCCAACCAAAAACCAACTAACCAAAGAGCTTACAAAGGATCTGGGCATACCCAGGAGATACAGAAAAACCAGGCATACAGCATAACAGGGCATACCCTGGACAAAATAACAAGCAGGATGGAAGCAGCCTAAATCAGCAGCCTATACTCAGGGCAGGCAGCATAGACACTTCTATAGATACCAATTTGGATCTTCTTCACTAAGCTAGCAGGTAAGGCAGGAGCTTTGTCAAATATCTTGGCATTTCTTGCCAGCCATAAATGGTAGACTGAGCTTGCAAGGGCTGTCTTTCTAGCAACAGCTGGAGGGCCAGTGCTTTTGACTTTCAATGTCCATCTGATAGCACTCTCAATGGTTCTCATTCACCTACTAGTACCCAGCCACATATTTATGGAGTTCCAGACAGCCTTGCTAATCCTACAAGAGAAGAAAATGTGGTCTTTGGTCTCTTCCTGGTCAGTACATATGGGGCAGAGCTTGTCATTCCCTTCAAGGTGGAGCTTGTCTTTGGTGAGAAGGCTATCCCTAACAGCCAGCCAAAGAATGAAAGATTGTTTAGGGGGGCAGTGACCATTCCAGACCAGGGAAGCCCATCTGACCTTACTGACTTTCTGTCTCATATCATTGTACACTTTCTTGATGCTTAGCTCATCATTCAGCCTCCATTCCATTAGTTTGTTAGTAGCTTGCTGGAAACAAGGTGGCTGGCCAACCATCTCATCTCTAATTTCCAGGATCCTCTTCCAGAGGGGGGAGTAATCTTTGTTTGCCTTGATCTCCCATATGGATTTGTTAAACAGATAGTAGTGCTAGACCCATTGGATCCAAAGGGAGTCTTTTTTCATATGAATATTCCATAAGACCCTTGTTAGGAGAGCCTTGCTCCAAGTTTTGATTTCTACCAGCCCAAGACCCCCTTCTGATTTTGGCTTACAAATGTCTGACCAAGCAACAAGAGCTTTTCTCATGCCCCTATTCTGGCTATTCCAGAGCCAGGTTCTACATAGTTTAATAATCTTATCAAGGATGTTACCAGGGATGGGAAAGATGGCCAGCCAGAAGCACTCCACACCTTGAAGCACAGATTTGATAAGTTCAGACCTCCCAGCATATGATAAAGAGGTGCCAGCCCATACATTGATGTAGCCAAAAATTTTCTCTATAAAAGGGGCATAATGAGAGGCATCCAGCCTTGCAGATGCAAGAGGGACCCCAAGGTACTTGAATGGGAGGCTGCCCTCCTCCATTCTAGTGCATATGCTAATCTCCAAAACCTCCTCAGGCTTCACCCCAGCATGGTAAAAGTTAAATTTTTCTAGGTTGGTCTTCAGCCCTGAGCAATCACTGAAGGTGTTGACACATTTCATGAGCATTCCCACTGATTTGGCCTCCCCTCTAGCAAACAAAATCAGATCATCAGCAAAGGCCAAGTGAGTAGTCTTGAGCTTGTCACACTTGGGGTGGAATCTGAACCCCTCTTCCACCTTCAATCTCATGAGCAGCCTTGATAGGTATTCCATAATCAACACAAATAGATAGGGAGAAAGTGGATCACCTTGCCTCAAGCCCCTTTTACCTTTAAAAAATCCTTGAAGGCTGCCATTAATGGATAAAGAAAATGTAGTAGTGGTGACACATTCCATAATCCAGTCTTTAAACTTTCCAGGAAACTCCAGGCCCTCTAAAAGGCTACCTAGGAACTCCCACTCCACAGTATCATAGGCTTTCCTAAGGTCAATTTTATTCATGCATCTAGAAGGGACTCTCTTCCTATAATATCTCCTGAGCAATTCTTGGACAAGGTAGATGTTCTCAACCATGCTCCTAGCCTTTATGAAGGCAGCCTGAGTAGGGTTGACCAAGTGGATCAAGCATGGAGCCAGCCTAGAAGCAAGGATCTTAGAGATAACTTGTACAGAACATTGCAGCAAGCTATAGGCCTGAATTCTTCAACTTTAGAGGCAAACTTCCCTTTGGGTATCAAAACAAAAGAGGAGTGGTTTAGTTGTTTTAGGATCTTCCCATTCAGAAAGAATTCTCGGACAGCTTCTATAATCTCTTTTTGGATCACCCCCCATACTTTCTTGAAGAACTTTGAGGAGAAACCATCTGAACCAGGGCACTTATCCGCCCCTATGCTCCCCAATGCAGCCTTGATCTCCTCATCTGTAACCTGCTTAACCAATTCAGCGGCCTGGCTTTCCTAAAGGACAGGCCCATCTCTAATGACTTCCATCTCAATAGGAGAGCATCTGCAAGAAGAGCCTAAAAGCTCCTTGTAGAATCTAGTAAACTCCTGGACCACTTCAGCTTCAGAAGTTGTTTGATATCCATTGGCAGCTTTAATAGAGGCAATGTGATTCTTGGAAGACCTTCTCTTGACCAAGGCATGGAAAAATTTGGTCCCTCTATCACTATTGAGAAGGTACTTACATTTGACCTGTTGTGATAGAAAGCTTCTCTCAGCCTCAGCTAGTTGGAAAGCTTTTAACCTAGCAGTTGCCACCCTTTCCTGAAGCTCAGCATCATAAGGGTTGTCATGAAGGTCTTGCTGCAGGCCATTTAGAATGTTTGCATCCTCCAAGGCTCTCTCAGATATGTGGCTGAAGTGGTTCTTGTTGAGGTTCTTGAGGTGGGGTTTGAAGCCTTTCAAAAGCTTACAAAGAATGAACTGTTTGGTGCCCCTTCCAGGGTAACCCCATTGAGCACTTACAATGTCTAAGAACATGTCATGATCAGCCCACATATTAAAAAATTTGAAAGATCTCCTACCCCCACAAACCTCTTCCATCAGGCTAACAATACATGGAGAGTGGTCAGAGAGGCACCCAGCAGGGAGAAAGGAAGATTGAGCTCTTATCCCCTTTTGGAACCACACATTGTTGACCAAAGCTCTATCCAGCTTATTGTTGGTCCATGTGAAGAAGCACCCTGTAGTATTTACATCACTTAATCCAGTCTCCCTAGAACAAAAAAAGGGATCCCTAATCTCATAATCTGTTA